>QRDG01000090.1:0-14863 GCA_012064385.1 Puccinellia tenuiflora
TAGTATCTGTTTTGCTTCTATAGTATTGTTTATGTGTATCAGTGCAAGTACCTTGTTAAATGCCTGAACCGTGGTTTCCAATTCAATTCTTGCCGTAACTGACAAACATATAATTGAAGGAACCCTTTCAAGCAAGAAGACCAATCACAAAAGGAAGACTTTGGCTGACATGTTGGTTCGTGCAGACAGAGACTAGAAAAGTTGAAGCTGCTCAGCTCACTTACACGTGGTACGTAATTATTCCTTGTTTCGCTCGATATTATTCATATGCCATTCTTTCTCCTTTAACGATTATGCATTTCTCCTATACTGTACATGCAATGTGTTATAGAAACAAGCTAGTAGTTTTGAACTTTTGGTCAGGTTTACAGGCCACTATAATGGTTATGTTTACAGACTACTATGTTGAACTGGTTATATTACTTGCTTAATAGAGCATAATTATAATAATATTGTTGTCCTTAATTCCAACTCATTTGGTTAAATCGTGTTGAGTTACATATGGTAGCTACTGTGGAAAGCAGGACTAGTACATTCATTGCATTGTTTAGCAATGATGTAAAATGCTTAAGCAAGTGGTTAGCCCATGCATGTACACTTCCAGTCATACAACCCTTCATTTAGCTGTTCTGCAGCAGTACAAGTCATGTCATACACACTCTTGAATGGAAAAAAATGTAGGACTGGAAATTTTAAATATTAATATAAGCATTGAATAAATTCGCAACTGAACTCTGAAAATTATACAAGTACATCATTTGCAAGAAAGAACTACCTTGACAATTTAATTTTCTTATCCTTGTGGAGGCTTGTGCCAACTCTTGCAACAACTCATAGAAAGACCCATGATAAGTGAAAACCAAATTTCAATATAGTTCCAATAAATACAAGTAAGGTTGCCGGGGTAAATATCTATGGTGTACAGAATCTGTATAATCAAGCTAAATATTCAGAAATTTGTAATATGCACGTGTAGTAGTCGTCTAGAATCACTGTTCAAATAAAAACAAGAAAACATGAGTGTGTTTGGATCTTGAGATTTTTTTCCGAAAATGGGAAAGCCCTGGCCACTTCATCGATTGATACATATAGCCATGTTTGGATCTTGGGCTAGAATGATACTAGCCTGGCTAAGGAAGAGAGAGCGTTTGGTATATATCATGTAGAAACCTCGCTTTGCTGGGCAATCATGCCAATAACTGGTACTAAAACGTAGCCGAAGGAGGATTGCAAATCGGCTCTCCGGCGTGGGCAAGAAAACGAGGGCACTTCCAAAGTCGTGCTCACAGTTGGTGTTAACCCAGCAGCATGTCTTGCTTCCGTTGGCATTGCCCAGATGATCTAGTTTAATCTGGCTTTGCTAAGCAAGATATGCTACATAACCAAACACACCCTATGTTACTCCATTTGGCAGAGATTAGATTGAAAAATCTCAAATTCTGGTTGAATCGTGTTGAGTTACATACTGCTGAGAGAATATGATGGTGTCTTATAATTTATTCTGGGTTGTATACTCAAATTGTGGCAGATTACACCATACATTACCTATTTTCTTCAAGCATGGTACTCCAGAACAAATTATTAGCTTGAATACGTCTTCACTGGTACTGTCTTCAGTGCTTTGGTACAAGAATGTTGTCTTAACTACTCAACCACCCGGCCTGACCTGTTCAATATCCCATACATAAAATCAGGAAAAGGCTAAAAAATGTCCTGCCTTGTCAGCTTGATAAACTTTATTGTTTCGCTAGTCACTATCCTGAAATGTTATCACCAAATCAAGACTGAACAACATTATGTTGTTTGCTAGTATTTCTTGCCGAGTAACATTGGTGTAAATTTTGCTATGTTTGAGATTTACAAAACAGAGATATAATGTTGTATTGCTGTCCAGCTAGGACATGGGCATATCACTATTTGTTTTAGAAAAGTATACGAGAGAATGATCTGGGTTCTTTTGCTTTGCAGGTTCCTTTGGAATTGACTGACAACTAAGTTGATGGTGAAAGTGAAAGACGTGAGCTCTCATTTTGGAGGAAATCTGCGACAATTTGGGGGCGTCTTCCAGTTGTTGATGCGCTCCCTGAACCTTGTTTTTTGGGCAAAACAGACGGATGTTTTTATGCATATTGGGACTTGATTTAAGGGCACAGCGGTTGAATCGAATGACTGCATTCCATCGGTAATTTAGATGAAGCAGTCCAAGAGACTGACGTAAGACATGATGCTTATGTTCTCTGTAGAACTATTTGCACTAAGTGTTAAGTTCTCATCGGTTCACTTTGCTCGTTGTTTTGGGGCTTTTTTTTTGCATGCTAATGATAAGAAACGTACGCGCTCTCTTCAATCCTATTGCAGTGGAACATGTGAGGTTTTTCGGGCACCTATGGGATGATCTCATTTCTGTGAGAAAAGTATACATATCACCCATAAGTATTGAAGATTTGGACGCAGCACCCTTATTAAACTTGGAAAAATGTAATGTGTCCCTTGATTTCGTGTACAGACGTCGATTCTTTTTCGGGAAAATTGGTTATTTACCCAAAAGTTCATTAACCTTGGATTATGTACCCAAAGTTGGATGTACCTTGGTAAATTACCCAATACGGATTTGAAAGCAAAACAAATATTCAACAGGTACCTAATAGCAATTGTTTATCCATGATCGATTAGGGCTAGTTAGTTGGGTCGTATCTCTCGTGACAAAAAAAAGTTGAATCGTATCTCACCCATACATGCGTATGTGCTTCTAACCATAGCAGGAGTCTTTAGCAATTGGATCTACTTAACGCGTACGTGTGCAGCGCCGCCGGTCAGTTCACGCCACGCCGGCGGCAGCCGATCAACCAGTGTCACGTGAGCAACACTGCCAAAGCCGAAGCCGTCTGTTGTCAGTCTTCGGATGCACCGGCCACGTCGCATGAATATAAAATAGGGTTGGAAGTACCGGACTTTAGACCTACGCCGAGCCGACGACAATGACGACGGTCAACGGACGGCTTTGGCGGTATTGCTCAAGGCTGGACACGACATCGTGTTGGTTAATTGCTGTCGGCGGCGTCCCTAAACTGACCGGCGGGGCGGCGGCGCTGCACACGTACGAGATCCAGTCGCTAAAGACTCTTGATGTGGTTAGAGGCGCACATGCACGTCCGGGTGAGATATGGATCCAACTTTTTTTGTTTTTTGACAAAGAGATGACCTAACTAACTTTGCGTACCAGCTCTAATTGATCATGGGTAAATATTTGCTCCTAGGTACCTATTAGATATTTATTTTGTTTTCAAATCTGTATTGGATAATTAACCAAGGTACATCCAACTTTGGATACATAATCCAAGGTTAGTCAACTTCTGGGTAAATAACCAATTTCCCCTTCCTTGGCATGCAGAGTACGCATGGAAGCATACTACCGCAGGTGCGAGAGAAGGAGCGTTGGGCGTTGTTGAGGCCAGCCGCTGCCACCACTACTTGCGTCGGGATGGGAGTGCATGCCCACTAAAATAGTTAAGAAAAATATCATTCCTTACAGTTTTTTTTTTTTTGAAAAGCTGCATCATCTTTTTGTACATGAATGGTTAATTGTTGCAAGTATTTTTTTTCGCACTAATACGTCTCATTCGTAAAATAAAGATCAACATACAAGCTACATAAACACTAGCATGACATAATTGTGTAAAGGTAATAGAGTCCTAACTTTTGCAAAGAGGACCCTCGGTCAAGAAGAAAAGGTACAATTTAGATCGAACAAACCCCTGAGCATGATACCAACGCCCGTCACTCGTTTTATGCCCGTCACTCACTTTTGGAATCACCGTGGCAACCACCTAAGAAATAACGGAGATATAACCTTTTCACTCAAACTCGACGAGGCTCCATCTCTAACCTGCATCTGGCATATCTCCAAAGTAGTCTGCAAAGATAGAACACTGTAGTTGAAATAATTTGGTCGGATAGCACCCGAACACGCCATCAAACTGTTGATCTGACACTCGGCGTGACGTTGAAGGCTGGCCGCCTTAGGAGAGCTAGATGAATTTTCCTCTCCCCAACTCAAGACTTGAATATAACAATATCTCAAGATTTGAATATAGCAATTTTTTCTCATGATTTGCTCCTATCGCCAACTCTACGAAACATTCTGGTACAATGCTCATGCGGTCACTACTATATAAACCCCCTGAATCCGCCGAATCAGAATACAAATCCAATCAAACCACGCAAAAATTCTGAAACAAACCGAATCGCCACAAATCCCCTCTTTTCTTCTCCACGGGCACTTTCCAAGAATGTCCGAATTCTTCTCTCACCCCTCTGATCTAGAGTTACTGGAGACTACCTTCGTCCCCGAATTGACACGGGCAACGCTCCCAGCGACCTCTTCCACTCCGACGACGTCTACGCGCGGCACCCCGAAGATCTGACCAGCGAGTACGCGCCGGTCACCTCACGTGACGGCGTGTCTCGCTGGTATTTCTTCTCGACGCTTCAGGAGAAAACCAGCAGGGACCGGCGAACTAGAAGACTGGTGGCGGCGACGGGAACATGGCACGTGGAGCACGGCGAGAAGCCCGTCCTCGACAGGAGGGGCGGGGCCAAGGTCGGATACCAGAAGACGTTCACCTTGGGACGGAGGGAGAAGGGGAAGCTGCAGCGGCTGGGGTGGATTATGTCGGAGGTTGGTTTTAGCGGCGGCGGCGGCGGAGACGGGCGGGAGCGCGTCGTCGTCTGCAAGGTCTACCGGACGCCGCGCTCCGCTCCTGCGCGTCGGGCTTCGACGCGGGGCGCCTCAGACTCGCCAGTGGCGGGCAGCCCAAGACCGGTGGTGCAGGGACCACCGGGCGCCGCGAGGTCGGACGCCGTGGTCAAGATTGACCCTCCACGACACCCGCCCCGCTCCAGCAGCCGCCGCCCCCGCTCCGAGCTCGAGGAGGGCGAGTTCGTCGGCTCCGACCTCGAGGAGGGCGAGTTCGTCGGCTCCGACCTCGAGGAGGGCGAGTTCGTCAGCTCCGACCTTGAGGAGGGCGAGTTCGTCCCCTCCGACGACGAAGACAACCGCTACGGCGGTGGCGGCAACGACGCCCGACCCGAGATTAAGCGGCGCCGCGTCGTCGATGGAGGCGCCCTGGCGTCGCCCACGCCCTCGTGCGAGCGCGACTCGGACGAGACCATCAGCGACGTCGACGCCGATGCCCCCGCGGCCTTGCGCGCGCAGGAACTGTTAGGTTGATCTCCTCCCGTGTGACCCAACGGTCACACCGGACCCTTGACTCGGCTCCCTGATCGGGGGAGCCCAAACCGTTTTGGGTTAGGGCCCCTGTCGCACCGGCAATAAAAGGGAGGTGGGGACCACTAGGGCACGTACGCCAAGACAGTCGTGGCCTCCCCACCTCCACCTACCGATCAAGGAAGCCGGACAGCGACGGGAAGCACCTCCACCCCGCCGCCATTTTGCCATCGCCGGCCACCTCCAACATGGCCGGCACACTGGGTGTTTTCTGTTAGAGGAGAAGGTATTTTGATTCCGTCTCATCTATCTGTTCTACCGAATCCCATCTAGACCTAGATGATCCAAAGGGGTCTTAACATTGGTATCAGAGCGATCTAGGTGCTAGATTTGTTTTTCGGTAGAAAAGAAAAATCAAAGGAAAGAGATCATAGAAAAGTTTCCCTCCCCGTCACCTTCCCGGTCAAACCCTAGATAGAAAAGAGAACGAAAAAGGCAAAAGAAACTCACCGGGAACGCCTTTGGGCTCGCCGGAAAAGCAGTGCCGCCGCAAGGCCGCACCCGTTCCTCTCGATCCAAGTCTGCATCGGCAAGCCGAGGGACTGGACGAAGAACAAGGGCAGTGGAGGGGCTCTGCGCCTCCGCCACGGCCGAAAGGAAGTGACCCCTTCGGGGGCAAAGGCGCGTCGCCGGCGAGCCGTCGGGGACGAGCTCGTCTTCCTCCTAGCGAGCCGTCGCACCGGACGAAGGAATCAACCCCTCGGGGTCAAAGGCAAAGGGCACCGGAGCCTCACCTTTCGACGGCAACGCGCTCACCGCAAGGCGGACGCGCCACCGGCGAAGGGAAAGGCGACGGCGCAACCATCATCTCCTCATCGGTGTTTGCATCAGAGGGGAGAGGAAAAGAAAGGAGGGAGAAGGGGAAGGAGCTGGAGCGGCGCGCTGCAGTGGCGGTCGTCGACGTCTCTGGCCGCCGAACCCTAAACCTAGCATCGCCGACGGCGACTGAGAGCAACAGATCGGGGAGGAGGGGAGGAGAGCGATGGGTGGGGGGAGAAATGAATTAGGGTTTCCTCCCACCCGCACCGGTCGAGAGTTTGTTCTGGCGAAAGTGACGGTGAGCCGTCGGATCCAGATGGACGGCCAGGATGGTCCAGAAAGAAAACCCTAGCGTGGTATCGGGCCGATGGGCCGAAAGTGAGGAGAACATGGGCCGCAGGTGCTGGCTGCGCACCGCGCACGCGCGGCACACAGAGAAATGGGCCGTGGGCTGAAACAGGAAAACTGTGGTATGGGCCACATTTTTTTTATCAGAGTTTTACTCTGTTATTTCTTTTTCAGAAGCACATTTTAGTTGTTTTTGTCTATTTTTTAGGCAAATTTCAGCTACTTTTTCCTATTCAATTTGTTTTCCAACGGATTCATTTGTTTAGGAAAAAGAAAAGTAAAAGAAAAGCTTCTGAAAAGTATAAAGTTCATGGAATTTTATTTCATGTTTTTCCGCTGCAAAATAGAATAATGTGCTCCTTTTAAAATTAAAAAGTTAACGGAATAAAAAGTGCGAATTAAAATTTAAAAGGAGCATGTTAAAGTGATTATTGCAATGTTTATGATTCTGTTAAAGGTTTCACTGAGAAAATTTGTTTAGAGATCAAAAGAAAAGATATACAGATTCCTCTGTGAATTTGTTTATTTCTTTAATTAAATTCTCTAGGAGAATTTTAATTAAAGGACAGAAAAGTCTTTTAAGACAAAGTTTTTGCTAAAAGATGATCTCTTTTCAAATTCAGTGAATTTTGTTTAGATCTTTATTTAAATTCTCTAGGAGAATTTTAATTAAAGGACAGAAAAGTCTTTCATGATAAAGAATTTGCTAAAAGATTATCTCTTTTCAAATTCAATGAATTTGTTTAGAGAACAGATCAGAACAATGTTTGTGAAATACAGAAAATATTTTACAGTTTCTACTGTAAAATAAAAGGACTCTCCTCTAATTAAATTGGAACCAACGGGAAAATTTAATTAGAGAGGAGGAAAAAGAGAAATATTTGTTTAACAGATTAAATTATGGTATTGTTATTTTCTGACCAACGTTGATGATAGCAGTACTATAATTATATGAGTTCCATCATCAAAGGGCTAGATCTCTGATAATTTTGCATCAAAGTGATCAATTTCAGAGAAAAGATAAAAGATGCTACTCATTTAGCATCTAACAGATAAATTTTCAGAGAAAAGATAAAAGATCAAGAAATGCTCTTGAATTATAGAAATATGTATATTTCATGTTTCTGCTGCAATAGAATTGATGATAATGTTATTTTCTGAACAGAATTCTTTATTGCAATAGAAATATTATCATCGTATTGTTTATAAGTTTTGTGCATTAATTCTATTTCTGCCCAACGGTGATGTAGAATTAGTGTAGAAAGAAAATGTTTCATTCTAATTCTGCCCAACGGTGATTTAGAATATAAAAGAAAGTTTTAATGTGCATATCTTTAACCAGAAAAATGTAGGGTTAATTTTATGCTCATTATTGTTTATTATTATTGAATATTTTCTCAGACAAAGATTCTCATGGTTTCATTCGTGAAATCAAAAGGATGGGTACTTGTTACCCGAAAGATGACCAAGTAAGGTCATAAAGTGAGAGAGAATGTTCTCTCTAAAGAATGACTGCAAAAAGAAAAAGAATTCTTGGATATTAATCCAAGAATACAAATAGATCATTGAGAGTCTTGTTTGACATATGTCTTTCATGTACTCTCCATGAAGAAAACAAAGAAATCATTCTGAGTTTTGTTTAACGAATTTCTTTTATGTACTCTATATGAAGAAATTTCTTAAACGAGCAACATGAATGCTTAATTTGACTAACGTTGGATTAAGCATGTGTATAAAAGAGTATTCAGATTTATTCCTGAATTTGATGATTCAATATGCAGTCTAAAGAGCCAATTGTGGCATCTATGTCTCTTGATTACCCGCATGACGGGAAAAGACGATAATACCCGCATGACGGGAAAAGACGATAATAATACCCACATGGTAAAGTCTGGGAAAATACCCGCATGGCGGGAGAAAATTTTGACAAAGGACTTATCCTGTATGACAGGAGAAAGATGTGACGACTCATGTATTTTTATATCGATTGCACATTTTATGTGTCATAGTTATAAAACACTTAATGGGTCAAAAGAGAATAAAGTTACAAATGAACCTCAAGCTAAGAATGGTATGCAAGTGTGACTTACAAAAAGTATCATTGAGAAAGAACTCTTGTGAGTTCTGAAAAGGAATAAAGAAAAAGTACTCCCATACGTTAAAAAGACAACTTCATTTTGAATGAAGTAGATCAAAGATAACTTCATTTTGAATGAAGCAGATAATCAAAAGTTTCGAAATTGTGGCAAAAGGTTCTTGCCACATTTAGAGGGGGAGATAGAGAGTGTTACAAAATAGACTCCCCTATACCTCAGATAATGTGATGCATATTATGTATCTAGGTGATCTATGATGAATTGTGATCGTCTGGGGGAGTACGACGATCACAATAATGATACCCCTAAAGTAAAAAGATAGATGTATCCTTGGATATTTTATAGCTCCGGAAGGAGACTAAGGACGATACTCAAAGTGCCATAAAGAAGACAGATTGACAGAATAACAGAATAAACCCAAATAAAAAGGATTAAGGATACACCATTTTCGAGAAAATGGAGTAATCTGGGGGAGCATGGTATGAATATACCTAAGGCTCGAATAGTTTTTATCTGGGGGAGCTTGTTGCTTCATAAAAGAGATGAACAAGCAAACATGGATCTTGTGTTTTAGGTCCTTGTAACAGCTATTGCCTTTGGGCAATAGAAGACTACAGAATTAATTGCCTCTAGGCAATGACAGAGCAACTATATCCCCATATGAGAAAAACAGATGATTATAAAGTCTATATCAGAGAAATTTAAATGAAGGTTGATCCCACCTCATTTACAGAAATTAAAAGCAGCGCTCAATCGATTTTGACAAGTGTCTACTTGTCTTAATGATTAGAGACTATGTGAATCCCGACGATGTTTGGGATTCATAAGTAATTTCCAATGGAGCCAAAACAGTAGGCTTTAAAGGGTCTACAACGCCAATGTGACTCCAAAGGAAATATGTAAAAAGCGATTTTAAATCGAAAGATTTGTGCTAAGAGAATAAACAGATTATAATGAGTGCTAATGGCACATAATGGTCTGAATTACATCAGATGAAAGTAAAGAACACAAGGGATCTTATGGAGTAGAGCAAGTCTCTAGAATCAGAAGTGAATTTGGGTTAAAGAAAATGAGAGGACAATCGCATTTGTGCAAACTCATAGAATGGGAAATTCATTTCCTAATCCCGTGTATGTGGATGATATCCTACTTGCTAGTGGTGATGTCAATCTGCTATCGGCAGAGAAAAGAAGTTCTTGTCCTCAAAAGAGTATTCTCGGTAGAGTGTCTCTCGTTATAAGTATCGAAATTTACTGAAAAAAGAAGAAAAGGGATATTAGAAATATCGCATGGACATGCTGAGAAGAACTCTCTAAAGCATGCATGTCGAGAAAACCTACGCCTGTTCTTATTGTTAAGGGTAATGGAATTGAGAACTTTAGTGTTCCAAGAGATAACGAAGAATGGATCAAATGGATGTGGTACCATATGCTTCCGCTGTTGGTTGCTCAATATTACCCTGAAAGTTCACGTATCCGGGTTGTTTTGGCAATGTCCAATCCAGAAATAGATCACTGGAATGGAATCAAAGATATCGGCCTCATGCTAAAAGAAACATTGTGCTCTCAAAAGATTGTGAGTACAAAGATAGATCTATAAGAGTGCTTTCAAAAGGTTGTGAGGACTCTGAAAAAAATTTATGAAATATATAGCGAAATCCACAATTGTCGCTAATTTTCACATTTGGAGTTTTTGTGTGGAAAATCTCCAAAGAATTAAAGGTTTAACATCAGTGTGATGTAAAGACATATTATAGCATCATATGAGGCTGAGGGATAGGCAAAATGGTTAAGTAAACCTGTACCCGGAATTGATAATGGTTAACAACAGCAATAACCATTAAGTAGTTCACTCATAAGACAACGAGTCAAGTGTGGTGCCAAACACATTGACACAAAGTTATACGTTGTAAAGGAGAAAGTCCGGAATTATATTAAAATGCTTGGAGCATAAGAGGAACAGATAAAAGAAACACACAAGTGTTTGCAGATCTGCTAATTAAAGCCTTACCGCCCAGTGTGTTTTGAAGAACACATAGTCGACATGGGTTTTATGGTATAGTCTATATGATTTCCGGACAATAAAGAGGTCCAAAAAAATTAAAGAATCTATTTCTGAATAGAGACGTACATTGTAGCTGTCTGATTCTATCGGCAATTGAGCTGAGACGATGAAACATGCTCTATGTATCGATCTGTGATGAAATGAGAAAAGTAAAAGATAAAGTTGAGATCAAAGGGGAGAATGTTAGGTTGATCTCCTCCCGTGTGACCCAACGGTCACACCGGACCCTTGACTCGGCTCCCTGATCGGGGGAGCCCAAACCGTTTTGGGTTAGGGCCCCTGTCGCACCGGCAATAAAAGGGAGGTGGGGACCACTAGGGCACGTACGCCAAGACAGTCGTGGCCTCCCCACCTCCACCTACCGATCAAGGAAGCCGGACAGCGACGGGAAGCACCTCCACCCCGCCGCCATTTTGCCATCGCCGGCCACCTCCAACATGGCCGGCACACCGGGTGTTTTCTGTTAGAGGAGAAGGTATTTTGATTCCGTCTCATCTATCTGTTCTACCCAAAGGGGTCTTAACAGGAACTGCTCTTCCCGTGCCCCGTCTGCCGGAGCGAGTTCAGAAGCGAGAGGGCGGTGCGCAGCCACATGAGCGTCCACGATCCGCACGGACGCCACCAGGGGAACGAGGCGCGGGCACCGGCGCTGATCAGCGGTGGTTGGGCCGTCGCCGCCAAGAGGAGCTCCGTTGGGCGCACGTCCGTTTCTCCCGTGAGCCGAGAAGTGGCAGATTCCATGGCCATTCTGGTCTCCGAGCCGGTGAAGGACCCCATGCCAATCGAGTTCGCGGGCAGCAGCAGCAGCGTGGAGGAGCCCAATCCTCCCAATGACGACTCCATGGCCATTCTTGGCGCATCATCAGGCAATCCTACCAACCAGGTCGTCGTGCACCCACCATGTTCGCCGCAATTCCTCCAGGGCCACCAGACCGCCGCGCCTAGCTTGCCGGGCGTCCTGAGGCTTTTTGGCGTCAACATCGTGCCGGGGGAGCCACCTGCCTCTGCCGCAGAAGAAGTTTCTTCCGCCGTGACCGAAACGGATCAGAGCTCCGCAGCGTCTATGAACATCGAGCACTCCATCGGCGAGTACCATGAAAACAATAGGTGCGTTAGGATACGATGCTTGATAGTATTACATACGGCACTAGTACTTCGTGTACATTTTATCTAGCTAGTTTGTTTCACTTATCAGGAGTTCCATATATACTTTCATATGGGGAGAACTTCAATTTTGGGCCCTTGGAATCAATACATATATCTCTATCGTTCCAAATCAGTACACACCTCAGTTTATCTATCTTCTGTCTGTGTGTGCTAAAGTAATTTCTGATTGGGGTTAGAGCTAGTATATAAGAGGCCATTCTAGATCTTTATTCTCATGATGAGAAGTGGATGATGAAGATAAAGAGCAGCGCGGATTGTTTTCCCCCATATGCTGACAGTTGCCGGGATTCGTGCTGCAAATTGTGATTTTTACTTGAAAAAGAAATAAACAGACCATGTTGCAGTCTGCTGGTGGCAGCTCATTCTGGTAATTGCTCCACGGCAATATGAATATGAATCTGCCTGTGCTCTTGTGTACTTTGGAATTCAGTTTTCTATTCACTTGTAGTTATAATGAGCTCAGTAGAAATTAAAGGAGAAAAATATATCTTTGTTTTTTTTCTTGGTATAGGTGTTTAGATGTCTCTAGTGTCCATTTCTTTTTCGGAATCATGACAAACATATCGGTGAGACTCATGTTTACATTTTGGTGTGCAGGTTACTTCAGCTGTCAGACAAAAGTTGGCTTGGTTGGACTACTAGGTAATTGATGGTGGTAGCTTCCTGAATTCTCATTTTGGGGGGAATTCCGTGAGAAGTTTGGGTTTGTTAGTCTTTTCTGAATGCTGATGCACTTCCTCAATCTCAGTTTGGGCGAAGTCTGGTGAAAAGTTTTTAATATTTTTGCTCTGCTTGGTCTCCTGTTAATTTCAGTAGGATGGCTTGATTTCTTAGGAATTTCAGCATGAAACTAGAGTCAACAGCAAAATGACACAACGTTAAGTCCTCTTACTTTGAATAGATTAATATTTTTTGTTTGAACTGTTGATCATTATGGTGCCTAGACTGTTAATCAGGGAATTGTTATTATAAACTATTATGTACCATTACCCGCAAAAAAAACTATTATGTACCATTATGCAATCTGAAATCCTGTTTAACTTGAGAATGCTTTACTTTTAAATAAAAAAAACTATTTAAGTTTAAACCAAGATGTTGTAATTGTTCAGCTTCACAAAGAAGATAATGATTTATATATGATTTACCTATTGCAATTTTTTCGAATAAATATGCACAAAATTCAATGCAGCACTACATGCAAGCTAGTTTCCGCATATTACATTACTTTCAGGTTTTATAGATTATCTGTATTCTTGATCTTGCTGTTCACTTGTTTTAGCAATATGTGATTATTAGATCTGTTGCAACGGTTGCAGTTCCTGTGGCATGATGCCTAACTGCTTCAATGTTTTCTGCTAATTCAGCTAACGTCGAGCCGTGATGCCCGGATTCCGATGCAGAGTAGAGAAAGACCAGAGCACGGCTCCTGACTGTTGCCTTACAGTTCACCTCTTTAGAAGTATTGCTGCCTCGGACACCTCGACATTAGAATTCTTAATGTTTTGCACAGGGATATAGGTTTAGAAAAACTCTATGGCTCTTGTGCTGCTAACTAAACTTGATCTGTTCTCGTGACATTGCTTTGATCTCGCGGTTCTAAAAATTCAGAACCTGTTTGAACAAATTGGCAGTGACGTTGGTTTGTAATGGCCGCGTTGTTACTCTGGCAAATACTTCATCGCTGTTAGTTGCATTTATCGCTGAGCTGTTTCAAGTTTCAGTCCAACGAAATGGGTCACCTTTTCTAATCTTGTTTGTTGGTTATGTGCAACAATAGCAAACCTGACCTACATTTTGCGTTGCCCTGGTTTAATTCTGTGGTGAGTACCAGGTGTAAAATTCTGAAGTGGAAAGATTCCCTGAAATCTGGATAATAATTCTGCAATGAAGGTTGTTTTCAGTTTATGATCCTTCTGCATTCTAGTTTCACTACACTGACCATTTCAGGGTTTTATTTTTTTTGAAATTCGCGTACATTTTATCCAGTTTGTGTCAATCACAGTTCCATATATACTTCCATATGGGAGAGCTTTGGGCCCTTGGAATCAATACATATATCGGTATCGTTCCAAGTCAGTGCACACCTCAGTTATATGTATCTTCTGAATGAGTTTAAGTAATTTCTGATCGGGGTTAGAGCTAGTATACAAGAGGCCATTCTAGATGTTTATTCTCATGATGAGAAGTGGGATGATGAAGATAAAGAGCAGTATTGCATATCGTAATTTTTTTACTTCAAAAGGAAATAAACAGAGCATGTTGCAGTGGGCAGGTAGCATCTCATTCTGGTAATTGCTCCAAAGCAATGTGAATCTGCCTGTGCTGTTGTGTACTTCTGAACTCATGTTTCTGTTCACTTGTATTTATATTGTGCTCAAGAAGAAATATATCTCTTGTTTATGTTTGGTGTTTTCTCCGTACCGGTGTTTTCATATGTCTCTAGTGTTCATTTCCTTTTTGCAGTCATGACACTCATGTTTACATTTTGGTTTGCAGGTTACTTCAGTTGTGAGATAAAAGTTAGTTTTGGAGGGCTAGGAATTTGACGGGTGGTAGTTTCCTGATTTCTTATTTCTGGGGGAATTCCATGAGAACATTGGGTTTAGTAGGCTTTGCTGATGCACTTCGTCGGTCTGAGTTTGGGTAAAAGTCTGTCGGAAAGTTTTAAACATTTTGTCTCTGCTTGTTCTCAATTTCAGCAGAATGACTTGATTTCTTCGGAATTTCAGCATATTTATTAGGAATTTCCCTGCGGAAAAAAATTGGAGTTAGCACAAAGATATTCCTATGATCATCATATGTGTTGCCCAACATTGCGCATCTTCTAAGATATCGTCAGAAAAAATCAAATTGGGTAGTATATATAGCAGCAAGATCATAATATGGGAATGTCAGGTCCATTAGTGCACCGAAAATTAACAGTTCAGTGAGCAACGTAAGAACAGGTAGTATGTACACAGGTTGCCATCACCTGAACATTACTGAAAAAGATATATGTAGACTAATGTAGTATGAAGTGCAAAATGAAACAAGAAGGAGCGCTGTTTACAGCGCATGGTCCATCCACCTTGTATTTGCACTGCTCGGGCCGCGGCACGCTCTCAGGAAGCATTCGCCGACCGCCGAGGGTGAGAACCCCGGC
>QRDG01000090.1:22040-480399 GCA_012064385.1 Puccinellia tenuiflora
AGCCGCACCCGCCGCGACACGTGGTGGGAGCGATCCAAGCCGGAAGCGGTGACGGCGACGGCGGGAACTTGATCTGCTGGATGGGATCGCCCTGGAACGGCGGTGGCGAGCTTGGCACAGTCCCGTTGTAGGGCATCCCATGCTGGAACGTGATGACCGGCGCCGTGGTTGCGGCCGAGGGCGGCGGCGGCGGCCGTATGGGGGTCACCGCCGGTGCTGTGACCATGGGGGACCCCCCGTGGAACGGCGCACCGTCGGGACCGGCGAAGCGGAAGGGCCCGCCGTACTGTTGGCATGGCGCCGGTGGCGACTGGATGTGCGGCGGCGCCCAGGCCGCCGTATAGATCGGCCCGGAGAGGGACAGCGACAGCGGCGGCTGCAGCAGCCTGGCGTCGAGCGGCGGCGACGATAGCAGCAGCGTCGGCTACCGCGGCCCGGCAATCTCGGCGGAGGCCGCCTGGTGCGGCGACTGCCACGGCAGCAGCGCCGGCCCGTAGGCGGCGACTGTTGGCGCGGCCGGCGGCGGTCCATAGGGACCGGCCAGGAAGAGGTAGATCCCTTGGACGACGGTGGTGAGATTGCGGATTGCTCCGGCGATCTCCTCCGGGGTGAGGGCGACGGGCAGCGGCGGCGATGGGGTGAACATGATCGAGCCTGAGCAATCTGATACCAGATGTTATGGTTGCTAGGGTTTGAGCGGGAGAGAGAGAGAGAGCTGCGAGGGCGCGAGGGAGCCGGCCGGGGGTCCTTCCCCACGGCCGGGCAAGAGGGAAGGGTTTTCCTTCTTAATTCTTGCTTTATTAGATTGATACATCTCCTCTCTTTATATAGAGAGGTTTACTTGACTCCCAAGCAAGGCTTACTTGACCCCTAAGCAAACCCTAAGACTAACGGGCACACACCCATGACGTACTCTAACACTCTTAATTCTTGCTTGATTAGATTGATACATCTCCTCTCCTTATATAGAGAGGTTTACTTGACTCCCAAGCAAGGCTTACTTGACCCCTAAGCAAACCCTAAGATAACGGGCCCACGACCATGAGTACAGAGTATGTCATGGGCTTGGGCCCGTTAGTCTTAGGGTTTGCTTAGGGGTCGAGTAAGCCTTGCTTGGGAGTCAAGTAAACCTCTCTATATAAGGAGAGGAGATGTATCAATCTAATCAAGCAAGATAAGAAGGAAAACCCTTCCCTCTTGCCCGGCCATGGGGAAGGACCCCCGGCCGGCTCCCTCGCAGCTCTCTCCCTCTCCCGCTCAAACCCTAGCAACCATAACATCTGGTATCAGATTGCTCAGGCTCGATCATGTTCACCCCATCGCCGCCGCTGCCCGTCGCCCTCACCCCGAAGGAGATCGCCAGAGCAATCCGCGATCTCACCACCGCCGTCCAAGGGATCTGCCTCTTCCTGGCCGGTCCCTACGGACCGCCGCCGGCCGCGCCATCAGTCGCCTCCTATGGGCCGGCGCTGCTGCCGTGGCAGCCGCCGCACCAGGCGGCCTCCGCCGCGATTGCCGGGCTGCGGCAGCCGACGCTGCTGCTGTCGTCGCCGCCGCTCGACGCCAGGCTGCTGCAGCCGCCGCTGCCGATGTCCGTCTCCGGGCCGATCTATACGGCAGCCTGGGCGCCGCCGCACACCCAGTCGCCACCAGCGCCATCCCAACAGTACGGCGGGCCCTTCCGCTTCGCCGGTCCTTACGCCGGTCCCGACGGTGCGCCGTTCCACGGGGGGTCCCCCATGGTCACAGCACCGGCGCTGACCCCCGTACGGCCGCCGCCGCCGCCCTCGGCCGCAACCACGGCGCCGGTCATCACGTTCCAGCATGGGATGCCCTACGACGGGACTGTGCCGACCTCGCCACCGCCGTTCCAGGGCGATCCCATCCAGCAGATCAAGTTCCCGCCGTCGCCGTCACCGCTTCCGGCTTGGATCGCTCCCCACCACGTGTCGGCGGCAGTGCGGCTACAGGATGCTGCGCGCGGCCTCCTAGCGCGTCGGCATGTGCGGGAGTTGCGTGATTTGCAGATGCAGCTCCTCCAAGTTGCGCTTCGCGGTGCAACGGACCTCGATCTCCTCCGCTGCGTCGGGGATCTTGGGCATGCGATTTCCCCCAAGGGCGGCGGGCATGCTGTTTTTCCCGCGGGCAGCGACCTCCAAGTCTGCGATATCGACAGTCAGCCGGCGGGGAGAAGACATGGCGTCACCGACAGGAGCGCACCGCGTGGCGCCACTGCATTCCGCCGCCGGCCGCCGCGAGGGCCCCTTTGGTCTCGATGGTGTCCATGGGATCCAGGGGGCTGCAAACGCAAAAGTTTGGCGCGCGAAGGATTCTCGCCTTATCATTCGGAGTCAAAAATAAAGAGTCGGAGTCTAATTCGGGTTAGCTTATTTCATGTCAATACAATAGGCCGAGATGTAAAAGGCTTGTTTTTAGGCGTTAGGTTTGTGTGGAGTCGAGTCATCGTTAGGTTGCAGCTCGAGGACGAGCTGCATGTCCAGGTGGGGTGTAGTGTTAGAGTACGTCATGGGCGTGGGCCCGTTAGTCTTAGGGTTTGCTTAGGGGTCAAGTAAGCCTTGCTTGGGAGTCAAGTAAACCTCTCTATATAAGGAGAGGAGATGTATCAATCTAATCAAGCAAGAATTAAGAAGGAAAACCCTTCCCTCTTGCCCGGCCGTGGGGAAGGACCCCCGGCCGGCTCCCTCGCAGCTCTCTCCCTCTCCCGCTCAAACCCTAGCAACCATAACAGACTTAATATTACGAAGTTTAAACTCAGAGTGTGAAACATCATAAAGGTTATGGATCTTAGCATATTCCTAGCATTTTCGTTATGGTGAGCCATTGTTTTCATTATTGAGCCATGATCTTGCCTAAACTGAACCATGATCTTGCTACTTCGTAAGATGATCACGCTGTAACTTTCGGCATATGGCATCTCATTTTTGTAATTGTTCCAAAGCATTATGAATGGGAATCTGCTCGTGTTGTTGTGTACCTCTGGACTAATGTTTCTGTTTACTTCTATTTATATTGGGCTCAAGAAGAAAGGAAAAGAGAAACAATGTGTCTTATTTATGTCATGTGTTCTCTCCGTACCACAATTCAGATGTTTGTAGTGTTTACTTCTTTTTAAGAATCATGTCAAATAGATCAGTGAGACTCAAGTTTATATCTTTCTTTGCATGTCTCTCGAAATTGTCAGATAAGAGTTGTTTTGGAGGACTAGGAAATTTATGGTGGTAGTTACCTGAATTTTCATTTTGGGGGAATGTTGTGAGAAGTTTCGTTTGTTAGGCTTTGCTAATGCACCAAAAGTCTGGCGAAAGAGTTTTTAATATTGTTTTCTTTGCTTGTTCTGCTGTTGAATTTCAGTGGAATGGCTTGATTCCTTGGAATTTCAGCAAGGAACGATAGTCAACAATATGACGCAACCTTATGTCCTTAACTTCGAATGCACTAATAAGTTCAGAAGTTAGAAACTTAAAACTATGGATCATTATGGCGTACACTGTTATGATATTTGTTATTATAAGCTATTATGTTGCATTGCGGTAACTGAAATCTTGTTCTAACTTTAGAATGCAATTTGAACTGATTGGGTCTGTAAACAGGTATTCTATGTAATGGATAATATGTATGCTGCATGACAGTTTTTTTTCCTTTTATTCAAGTTGCCGTTAGTGAAGATGAAGATAGTAAGCAACTGATCTTGTCAGTCGTACATGTCGCTTTCACGAGATTTAGGCTGAAGTCCGTAGTTTTCTGTTTTGACATTTTTGTTTTGTTTATAGTCACTAGTGGAAAACGCCTCACTAGTCCCGGATCGTGAGGGCCTCTAGTCCCGGATCTACACCCGGTACTGTGGAAGCGGAACTAGAGCCCCCCCCCCCTCTAGTCCCGGGTCAGTTACGACCCGGGACAAAAGGCCCCCCCACGTGGTCCATTCTTGCGCGCCTGGTCGAGGACCTATAGTCCCGGTTCGTAATACGAACCGGGACTAGAGTTCTTCCCCCGTGGCAGCCTCTGGCTCACCCTTTTTTGTTTTCCCGCCAAATCTCAAATTTAAAACTAATTAATTAGAAAACAGAATAATACATATAACTTATCAAAATGTTCATAAAAGAAATATCTATCTGATAAAAATATAATCTGTTCTTTATGATAATTAAGAATTTTAATTACAGCGAGATCACAACCGGGGCAAAAGCCCGTATTGCTATTCGATTACATGGAGGTCATAACCGGGACTAGCGCCTCTTGTTGACATTGTATATTTTCCCTCAGGGTTTATGACGTGGTTCAGCAAAAATCCCGCAATTTCCTCTTGAAGCAGTATGAAGCGCTCCTTTGGTTGCATTTTACTCCGCATTTTATCCAACTATAAAAGAAGGAGATCAATATGAATATCAATCATCATAATAATTATGAATGACACTCAACAATGGTAATAAAATAAAATTGTGAATATATTTGTTCACGTACCTCTATAAATTTCTATGGATTCCGCTCACTGACCTCCCCGCGAATCCACTCGTAAAAGAAAGATTCCACACAAATTGGATGACAATGGCTGCCTCTCGCACTTTACGAGAATAGAATTCAATAAAATAATAATCAAGCATGATATAATGGTATTGAAATTAGAATTAAATAGATGCGCGTACCTAGCTCGTACTACTTACCTTGACTTTATGAAATGAAAACTCTTTTTGAAATTCACCAGTTGTCATCTCGGTGAAAGCTTTCCAAATCCTGCCCGGCAAAAAAGATGAATAAATGAGTTATCAGTTACTTGATATCTCAGGAAATGAACAAAAGAGACCGATATAGTGCGATAATGATTGAAATTACTTTTGGAGCACATCTTTAATGATTTTGTACTTCTCTTCGGCTGTATCCAATGAGTCGTGGAGTTCCACTTTTCCAGCGTCAACTTCAATGATTAGCAGAATGTAATGGAAGTTGCGGACACGATTATATACATCGGTAACTCATCAGTTGCAAATAATTACATTCGAGTAACCAAAAATTAATGTGTGCAAGACAGTAACAGTCTTACCCGAAGTTATAAGGAAACAATATCTTCTTTTTGTAATGTTGTTGACATGGTTATGATCATCAGGTCCCACCTGTCGGGTACCTGGTAACCATTACTCGAAAGGACTCGTCGGTAGGCACATCTGGAGGAAGGCCCAGGCCCAAGAAAAGGGTAGCGCAAGGTCCCTTGTTGGGCCAGATTAGGGTTAGGGTTGTGTTCTAGACTTTGTAAACCTACCCGGATACGGATACCCGAGACCCAGCCTACTATAAAGGCTGGGAGGAGCCGCCGGGTAGGGGACCTCGAGATCGCATCACCACCATAAGCCCTTACGACGACATTGTAACACAAACCAGCAAGAGAATACAGATTACTTTACTTCACCGGGGATCCAAACTCCGGCAATTCCTTGTGTTCCTTGTTAGCCGCCGGTGTCACCCACGTCATGAAACTCCCGATAAACCCAAGTCCCTCAAGGAGGGGCACTGCCGAGTTGATCCCTCGACAGTTGGCGCCGTCTGTGGGAAACCCTGATGCGGGAACCCAGGCATCTGCGGCCCCTTCACCGACAATTCAAGATCCCGCGGAGCTGGAGGACCCGATCTACTTCGGCTCCCTCTGCTTCACCCCGCACGCGCAGGAGGCACGGGCGATCTTCGACTCCCTGCGAAGTAGCATCCCCATGACGTTTGGAATCGTGCGACTCCTAGCAGATCGGCACGGTATCCTCCGTTTACCTGACGCCACTCGAGCAACAATGGGGGATCCATCTTCATCGCCAATCTCGCCTCCGGAACACCCTTCGGACGGCCCCACCAGCGACTCCCTGGAAACAGTTGAGTCCAGATCTTCATCGCCAATCTCGCCTCCGGAACACCCTTCGGACGGCCCCACCAGCGACTCCCTGGAAACAATCGAGTCCAGATCTTCATCGCGAACTCCTCCTCTGGAGCACTCGCCAAGCGATCTCATCAACGACCCCCTAGAAACAGCTGGGTCTGAATGCTCGTCGTTTTATCTCGACGATGCTGTCTACCCTGAGGACGGCACTAGTCCCATCGAACCCGACGCTGACGAACATGCCCAGAGCAAAAACCGCTTCCTCGGTTCGATGCAACCCGCCGCAACCCGCCCTATCCAAGTCTGCATGATTAGCGAGAGGACCGGCGACTCGGAAGGATCACGAGATCCCCGCGAAACCATCACAATCAGCGAGACCGCAATGGCCAGAATAAAAGCAGATGTGTAAGACGCAACCCCGCTTGGACCAGACACAACAAGAGAAGAGCTGATGGTTTTACCATCACCTCCTCCACGACCAGGCCAAACAGTTGAAGAGACGAAGAACAAAACTTGACGACCGACAACGCCGCGCACAAGAGTCAAGCGAGCGGAGGGCAGCACTGTCATCCCTCCGCTCCTCCACTTCAGTGCACACCCCCAGGGAGCGAGGGCACACTCGCCATCGCTCAAGACTCGACGACATGCCCGAGGGATCCAGACGGGAGGCGACTCGAAGCCTCGAGTCCTCCTTCAACACGGTAGATGCAAACGGCTGTGTGCTACCCAAGACACCGCAAGATGCTGCCATGGCATTAGCAACATATTTGCTCACCACGCAGCCCCAAGATGACGATCCGTGGGCAGAACTGCATAGGCAGATGATACGAGGAGTTGGCATGCTTGGATCCGCATTGCAAGCTGCCGGGTCACCGGCCACAGCAGCAGAACCAGCGCACCCGCCACCCAGACACGAACGCCATCGAGAAACCTCACCTCGGCATCGCATCGAGCCTCGGCAGGAGCACCCAACAATGACAGCACGTGATAGGCGTGCGTAGGAAACAGTGGATCGGAACCGCCAAGCACGTGGTGAGGACCGTAGCATGGCCCCGCGTGTGGTAGTCGAGCAGAACCACACAAGGCACGAAGAGAACCGGGGGGCACCAGACCAGGAAGAAGAGGAAGATGAGCCGTGTGGAGCCAAGTGTTTTATCCGTCGCATACACGAGTCCCGCATGCCAGCAGGATTCAAGTTGACGTCGGAAACTCCAAAGTACGACGGACTACAGGAGTTGAAAACCTGGATAGAAGATTACCTGACGGCGGTACAGTGCCAGGGCGGTACACGGAACACAGCGATGCAGTATCTGCAACTGCAGCTCACGGGGTCGGCACGTGCATGGCTCAAGAGTCTACCCGCGGACACCATCGGGTCCTGGAATGACTTAGTCACCACGTTTACCCAAAACTTTCAAGGCACATATAAATGCCCGGCCATGGCAGAAGAGCTCAGAACCTGCGTCCATGGATCCAGTGAGTCACTACGCTCCTATATCCAGCGCTGGACAATAATGAAGAACACTGTGGAAGAAATATCAGAGGAAAACGCAGTAGACGCTTTTGCACGAGGATTGCGAAGGCGAGAGCTCAAGGAAGAACTAGGACGACGGAAGCCGAAGACGGTAGCTCAGTTGATGGATGTCGCTAATGAATGGGCAAACGGCGAGGATTACATGCGCAACGACCGGCCCAGAGGACATGATGATCGTGACTACCAGCAAGACTCGGGACGAAACCGCGGCTACGACCCCAGGAAAAAGAGGAAATTTCCCAACTTTGACCCGAATGAGCTAGCCGAAATGGTAGCAGCAGGTTTTCACAACGACCGAGAAGGGAATCGCCGCAGGAGAGAATGGCGGCAGCGGCAACCTGAGCTGGACGAAGAACAAATGCTCACAGGTCCATGCCCTTTCCACCCGTACAAGGATGAACGCGGTAACATCAGTTCGGGGCATCAATTGAAAGAATGCCGTAAGTTTGAGAAATTATTAGCGGCGTACAGGCGGATCCATCAAGCCGCGCAGAATAAAGGGTATTCAGCAATTCCGGGAGTAATGGGGCAAGGCACACCCGAAGCGCTACCACTCCCCCCACCACAATTAGCATCCGTAATCCAGCGGGTGCCGCCACCTCAGCAATTACTACCACCCCCGGCTGCGGCAGAAACTTTCCCCGCCCCGGTTGGTCATGTAGGAATGATACAAAAGGGACGTCCCTCGAACAGGACCCAAAAGTTGATAACCCGACAGGTTAACCTAGCGGCATCAGCACCTCCAGCCACTCCTGGCTACCTCAATTGGTCCGAGTGCAGCATCACATTCTCAAGAGAGGACCATCCACCCCAGGTGCCACGACCTGGTCACGCCGCCCTAGTACTCGGGGCTCAAATCGGTGGGTACGTCATGAGTAAGGTTTTCATGGACGGCGGAAGCGGAATTAACATCATCTACGCCAGCACACTGCGCCGCATGAAGATCTCGCTCGCAGCTAGCCTCGTAGACTCTGACACTTGGTTCCATGGAATAGTACCCGGGAAAGCCGTATATCCCTTCAGAAAAATCCATCTGGACGTAGTCTTCGGAGATCCCGCAAACTTCCGCAAAGAGAAAATTGAGTTCGAGGTCGTCGACTGGCCCTCACAGTACCATGCCATCTTGGGCCGCCCGACATTTGCAAGGTTCATGGCTGTGCCACACTACGCATACCTCCTACTCAAAATGCCAGGACCAAACGGCACAATTACCGTTCGAGGAGATTACCGGACATCGGATAGCTGCGACAGGGACTTCAACAAGATCTCCGAGTCGTTCGGGATGCACGAGGAACTCTCACAGCTGAGCTCGTCGACCGATTACAACCTTCCACCCGTAACTCAGTCAACAGCACCTGACAGAGAGTTCAACAAGAGCAGCGACACGAGAACCCATCAGGTGCACCCAACGGATCCAACCAAAACGGCAATCATATCCGCCAGCCTGTCCCCCGCATAGGAAAGCGCGCTCGTCGAGTTCCTCCGTGAGCACTGGGAAATATTCGCTTGGTGTCCTGCGGACATGCCAGGCATCCCCCGAGAACTCGCCGAGCACGCACTTGAAATACGCCCTGAGGCCAGACCTATCAAACAGTCCCTCTGGCGTTTTGCAGAACCGAAGCGCAGGGCCATTGGTGAAGAAATCAACCGGCTCCTCGCAGCCAAGTTTATCCGGGAAATAAAACAAGCCACCTGGGTAGCAAACCCCGTCCTTGTCCCGAAGAAGAACTCGAAGGTGCTACGCATGTGCGTAGACTTCCCAGCTCTCAACAAGCATTGTCCCAAGGACCACTTTCCCCTCCCACGCATCGATCAAATCATTGACTCGACCGCGGGATGTGCTCGTCTGTCCTTCCTGGACGCCTACTCCGGCTACAATCAGATCCGCATGAAAGAAGAGGACGAAGAGAAAACATCATTTATCACACCCTATGGCGTATACTGTTACACCACGATGCCCTTCGGTCTCAAGAACGCGGGTGCAACTTACCAAAGGTGCATGCAAGCTTGCCTTAAGGACCAGATCGGCAAAAACATCCAAGTGTATGTGGACGACATTGTCATCAAGACAAAGGACGAGGCCACCCTCCTCGACGACATAGCCGAAACCTTCGCAACACTCAACAAGTATCACATCAAGCTCAAACCGACGAAGTGCGTCTTCGGGGTACCCGCCGGGCAACTGCTCGGGTTCCTCGTATCCGCCAGGGGCATCGAGGCCAACCCTGAGAAGATACAAGCAATCCTGTCAATGGAGGAGCCAACCAACCTCAAAGGGGTCCAGCGCCTAGCAGGGCGAGTCACAGCCGTAAGCAGGTTCATCAGCAGGTTAGGAGAAAAAGCTCTCCCGTTCTACCACCTGCTCAAAAAGGCAGACAATTTCGAGTGGACAGAAGAGGCCCGCAGAGCATTCGCCAAACTCAAGCAGACATTGTCAACGAAGCCAGTTCTGGTAGCACCCCAGGAACGGGAACCTCTATACCTGTACCTGGCCGCAACCAAGCAAGTAATCAGCATGGTGCTCGTAGTCGAGCGAGCAGAAGAAGGAAAGATACATGGTGTCCAACACCCAATCTACTACGTTAGCGAGGTACTCTCAGCATCAAAGCAACGGTACCCGCATTACCAGAAGCTGGCGTATGGAGTATTCATGACAGCGCGAAAGTTAACGCACTACTTCTCCGAGCACCCCGTCACGGTGCTGACAGATGCACCCCTGTCGGATATACTCAACAACCCGGAGGCAACAGGTCGAGTAGCAAAATGGGGAATCGAACTGTCTCCTAGGGATATCACATATCGACCCAGAGACGCACTCAAGTCCCAGGCCTTGGCAGATTTCTTCGCAGAATGGACAGAGATTCAGACTCCAGGTCCTCCGGACCTCTCTAATTCCTGGATCATGTATTTCGACGGGTCGAAGAGGCACGAAGGAGCCAGAGAAGGTGTTATCTTGATTTCGCCCAAAGGAGACAAGTTGAAATATGTACTATAGATGAATTTCAAGAAGGCATCCAACAACGAGGCAAAGTACGAAGGCCTACTACACGGCATGCGGATGGCAAAGGCCTACGGCGCAACGAGGCTCATGATCTATGGGGACTCGAACCTAGTAGTCCAACAGACGATGAAAGACTGCGACGCAGTATCCGCCAACATGGCAGCCTACAGGGATCTCTACAATGTCTTAGAAGGAAGCTTCGACGGGTGCGAGTTGTGTTACATCGCACGAGGAAGCAATAAGGAGGCTGACAGACTGGCCAACATCGGCTCCACCCGCGCACCCGTACCCGCTGGAGTTTTCCTCGAGCAAATAAGCAAACGCTCCATAGAGTACAAGGACCCCGACGCTCCAGCAGCAGCAGCCCCGGCCGTTGGCTCCGAGCAATCAGCCGAAGAAACGAACGAGTCAACAGAAGCCAAGTCTTATGAAGTGTTCCTCGTAGAACCTTCCTGGACTCAGCCATACATAGCGTATCTGCTACGCCAAGTATTACCAGAGGACCCAGTCGAAGCCCGCCGAGTCACTCGGCGCAGCAAAGCATTCGTCACGGTCAAGGGAGAGCTGTACAAGAAAAGCGCATCAGGGATACTGCTACGATGCGTTGAACCAGAAGAAGGGAAGAAAATCCTACTCGATATCCATGAAGGCATATGTGGACATCACGCGAGTAGCCGGGCACTCACAGCCAAAACGCGACGAGCCGGATTCTATTGGTTATCCATCATGCAGGACGCCAAGGAGATAGTCCGCCGATGCGCTGGGTGTCAACGGTTTGCAACCAAACCGCACGCCCCCGCAACGGAGCTAAACATGATACCAATTGCCTGGCCCTTCGCACAATGGGGACTCGACATGGTAGGCCCGCTGAGAAAATCTTCTCCCGGGGGACACACTTTCCTTCTGGTGGCGGTAGACAAATTCTCCAAATGGATCGAGGCCAAGCCGGTCACCAACGCGGGTGCAACAGTAGCACTAAATTTCGTCAAGTCCATCATCTTCCACTTCGGAGTGCCCCACAGCATCATCACGGACAACGGGTCCAACTTCATCGCTGACGAAGTCCAGACATACTGCAAGGAGCTGGGGATAAAACTCAACTTTGCCTCCATTGCGCACCCGCAAACCAACGGACAAGTCGAGCGTGCAAACGGGCTCGTCAGCAGCGCTCTCAAGAAACGACTTCTCGCGCCCTTGGAGAGGGCTGCTGGTGCATGGGTTGAAGAGCTGCCATCGGTACTATGGGGTCTGCGCACAACGCCAAACTGTTCAACAGGGTTCACCCCTTTCTTCCTGATATACGGGGCCGAAGCAGTACTACCCGCCGAGGTCCGCCACAACTCACCTCGAGTGGCAGCCTATGCAGAAGCTGAGTCAAACAGGGCACTCGAAGATGGTATAGACGAAGTCAACGAGGCGCGGGACATTGCACTCTCGAGATCGGCGGTCTACCAGCAGAGCTTGCGCAATTACCACAGCCGACGAGTGCGCGATCGATCTTTCGCCGTAGGCGATTTGGTATTACGGCTAAAACAGAAGAAAGGTCACAAGCTATCCCCTCCCTGGGAAGGACCATACGCTATCGTCGAGGTCGTTGGCAAAGGAGCATAGCGATTAAAGGACTTGGCAACGGGCATCGTTTACTCCAACCCGTGGAACGTGGCGCATCTACGACGTTTCTACCCCTAGTTGTCCCCTCTTTTTGTGCTCACCACATTTTGTGAAATAAGGCCCCTTGGCCATCTTGCAACTTTTTCTCGCCAACAGGCATCAATAAAGTGGATATGCGCATATGTTCAGACTTTAAACCAGCAAAAACTCTACTAAGAGTCGACCTAGCTTGGGCCGCACCCGACACTCGGGGGCTGCGCCCCACAAGCTACTCGAAAAATTCATCTAACTCTACTAAGAGTCGACCTAGCTTGGGCCGCACCCGACACTCGGGGGCTGCGCCCCACAAGCTACTCGAAAAATTCATCTAACTCTACTAAGAGTTGACCTAGCTTGGGCCGCACCCGACACTCGGGGGCTGCGCCCCACAAGCTACTCGAAAAATTCATCTAACTCTACTAAGAGTCGACCTAGCTTGGGCCGCACCCGACACTCGGGGGCTGCGCCCCACAAGCTACCCGAAAAATTCATCTAACTCTACTAAGAGTCGACCTAGCTTGGGCCGCACCCGACACTCGGGGGCTGCGCCCCACAAGCTACTCGAAAAATTCATCTAACTCTGCTAAGAGTCGACCTAGCTTGGGCCGCACCCGACACTCGGGGGCTGCGCCCCACAAGCTACTCGAAAAGTTCATCTAACTCTACTAAGAGTCGACCTAGCTTGGGCCGCACCCGACACTAGCCTCGGGGGCTGCGCCCCACAAGCTACTCGAAAAATTCATCTAACTCTACTAAGAGTCGAGCTAGCCTGGGCCGCACCAGACACTCGGGGGCTGCGCCCCACAAGCTACTCGAAAAATTCATCTAACTCCACTAAGAGTCGAGCTAGCCTGGGCCGCACCCGACACTCGGGGGCTGCGCCCCACAAGCTACTCAAAAAGTTCATCTAACTCTACTAAGAGTCGACCTAGCTTGGGCCGCACCCGACACTCGGGGGCTGCGCCCCACAAGCTACTCGAAAAGTACATCCAACTCTACTAAGAGTCGACCTAGTTTGAGCCGCACCCGACAATCGGGAGCTGCGCCCCACGAACTACTAGAAAGAGTTCACCTAATTCCCCTCCCAGACGACTTAGCTTGTGTCGCAACCGATGCTCGGGAGCCGTACACAATAGAAACAAGCTCGGCAAAAGAGACAAACTATGGGTTGATTCGCTGTATAGAAGGCAAGGAGAGCAGCGCAAATCATCGTAAATACACAAAGGTACATGAATTTACAAGGGCTACAGGTCGACATGCTATCGACGAAGAGTTGCAGCAGTTTCTTTTTCAAGGAGAGCAACCGCATCTCTGGCAGGCCCGTTAGCAGCCGCGTAAAACGAATCCAGAGTTGCAGTCTCCCAATCAAAACTAGCAGGCGGTCCTCTTGAAATACTTCCCAAATCCAAACATGGATGGTGGATAAGGACAAGCGCAAAAGCAAAACGGGCACATGCCACCAGTTGCTCCCGCACAAATCCCTCAATAGCCTCGCCATGCCAAAATTTCGTCATCAAGTCAGCCAAGCTATGAGGCGCCAGGTTAAGGGGAAACAGGGCCTTGTAAACCAATTCCAAAGCGGATCGACAAGACTCGACGAAGGAAGCAACTTGACCAAACCGATCCTGCAAAGTAACAAGTACATGCCCCCTATCTCGATCCGACTAGAATCTGGGGGCACCACGAGCAACAAGGTCCGCGATAACATTAAGCTTAAGCCTGACTCGCCTGGCCTCTTCGCCGGAGTCAAGTTGAGCACCTGTCAGAGAACTACGGTTAAGCAAGATTTCAACAATGCCGCTAAGGGAACAAGCAGAGACAAAACTTACAAAGGAGATGGTCGCTTAGCTGCCGCAGCACAGAAAGGAGAAAATTCTCCCGGTCAACAAAAGCAGCTTGCTTCGACTTCAGCACAGCCAGATTTGCTTCGACCACTCGAAGCCGGCATTCGGCATCTTTGGCCCGTACCCGCAAGCGGTTAACCCGAAAGGATTCTTCTTCAGATGGCACAAAACTGGAGGGGACGCGCGGTTGTTTATTACAACTTAGCGGAATAGACGAAGAGTCGGAATCACCAGCCTGACGAACAAACAGAGCAAATCCAAGCAAAAATGTTAAGTCTGCAATTTGGCCTGGTAAAGCCCGGGTCAGTTGCTGCTTCTAAGGGACACAGCAATACACTCGCACGCGACAACCCGCCAAGAGATGACACACATTCACATACAGGCAAAAGCAGAACCAATTCCCAAGTTTAACACAGTTTACAAGTCCAAAGCATAACAGGAACATTACAAGACCAAACAACTAAGAAGAAGGAGCAGCAGGCGTGTCAAGGGTACAGGCCTGCCGCTCCAGCATCTGTGATAACTGCTCCGCAAGTTTACGCGCACGGGGTTGGAGGGGTCGAAGGTCTACCTCCACACCGTCGGGTCCCTTCGGAAACTCCGAGGTAATCTTGTTGAGGTCACCTTGAACTCCATGCCCCATCGCGAGTGATAGCACAGTCTCTGCACCGCAGATGGTCTGTTCACGGCTGAACTCACCGAGTGGATCGCCCTCTGTGCTGAAGGACTCAACGAGGTCGTTGAAAGTGTCGGGTGCATTCTCTTCCTCCGGATATATACTTTTTCGGATTGAAGAGAACACACCCATGGCTCTCACCACTAGATCGCGGGTGCGGTTGCCATAATCCCACGCCAGAGATATGGCATCCGCCAGACAGTCCACGCGCTCGCGACCCGCAATGTCGAACTTCACGCCGAGAGCACCTGCACAAAAAGTGAGTCAGCTAACTGCAAAGGCTAAAGCAATGTAAGTTTTAACAAAACCAGCTTACTCGACAAGGAAGTCGCCAACAGAGTCGCCTGGCCAGCCAACTCCTCATCACGCTTGAAGGTTTCCTGGGACTCCTCTTCCCACTGATGCTTCAAGTCCTTTAATTCCTTTTCAAGCGCGGTGACCCGAGTTTCAAGTTCGGAAGTGTGGCGGGCAAGTTTCTGGTTCTCAGCAACCGCAACATCGAGTGCTCCTGCGCAGAGCCACAAGGTTTAGAAGGGATCGACACAGTAAAAATGAACGACAAAGGCATATACAGAAATTAAGGGAAAAGAATACCTTGCGAGTTCGCAAATTTCTCCCGCAAATCGTTCCTCTTTGTCTCCACGTGCACATATTCGGAGGCCAGGTCCAACATCTTATGGACATAGGGCTGCAAAGGAAAAGGTTGGTGAAAAGATAGAAGGCAAAGCAAGAGCCCACGCCCAATTGCACGCAATTGCGCCCGGCCTCGGGGGCTACTAAGGGTAAACTCAGTGATTCGATGGAAACTCACGTGTCCTTCGCGCCTCGGAAGCACACCTGAAGAACTATCAGCAGGAGGAGTCGAGCCACTAGCAGGAGGAGCCGAGTTGCTGGCAGGAGGAGCCGAGTTGCTAGCAAGAGGAGGCGAGCCGCTAGCAAGATCGTCCCTGACAGCGGGCAACTAAGCAAGACGCAATAAAAGCGAAAAGTATCAGGGTTAAGGACAAAAGTTCCTCACCTGTCGCATTCGACATTGATCACGGGCACCTTGTTATAGATGTTCCACCGAGTCGACACCCGAGGTTTTTTCGCCGGTGGAGGAGGTTTGTATGCCAGAGGAGCCGCGTCTATCACTTCCATGTCCTCCAGAACGGACGAATCTGGAGTAGGAGAAGGACCCGAGGTAACCGTGGGAGCGTTAGGTGCGTCAGAAGGATCATCCTTCCCCGCATCTACACTCTCGCCAGCAAATTCGAGTTTTCGTTTTCGGATGACTTCTTCGTTAGCTCGAGGGGAAGAGTTGTTTTCATCGTCATCATCGGAAGATTCTTCGGCAAGAGCCTCAGATACAGAACCCGAAGGCTCATCTGTTTCCACCGGAGCTTTACCCGAAAGGATGGTCGGGTATGACTTCAAGATAACATGTCCCTGCAAAGAAGAGGATGCCTGTCAAAGGATCCATGAAATTGGAAAAAGCGCCAAGCAGAGTAAGAACTTCGGTTACCTCGGGGAGAGGATTTTCGCAACTGAAAGCAATCGCGGAAGTGGGCTCGACGAAGGAGTCATCTCTCTTGAGGTGAGTGATCTGACACACCCGTGCTTCCAGTTCCTCACCCGAAATTTCTTCGGGTGACGTTCTTGCCGGGTCCTGAAGCCCAGAGTACTCCCACATACCATGGACCCTCGCCTGAAGTGGCTGGATGCGTCGCTTCAGAAAAGTACAGATAAGCTGCATCCCAGTCAACTCTTTGCCAGGTGCAGAACGTAAATCGGCAGCTCGGGATAAAAGGTCGTTCGCCTCTGCTTCTTCTGTGGGACTCAGGTCATGCCTCCAGGTCCTTTTAGATTTCACTTGATCCTCGAGGGAGAAGCTGGGTACTTCTGTTTCTCCTTCGACTGCAAAGTAAAACCAGCGTTTCCTCCATCCTTGCACGGACTCGCTCAGCTTGATGTCGAAGTAAGGGACATCGTTGCGAGTCTGAATGCCGAAGCCTCCAGTCGCCAAGCTACGTCGGGCGACCGTGTGCTTTTTCACAAAGAAGATGCGGCGCCACAATCCCCAATGGGGATGCACGCCCAGAAAACACTCGCAAAGCACAATAAAACATGCAATGTGGAGGACGCTGTTTGGAGTAAGGTCGTGCAGTTGCACGCCGTAAGCATACAGGAGGCCTCGGACAAAATCATGGAGGGGAAAAGAGAGGCCGCGCGTCAGGAAATCCGTGAAGATGACGTGCTCGCCGGCGCGAGGAGAAGGGGTTACCTCGTTCCCGGCGCAACGCACTCTGCCGCTCGCCGCCGGCGGCAAGCGGCCATCGGCCCTCAGAACGGCGAGATAGCGGTCGCTGATGGTGGACGCCTCCTAGTCTCCCTTCAGTCTCTTCGGTGGAGCGGTGACGTTGCCGGAGGAGGTCTTGCTCTTCTTGCCCATGGTGAAGGAGTAGGGAAGAAAGGCAGATCGGAGAATGCGAGGAAGAAGAACAAGGAAAAGAGGAATGGCAGCGGTGGTGAACCTTGTTGGAGATTTAGCCCCTTATCAAGCCCGCGGGTGGTGATCATGGCAGTCGGTCGTGCAGTTGCTTCTCTAGCCCTGCATCGAGCCGTCCACGTGTCGGTCGGGAAGTAAACTGACGCCCCCCACTACACCGCTGAGCGCGGGAATCGAGGGTGTCGCTCCGTATTTTGTGCCGCAGACAGTCAATGCGCCACTGAACCGGCGTGCAAAGTGGTCTTGCTCTGGCAAACCGTCGCAGAGTTACGTCAAATCAAATGCTCAGAGGTGGCGTCAACCGTGACGTCATAAGGTTTCCAGTACCTTTCCCGTGAACCGTACTCGCGATCATTCGACTAAGCCCCAGTCGATCTCATCCTGGGCAAATTATTATTTTCCCAGATTGCCTCCGCGGTAACAGATCTCTGGAAGCCACGTCTACGGCGTGAAGGTAAGACCCGTAGATCCGCTCTACTGGCCTGGGAGTCGCCTCAGACTGCGCCTACTCAGTAAATATCCGTACCCACGGTACGAAGAAAACCCTGACGGACGCGTTGGGTACCACATCACATTGCAAGAGTCGAGATTTTGTAAGACCTTAGACGGCGAAAGTCCGGCTACGCTTGCCTTATCCGGGTTCGGGTCCGGGAACCCGAGCTTGAAGTAACTTAGTGTTGTTTTGCCCAAGTGCAGTTAACTGGACCCGATCCGTCGTGTGTCTCAGGCTCGCTAAGTATCATCCCCACGAATCTACCTGCTCCGATGTTGTTTCTGGACTCGGGTTTTAGTCTTGCTTACCTATAGGCAAACCTGGTCAGGCGTTTGGGTCCGGGACCTCGAACTCGAAGCAGCTTATCATTGTTTTTCTCCCGAGTATAGTTGTTTGGATTCGAACTGTCAGGTTCTCCAAGCTCCCTAAAATGATATCTCCACGAGTCTCCTTGTTCCAATGTTGTCTCTGGACTCGAGTAATGGTTTCTTAGTTAAAGGATTGAGTAATGGTTGGGTACTCGGACTAGAGTCTCCACCTAGCTCTGCGAGTTAGCCGAAGACTCGGGGCTACTGACATGGTTATGATCATCAGGTCCCACCTGTCGGGTACCTGGTAACCATTACTTGAAAGGACTCGTCGGTAGGCACATCTGGAGGAAGGCCCAGGCCCAAGAAAAGGGTAGCGCAAGGTCCCTTGTTGGGCCGGATTAGGGTTAGGGTTGTGTTCTAGACTTTGTAAACCTACCCGGATACGGATACCCGAGACCCAGCCTACTATAAAGGCTGGGAGGAGCCGCCGGGTAGGGGACCTCGAGATCGCATCACCACCATAAGCCCTTACGGCGACATTGTAACACAAACCAGCAAGAGAATATAGATTACTTTACTTCACCGGGGATCCAAACTCCGGCAATTCCTTGTGTTCCTTGTTAGCCGCCGGTGTCACCCACGTCATGAAACTCCCGATAAACCCAAGTCCCTCAAGGAGGGGCACTGCCGAGTTGATCCCTCGACAGTTGTCTTTGTATGAACCTTAGCAAGTTCCTCTCCGTTTCCTGAGGGAATTGTAGTAGCAATTTTTTCATTAATTCGTACTGGATCAACGAACCCAATGTCAAATATTCTTTTTACGTCACATTCATGACTCTTCATTCTGCATAAATAGCATAGTGAGCATAATTATAGGCAATAAACGAGATGTGCTACAGACTTTATTATGGAAACAAATGAATTGAATCACTTACAGACAATAGGTACTGATGATACTCAAGTCGAGGGCATCAAGCTTGTATAACTGATAGAGTTCTTCAAAATCAATCGTCATCTCGTCTTTACCAATGAAATGCTCTTCTGTAATTTTCACAGGGATCATTCTTCGGTCTTACTTTACGACTTCCAAGTACCAGTCATGCAGTATTCGCATTTGTGTTGGTAGAAGATTGATCTGATCAGGTGGCACCAGCGACTTCTCGTATATCCATGGCCATACTCTTCCCAACATAGGCCCCATATCTCCACCGTCTATTCCCGCTTCCAGTTGAGTAAGAGAAATACCAGCGTCTGCAGCAAATACCGCCCTCATATGGGCTGGTACAGCTGCAATGTCCGCCGCCAAGCCCTGATTAGTGGGTAACACCTTGAGCGGAGATCGACTGTTTTGCCTGTTGTTCGAGCTAGGCAACGTCTCTTTTCCCGCTGGCACTACTACTTTTCTTTGGGCGGGCGCTAACTTTCCTCATACATCGCAAATAGTCATCAGCCTTATTTATCTCAGATTGTGATGGCTGTTGAAGAAAGTCCTTACCCCACTTTTTTGCTTCCGGGGTAAATGTTTGCTTTTCCTCTGGCTTTTTTGGTGCAAACTGTCTTTTCACCTTGGCATCCATGATCATGGCGTTTTCCTCAGGAGTCCGGTCATAAGCTCGGACGGGAGGAGCCGGCGGTACTTTTGGGAGGGGCTCCTGTCGGGGTCCGTGTACCCATCGAAAATGAAGGGGTGCGCTTCCTCTTTTGGCTCTGATACTTAGTGAGCGGAGGCGGTGGAGGCGGCGGACTCGGCTGAGGAGTCGGGTGATGCGGCGGCGGAGATCGAGATGGACTCGTGTTGTGGTGGTCGTCCCTCTCGTCATCATGTGGACTTGGAGGTGGCGAATGGAGACTCGGAGGAGACGATGGTGGCCTTGGCGCCGAGCCAGGAAGCACGATGTATTTCTTGCGCCATAGAATGATACCACCCCCGACATCTCCCAGTGTCCTCTCATCATCAGCTCCAGGAATTTCAAGCTCCATTGATTCATATCCGGGTAGAACTTGATCCACGCTGACACGACCATAGCCATCTGGAATCGCATTGCAATGCCACCGTGCTGTAGATTCACAAGTTAAAGCATATCCGTCCGCCACCTTGAAGGATAAGTTCCTCACTCCCACATGTAGCTCACAACTTGTCTTCTCCCTGATATCATCCACGGGGTACCGATCCATCGGTGCCTGATGAGCATCGACCGCCGTGGAAGCCACTGAGCTTCTCCGCTGAGATGGGCCGGCTTCATGACTATCTTGCTGCAGCTGATGAGTTGGCCTTTGCTCGCGCAATTCCTCTATTTGCATTTGTTGGCGCTTTACGATAGTAAGTATTTCCTCGTTCTGTTTTTTCAGGTTGTTCAACCGGGCTTCCTCCTCCTGCTCCCTCCTCTTCTTTTCTCTCGCTCGGCTTCTATAAGATTGACGGTCCTCGGGAAACCCAAGACTCCACGGCACATCTGGTCCAAAGCCTTGTGTTCTTCCCAGTTTTTCAGGATTCCTGAGGGCCTTTGTCAGCTCGTCCCACAATCTCTCGGGAATAAACTTTCCTGATTGAACCTCGGCGATTGCTTCAAAAAGAGCTTTCTGGGGTATAGATTTTTTTTTCTTTTCATCATATTTTAACTCTCCTGTTTCCATGTCATACTCCACCCCATGCCCAAGTAAGAAATTTCTTGCCCTATGGGGCAATGAATCTCCAGCTGGAATGATCCCTCTTTCGCGCATGGCGGCCTCAGTTTGATCCCACTTAGGCTCGGCAGATCTGTAGCCACCTGTCCCCATCTTATGGTGATATTTCTTTGCATTTTCCTTATTCTTTTCCGACCTTTGCCTCGCTAGTTCCGAATTCTTGTACTCCAGAAATGAGTCCAAGTGAGGCCGCTGCTTCTCAAGTGTGCCAGTGACATCTGGACCTTTTTTATCTTTGACATACGCACGGTATAATCTGTTCTTGTACTTATTGAATTGTTCAGCCATCTTCTTAAGAGCGAAATGCTTGACTGCTTTCCTCATGGCTATTGTCTTTGCTTCGTCATCTTCGAAGACCGGTAGGGTGAAATGTGCAATTAGCTTGTCCCAAAGATCATCTTTCGATCTGTCGTCGACATAAGTAACTCCCTCTAGCTTCTTTGGCTTATGCCATTCCTGAACGCTGATCGCGACGTTGTCCCTAACAACAACTCCGCATTAATGCACAAACTTATTTGCGTTCGTCTTGGGAAGCAACGGTTGGCCATGTGAAGAGACGAGGTCAATTATGAGATGCTCATCTTTGTCCATCCCTTTCGCATGGCCTCGTTTACTTTTAACAGATTTGGTCGATGCGGAGGTCTAAATTAAGAAACATTCGTTAATACATATATATACAATTCTATTATTGCATCTGATCAACAAAGACTTAATATACCTCGCCAGACGACGGATGTCCACCAGTTTCCGAGTCGTCATCGCACTCATGGCTCGTTTGCGCTTCGTTTTCCACCTCCATTCCCTGACCGGACTCGTTCAAAAATTGTGAGCCGTCTTCTGCTCCGATGTCTTCTGTTACATCGACCTCGGATTGCCGTACAATGGCAAAAATGTCCTCTTCATTGTCTCTGCTGTTGAAAGGATCCATTGCTTAACTATTACAAAAGTAAGATAAAGCAATGTTAGCATTAGCCGAATAATTCAAAGTAGGGAACATTGTTTTCCTCATTTTACAAAAGCAACATTGATCAAATATGCAAAAATATCAGTAATATACATATAGAATAATCCTAAAAAATTAGGTTAAAAAACTAGTGTACAATTGGGTTAGCAGAATTGGAAAAGATTCCAGGAACTGTCAAATTAGAAACCCCTAATGGAATTACATATGATGTCGGACATCATATGTAATCCTATTAGGTGCTTCTAATTTGACAGCTCGTAGAATCTTTCCCAATTTTCTGCTAACACTAATTTTTTAACCCAATTTTTGCTAACACTATTTTTTGCTAACGTTTGTTAACACTAGTTTTGTAACCCAATTTTCTGGTAATACTAATTTTTTCTAACAAATAGCAACAACAATTTAAAATTCATAGCTAATATCCTAATAATTTATCTTCTAACAAATTACTTCTAACAATTTTTTTTCTAACAAATTATAGATAACATTTATAGAATTCCTAGCTAATAGCCTATAATCATATAATCATATAATCATATCTATAATAGCCTATAATCATATAATCATATCTATAATCATATAATCATATCTATACTCATATAATCATATCTATAATCATATAATCAATTATAATCATATAATCAATTATAGAATTCCTAGATAATAAATTACTTCTAACTATAATAGCTAATAGCCTATAATCATATAATCATATAATCAATTATAGAATTCCTAGATAACAAATAGAAACAACAATTACTTCTAACATTTTTTTCCTATAATCACATCTATAATTACTTCTAACAACTTACCCAGGGGCGGCCGGAGGAGAGTGGAGGCGGCGGCGACGGCGTGGAGGCGACAGCGACGGCGGCGTGGAGAAGGGGCGGCCGGAGGAGTGGAGGCGGCGGCGACGGCGGCGTGGAGGCGACCGCGACGGTGGCGTGGAGCAGGGGCGGCCGGAGGAGTGGAGGCGGCCGCGACGGAGGCGACGGAGGTGGTCGAGGCATGGAGCAGGGGCGGCCGGAGGAGAGGGCGGCGCGGGTGGACGACGTAGAGGGCAGCCTGATCGACGGCGTCGTCTTCGTCGGCGGCGCGCGGGTGCTCCTTCTCTGTGTCCCGGTCTGTGGCTCGGGCCGGGATGATGAGGCCTAGGTATTTATACCAAGGATCTCTAGTCCCGGTTCATACCACGAACCGGGACTAGAGGGTACCCCTCTAGTCCCGGCTGGTGCCACGAATCGGGACTAGAGGTGTTTTCAGGGCAGCCGAAAAGGGCGCGCGCAAAAACACATCTAGTCCCGGATGGTGGCTCCAACCGGGACTAGAGGTGTTTTTTTTGCGCGCAAAATTTTCTGTGACAAGTGTTTGAAAGTGAATTTGAAAAGGGTTTGAATATGAATTTGAATAACTTCTGCATACTTTTGAATCTGACAAAAATTTCAACATGAAAAGTGTTTGAATTTGAATAACTAATCCAAAACCATTTTTTGTTTTCCAAAATAATTATTCAAACTATTAACCATTTTGCCATTTTCAATTAAAAATGCATTAACTAATATATTTTGAATCTGACAAAAATTTCAACATGAAAAGTGTTAACCATTTTACCAAAATAATTATTCAAACTATTAACAATTTTACCATTTTCAATTAAAAATGCATTAAATAAAACTTTTTGAAACTGGTATGTTCATATCTTGGTCATTTGACTCGAAATTGGTATACTCACCCGTTGGATCGGCAATGTGTTTCTTTCGGGGGCTTGTGAGATGTAGTATGCTCCATCAGGAAGAAGCACACGGATCATGTGTTTCTTTCGAGCGCTTGTGAGCCGTTGGATCAGCGGTGTGTTTCTTTCGAGCGCTTGTGAGCCGTTGGATCAGCACACTATCCCGACCACTTCGTAAGCCACACGACCCTATATATAGCCCACCTCAGTGTGTACTCATCTGGTATACAAAGCATTCAGATTCCCCATCATACAGTTCTACGGTGCATTTGATATGCAGGCTCTCAGGAGCCACCGTAGGGCTGTATGATGGGGAAACCGTGTGTTTTGTTCCCCTCTACAAATCATCCAGTGCATCGACCGTACACAAAGCATTCAGATTCCCCATCATACAGTCCTACGGTGCATTTGATATGCAGGCTCTCAGGAGCCACCGTAGGGCTGTATGATGGGGAAACCGTGTGTTTTGTTCCCCTCTACAAATCATCCATTGCATCGACCGTATACAAAGCATTCGGATTCCCCTCATATAGTCCTACGGTGCCCTGATCTTTTAGCGTTCTCTCAGTGCTAAGAGGGTTCATACTGTAGTCAAGCTAGTCCGGAAGGCAAAGACAGAGGACATCTCTATATAGAAATCCTTCAGTTCATCGACCGAATACAAATCATTCAGATTCCCTGCATACATCCAACGATGAAGTTACATAAAAGGTTTAATACATTATTACACATCACCAACATCCCTATCTAGTGTTTGGGTTTTTTCTGCGCCGTAACCATGGAGCATCTTCATTAATTAACAGGAGACTTGGGTCATCCTTCACTGCGAGGGCGGAATTTCATGAAACTTATCATAATCTTCTGACATGTCTGTCTTGTCCTCCACTCCCACGGTGTTTCTTTTACCTGAAAGAACTATGTGGCGATTTGGCTCATCATCTGATGTATTCTTTTGCTTATTTTTTCTCGGTTTGCTAGACATGTCCTTCACATAGAAAACCTGAGCCACATCATTGGCTAAGACGAATGGTTCGTCTAAGTACGCAAGATTGTTGAGATCCACTGTTATCATTCCGTACTGCTCGTCTACCTTTAACCCGCCTGCTGTCAGCTTGACCCATTTGCACCGAAACACGGGGACCTTAAAAGTAGGTCCATAGTGAAGTTCCCATATCTCCTCTATGTAACCGTAGTATGTGTCTTGTGACCCATTATTGTTTGTTGCATCAAAGCGGACACCACTGTTTTGGTTGGTGCTCTTTTTATCTTGGGCGAACGTGTAAAATGTATTCCCATTTATCTCGTACCCTTGGAAAGTCCATATAGTCGAAGATGGTGACCTGGACAACAAGTACAACTGATCTTCAATAGTGTTGTTATTGTTGAGATGTGTTTGCAACCAACCGCCGAAAGTCTCCATTTGTTCATGTCTAATCCAGTAGTCAGGCTTTCCGGGGTTGTTGAAGCATACAATATTCTTGTGTTCCTCGATATACGGAGCCGCCAACGTGGAATTCTGTAGAACTGTGTAGTGCGCTTGAGTGAAAGAATGCCCGTCCCTACATATTATTGATTTCCTTCCTAGAGTGCCTTTTCCACTCAGTCTCCCCTCATGCCGCGATTCAGGAATACCAATAGACTTAATGTCGGGAATAAAGTCAACACAAAACTCAATGACATCCTCTGTTCCATAGCCTTTGGAGATGCTTCCTTCTGGCCTAGCACGGTTATGAACATATTTCTTCAAGAATCCCATGAACCTATCAAAGGGGAACATATTGTGTAAAAATACAGGACCCAGAATGGCAATCTCTTCGACTAGGTGTACTAGTAGATGCGTCATAATATTGAAGAAGGATGGTGGGAACACCAACTCAAAACTAACGAGACATTGAACCACATCCCTTTGTAACCTTGGTAGAATTTCTGGATCGATTATCTTCTGAGAAATTGCATTGAGAAATGCACATAGCTTCATAATGGGTAGTCGAACATTTTCCGGTAGAATCCCCCGCAATGCAACCGGAAGCAATTGGGTCATAAGCACGTGGCAGTCATGAGACTTTAGGTTCTGGAATTTTTTCTCGGCTATATTTATTATTCTCTTTATATTTGACGAGAAGCCAGACGGGACCTTCATACTGCTCAGGACTTCAAAAAATATTTCCTTCTCTTCTTTCGTAAGAGTGTAGCTGGCAGGACTTAGACCTCCTTTATCCGTCTTCATTGGATGCAGGTCGTCTGGGTCTTTCATACGTTGTTGGTCCTGCCGTGCTTCCGGCGTATCTTTTGTCTTCCCATACACGCCCAAATGTCCTAGCAGGTTCACGCAAAGATTCTTCGTCACGTGCATCACGTCGATTGCAGAGCGGACCTCTAGGACTTTCCAATAGGGTAGCTCCCAAAATATTGATTTCTTCTTCCACATGGCCGCGTGTCCGGTGGCGTCATTCGGAACAGATTGACCGCCAGGACCCTTTCCAAAGATCACTTCTAGATTCTTGACCATACCAAATATATCATGACCAGTACGGAGGACAGGCTTCCTCCGATGCTCTGTATCTTTGAAATGCTTGCATTTCTTTCTTACGGGATGCTTAGGAGGAAGAAATCGACGATGCCCCAGGTACACAACCTTCTTACATTTCTTCAAATATGTACTATCAGTCTCATCTAAACAGTGCGTGCATGCATTGTATCCCTTGTTTGTCTGTCCTGAAAGGTTACTAAGAGCAGGCCAATCATTAATGGTTACGAAGAGCAGCGCTCGTAGGTCAAATTCCTGCTGTTTGTGCTCATCCCACACACGTACACCTTTTTCGCCCCACAACTGTAAAAGTTCTTCAACTAGTGGCTTTAGGTACACATCAATGTTGTTGCCGGGTTGCTTCGGGCCTTGGATCAGCACTGGCATCATAATGAACTTCCGCTTCATGCACAACCAAGGAGGAAGGTTCTAGATACATAGAGTTACAGGCCAGGTGCTATGACTGCAGCTCTGCTCCCCAAAAGGATTCATGCCATCTGTACTTAGATCAAACCTTAAGTTTCTAGCGTCATCTGCAAAGTCCTTGTACTCTCTATCGATTTTTCTCCACTGCGACCCATCAGCGGGGTGTCTCAACATCTCGTCTTTCTTGCGGTCTTCTTTGTGCCATCGCAACAACTTGGCATGCTCTTTGTTTCTGAACAAACGTTTCAACTGTGGTATTATAGGAGCATACCACATCACCTTGGCAGGAACCCTCTTCCTAGGGGGCTGGCCCTCAACATCACCAGGGTCATCTCGTCTGATCTTATACCGCAATGCACCGCATACCGGGCATTCATTCTTATTCTCGTACTCCTCACCACGGTAGAGGATGCAGTCATTAATGCATGCATGTATCTTAATCCTAGAGGGCAGAGAACCTTCTTTGCTTCATACGTACTGTCAGGCAATTCGTTATCCTTTGGAAGCTTTTTCTTCATTATTTTCAGTAACTTCTCAAATCCCTTATCAGATAAACCAGTCTCTGCCTTCCATTGCAGCAATTCTAGTGTGGTACCGAGCTTTGTGTTGCCATCTGTGCAAGTTGGGTACAACTTTTTTTTGTGATCCTCTAACATGCGCTCCAACTTCAACTTCTCATTTGCACTTTCTGCTTCTCTCTATGCATCAACGATGGCCCGACGAAGATCATCATCTACCATGGGCTCATCTGGTGTCTCTTCATCCTCAGCCTGCCCCCTTGCATTAACACCGTATTCAGGGAACATAGAATTATAGTTGTCATCGTTCTCTTCTTCTTCGTTGTCTTCCATCATTATCCCTCTTTCTCCGTGCTTGGTCCAACAATTATAGTCGGACATGAAACCGGACTTAATAAGGTGGATGTGAAGGGTTTTTGAGGAAGAGTAATCCTTCTCATTCCGACGGACACGGCATGGACAACACATAAAACCATTCCGCGTGTTTGCCTCACCCACATTGAGAAAAGATCGCAGGCCTTGAATGTACTCGATAGAGAGTCGGTCATCGTACATCCATTGCCGGTTCATCGAGCACCTTTTGTGCATAAGAAGGGAAAACATCATTACACACAACATCATGAACAGAGAAGTGACCAAATTAATCAATACAAGTTCATCACATTAAAACCAAAGTAGAGTAGTGACCAAATGTAATACATAGTTCTCATAATTAAAACATACATTGAAATTAACATATAATTAAACTATGTAATGCATTTAAATGCAACGACAAATGCGATCAAAATTGCAACTAAGGTAACCATTGATCCAACAGCATAATGATACCAAGCCTCTCTATTAATGACATAGTTTCTAATGTTTCTAATCTTTAAGCGTATTGCATCCATCTTGATCTTGTGATCATGGACGACATCGGCAAGATACAACTCCAATTCCATCTTCTCTTCTTCACTTCTTTTCAATTTTGCTTTCAAATTATTGTTTTCTTTTTCAAATAAATTTAGCATCTCGACAACAGAGTCGGTTGGAATTTCCGGTTCAACTACCTCCTAGATAAGAATATATATATGTCAAGTGTTGTTCGGCATAATTGTTATAAACACGAAATTAAATAAATAGTTATAAAAGATAATATACCACATCTGAATCATAGACCGGACGACGGTCGATGGGGACGGATATCAAAACCATGACACTATACATATAACAAACAGTCATATAAGTAAAAAAAACTATACAACTAATAACTATGCATCTAAATCATACAAGTAAGAATTTTTCTTAAAAAAAAAGATAAAAACAAGAGACTAACCAAGGTGGTGCCGACGACAGGGCGGCGCGGGCGATCGACGACGGTGAGGAAGGGGACGGGACGACACTAAAACCTACAAATCATAATTTAATTTAGAGCTCAAATTTCATATATAAAACAAATGAACTCTCTAAGTTGGCATTTCATCAAACACCTAGCTAGCACTACAAAAATGATGTGAGCTAAATTTTAGCAACGAAATGAGCTAAACTTGCAATGCCGCCGGAATAAAGGATGAAGTTGCTGACCCTTGGACAGATGGGTGCCGCCAATATCTTGACAAATGGTGGGGAAAAAATGGGGATTAACTCGAGCTCGGTAGAGGAAAGAGAGCAAAAATGGAGTGTGCTCTCGGGCAGGAAAAATGGAGCTTGCGGTAGGAGATGATATAGGGAAACGTTTAGAACCGGTTCATTATACGAACCGCTTCTAAAGGGTATCGCGCTGGTCCCCACGGTAGCCTGCGGTCTGCTCCAACCCTTTAGTCCCGGTTTGTATAACGAACTGGGACTAGAGCTCTCCCACGACCCAGGACCAGAGGCTGCCGGCCTCGTAGCCGATGAACCGGGAGTAGAGCCCCCCCTCTAGTCCCGGTTTAAAATACATCCGGGGCTAGAGCAAAATCTTGCTCTAGATGAAAGGTCCGTTTTCTACTAGTGAGTTTACATCTGCGAGAAAGGATCAAAAGCAACGATTTCAGGAAGCGAATATGTCAGCTTCCCCATCAACAGATCTAGTAATAAAAGGGCGGATCTTGAGTTTTCATCCTAAAGAGAAGGGCTGAGAAAACTCCATTCAATCCTAAACACTGTCATTGTGAGGTTCAACCAAAAAAGGTTAGACCAAGGGTTTTCACCCCGGAGCTCAAATCAGGTGCTCAAGGTGCACAACCAAGCCTCAGCAACCCTGCGATGTCCCCTCCACTTGCGAACCATCATCATCATTGTCATCGTCATTTGTAGCCAGTGGTTCTCCACGAGCATGCATACCAAGACACCCCATGAGGAGTTTTTTGAATGATTCATGGAAATTATAATGTGGGGAACCTCATGGAATAAAGTAAATCATGTTAGCATAATGTATCCATCAGTTTAAAACATGAAATAGTAAGTATAGAGATCATCTTCAGAAGAAGAGTAGAACATGAATGAATCTTATGCACCTCCGTAATTATTACCATGTCAATGGAATCAGATTCAGAGCCTTGATCATGAGAACTAGGAAATAACAAACCCATCATATATGTTCAGTAAAGCCTATATAGATGCAGATTAGTTACACAGTAAGAGTTATACCTTAGCACCCATTCATGGTAGGAAAAGGCTGACATGATATTCGATTTGTGAATGAATATCTGTTTGCACGCTTTTCTGAATAATGTGTGGAGTTTAGAATGAGCTGAACCATACTGATTTGAGATCAGAGAGCATGCAATTGTTTTTTTTTCTTGAATTTTCAATTAGAGTAGTATCTGTACTGTTAATGGAACAAAATAGTTTAGATCATAAATTAGAGTTTAGTTTCAGGCTTTTTATCATGTGAAGTGCTAATAGATGTCTTTTTTTTTGCAAATCAGTGCTAATAGATGTCAACCCTTCACTTATGCAGGTAACAATCACATCTATTAGAGTTGCTTTTTGGTTATGGAAGTAGACTGAAGAAAAGTAATTATACAAGGTGCAGGGTCCTCTATTTTTTATACACAACTTGTTCTAGAATTTGGTGAAATTGGGAGGAATAAAAGTGATTTGGGGGAGAGTATTGGAGTTTTTTCATTGTGATCCAGCAGTAGTAGTACTAGATACAAAAAGAGAAGTACATTCAAGATAAAGAAGAGAATAGGCTGTAGAAGGATTAGAGCTAAGTGAAACGCTAAGTTAGTTCTAGTCTGTTCATGTCTATCTTCTGTTTTTGCTAATTTGAAATTTCATCAGAATGGGCCACCTCTCGTCCTAGTGGCAGAAACGGTACATGCCACTTGTTTTGGCACCTGAGAGCGTAAAAACAACAAGGCCGAGGGGGGAGACGCCACCCCGGCTTGTTATTAAGGTAGAAGTGTGACTCGAATCCGCGGCCTAGTGCTTGATGCTTCAGCCTGCCGACCATCTGGCCGCGGAAGAGTTGCTTCCGGTTTTTAAAATACGTTTTAAGCGAATTTTGAAATGTAAAAAACTATGGGCAAAACACTATGCATGTACATCTCGACATTCTACATGCTCACGAAGTCGTTTCACGGAAAACTGACATTTCTTGTCTCGTGTGTGAAAAAGCCAAATTTTGGTGGTAGAAAAGGCTTTTCACAAGACTTTTTTTGTCATTTTTACACGGACCACAAAAAAAATCGATTTTTCACGAAACACATAAATATCGAGACGTACGTGCAAATATTTCGTCAAATTTTTTTTACATGTAAAAATATGTAGCGACAAAAATTCCTATCCTTCGGCTATGTCGCGCGCCCGACACACGAAAATTTAGCGACAGGGCATGAGCTGCCCAGGGCCCATGCATGCTCGTCGGCCTCATTCCTCTCTGGGTGGCAGGTCAACAAGTCGCATCCTCTCGCTCGATCGGTGGTTCCCCTTATCCCCTGTCTTGCCCGCTCTCGCACCCCACGCCGGCGAGACGCCGTGGCCGAGCCATCGTCCCCCAGACTCCCTGGAGCCCGTCCCCCTTGCGCGGCTGCGCCCATCCGTCTTTCGCCCCTGCCTGGCCGGCCGCCGCCTCCTGGCCGCTGTCTGTTGGTAGGCCGTCGCCCCACGCTGACTTGATTTCTATTGATTTCCCTCGGTTGGGAAGATGTGGTACGTCGAGGTATCTAAGGAGGAGCCCTATCTCATCAGCTCATTTCACTCTATGATGGACCACGAGGGTGTGTTTACCCCAATTTGGGAGGTTGAACACTGCCGTTTGGTACCCTTGCAGGAGATGCCGGGGATTGGTGTCATTGAACCAATTAAAATTTGTTCAACCTCCCGAGGCCCCGACCTGTCTAAAACCTTATTCGAGTTATCTGCTGTTTGTGAAATTCTAATTTACACTGCTATATGAAGTGGTATCTTTGCAAAGGTGTCTTCTGATAACCTGTCATGACGATACAATTAAACACATTTTCTTTGAGTGCTCGTTGCTATATAGTCTATCATTTAGGTTGCTTCGAATCCATAGTCTTGCAATGTTTTCTTGGGCAATTATTAGTTTAAAATTCTTATTTGACGGATATGTAGAAATATGTTTTTCAATACAACAATTTCATCTCATTTGCAGGTTGTCTATTATTATACGCAAATTTTTTAATAGTGAGAAATACATTAATATTAGGAAGATATCAATTATAATTAGCCTCTGCAACTACAAAATGTCAAGAGCTAGTCTAGACATTAAGGATGTACACATCGAAAAGAAGAAAAAAAAACATGGCACCTGCCCAAACGATTAACAACACACATTAGTACAAAACACGGTTGTAAAGCGCTGATCATCGGGTTCATAGTTGCTACGCACCCGATTTGGACGTGGCATCGTCACGCAAACCAAACCGTATTCGCTCGACTTGTTGTGAAGTATCACCTTCTCCTCATCAACTCAGTTGCTCGCGCGCACGGTTCTGACATGGAAATCGCCACGCGGTCAAACACCATGCCTAGGCGAACCGCACTGTCGGATAATAGTCGTCATTCCTTGCTTCCGCCAACCATCTAGTGGTCTCAAACTTGACATGTGCCATTAAGAAATTTCTCTGGCCTTGCAAATGTAACTGCCATGATATACCCCGCCTCCACATGCACCAAAGTAATTGAGCCTTAAACTTGATGCCTTCTTGACCAGATGCGGCTGATCCACAACGACACCGTGCCGGGCAAGAAGTGCGACCGTCCAGGGCCCCTAGAAGATAAGGGTCCAAAATTGTAAAATTTATAATAATAATAATAATACCCATTACAACCAAAAAATTAATACTCTATATGTAAAAAAAAATGCGAATACTTTTTTCTAACCAAGAACGTATAAATTTTACTATGATTTTCACTATATTATATCTAAAAATAATAAAAACAATATTGCAAAAAAATTCACAAGATAACAAAATAACTATATCATTTAACAAGGTAACCCACACACTTCAGTTAACATGAACAAACCAATACGATCAGTACCAACAAGTTCAATTAACATGATATTCTCTTGTTGTTGGAAGGACTGCAGATTTTACGGAATCTGCATAAACGGGTGGAAGCACATGGCATATGAAATAATAAAATTTTGATAGGCAAACATACTATAATCCACTTCATTTTATATTCATTGGTAATTATTCTAAGCAAATGCCTACTTTGTGAAATTCTAACTTGCTAGACAATTTTATGATGTAAAAGTAATGTCATATGTACAGTTATATTGTAAATCTTATAATTTATAAATATGTTTACTTAATCATACACTAGAAAGCACTATTAAGATATTTGTTATATCGCACTCTTTACTTATCTTCACCATAAGCACATATAAATTATATAGTTTATGCGTTGTAGAAAAAATATTGTTAAATAAAATTATGTATCTTCAATAATATTCAGTATAAACAAAAAAACACCAATTTATATTTAGTTATATTGCCAGTTATGTGGTCGACTTCTGCGAAAACATAAAATTATGCATGTAATAATATAATATGCTAAAAATAAGATTTAGGAAATTATAAAAGTTCTGTATAAATTTATTTATTTTGATTTGCCCCGAGCCCAGTTTCTTATTGGACCAGCCCTGCTTCTTTACCCCCCACAGCTAGGGTTACAAGCCCGTGCTACTGGGATCGGCGAGTGAAAGAGCTCGATCTTACCTTTTAAACCAGTATCGAACACGTTCAAATACCGATGTGGGACTATTAATTCTCTCACGCGCGCGAGCGGAGCGGCGGCTCGACGTGCCTGCCTGGCAAAGTCGCGGGCGCGTACCGACGTTCGTACGTACGGCTCGTATGCACGCGACGATCCCTCCGGAGGAATTGATCGACGAGCACCATCCTCCGCTTCTCGCTTGTGCACGCGCCTAGCTAGGTATGCCCCGTGCTCCCTTCCAGCTGGAGATTTTTATCGCTCGAGCGGACTCGTCGAAGCTACGCGTAGGTAGCTCCTTTTTTGTTGTTGTTTTTTTGAGAATCACCTAGCTAGATTTTTTTTTTTGAGGGGATCACCTAGCTAGCTAGCTGCATGTATGGCAACGACACGAAATCTTCCCGACTTCGTTTTTTCCTTTTATGACTGCACCCTTTATTTCGTTAAACCATAATGTGTACACACCGATGGATTTTGGAACCAAACTTGCCTATCTAAACTAGAATACAAAGATCCTCTAGCTAGGGAATGTGTATCGCCATTAGACCAGCGGCCCTCACGGTCGAAATCGAAAGCTTCAAAATCCCCCACCCGGGCCTTCATTTCTCGTATAATCTAATGAATAAGGTGCTTTGGGCTGTGATGTTGCTTTTGATCTTTGGAACATAGGGTTGAAGAATTTTAATCTGAAACAACCAAGCAAGAAGGAGAAGTGGAAACCTCCTGATCCAAAGGTCACAAAAATCAACATTGATGGGGCCTTTAAGGTCATATCCATGGAGGGTGCGACTGGAGCCATTGCTCGGACTAATCAGGGGAATTTTATTATGGCTTTGGCTAATTGGTGCCCCCCAATGCTTCTAGTGCCCTTGCCATGGAGGCGATGGCAGCGAGAGATGGCACGCTATGGGAAAGGTCGGCTGGCATCCAGCTCGTACTTCTGGAGAGTGACTCCCAGGTGTTAGCCAAGATGTGGCATGATGATAATTTTCTTTGTTCATGTGGCCTCCATTCTAGGTGAAATCAAGGATATTAGTAGGGATTTTATTAGATTTTCCTTTTCAATTTGTACATAGAACTGCAAATGTGGCAGCCCACTTGTGTGCAAAGCATGCTAATGTTGTTAGGCAAAGGAACTCGTGGCTAGGCTCCTACCCAGAATTCATTTATAATTGCCTGCAACTTGACTTACTGTTGAATGAAAACTTTCCTTCATCGCAAAAAAAAAAAAGAACCCGTGGGGTTATTCTTCTGGAACGACGATCACGTGGATATCTAAAGATTACATCCTTGCTCGAGCCAGCCCGCTTCTCATGCCATGTGTTGCACCAAACCTTGGATTGGGTGTCCAAAACGATCTCGGCCGTCCACCGCTAGCAAACCCTGGTTGGCCGGTCAATTTTTACCCGACAGGCGGTAGTCCTTGTCGCTACTGGTGGCCCTAGTTTTTCTCGGACCCGCATGCCAGTGTGCATGGTGGATTCGCCCTCCCGTAGCGGTGCGAGAACGACCACGCGAGACAGTGGCAGGGGTTGTATTTCGGCCGAACGACCAGACCCATCTTCGCGATTTCACGTCCAGGCTATGGAAAAAATAAGACTTTCCACATAGAAGTGGAACTGATGAAATGAAGCTCACAAGCTAATTCGTATCGCAGTACTCTCTTATAGCCATGCCTCCATGTTTCATGTACTATTTGTTACAGCCATTTTTCTTAGTATTGTCTACATTGTGTTACTTGGAAAGATAAGTACTATTATGCGCATACGCCTGCCTGGTTACGCAATTCTATGAAGGAACATTTTTCTGATTCACCAAGCATGACTTATTATTCCAAAGTTCAAGTTTGGAGTGTGAAACATCATAAGTTATGGAGCTTAGCAGATGCCTGACAATTTTCCTTATGATGAGTCATTGTTTCATTATGCTGAGAATATTTTAAGAAATATTTTCATCAACTGATCGTGCCTAAACTGAACCGTGCTCTTGCTACTCTGTAACACGATCATGTTATAATTTTCTTTGCAACAGTAAATAAACAAAGGATGTTGTAATTGTTCCAAAGCAATACGAATGGGGATCTACTTGTGCTGTTGTGTACTTCTGAACTCATGTTTTTGTTTGCTTCTATTTATATTGAGCTCAATAATAAGAAAGCAAAAGAGAAACAATGTTTCTTGTTTAAGCACGTGTTCTCTCCATACTACAATTCAGATGTCCGTAATTTTTCTTCCTTTGCAGAATCATGACAAAGCGATCAGCGAGACTTATGTTTACATTCTGGTTTGCAGATCTCTAAAAATTGTCAGATAAGAGTTGTTTTGGAGGACTAGGAAATTTATGGTGGTAGGGTCCTGAACTCATTTTGGAGGGAATGGCATGAGAAGTTATGTTTGTTAGTCTTTGCTATGCACTTCCTCAATCTCAATTAGGCAAAAATTTGCTGAAAGAGTTTTTATTAATTTTTCTTTGCCTATTCTCCTGTTGAATGTTAGTAGAATGTCTTGATTCCTTGGAAATTCAGCATGGAACGACAGTCCTCGACAATGACTTGATGCAACCTTATGTGATTATTATGTCCTTAAAACTTTGAATGCACTAGTATGTTTAGAAATTGGAAACTTGGAACTATGGAACTATGTAGAACTATGTAATCTGAAATATTGTTTTAACTGATGGATCTATACTATGCAAATGATCCTATGTATGCTGTGTCCCAAATTTTTTTTCCTTTTCATTGAGGTTAACGTGAGTGAAGACGAAGATAGTAAGCTACTGAACTTGCGAAGTCGTAAATGTCGCATTCATATGCTTGAGAATGAAATCCCTAGTTTTTTGTTTGACATTTTTGTTTTGTTTATAGTTAAGATATGCGGAAATATTCCGCTAGATCTTTTGATAATTCATAAACTACTGATTTTTATTTGTTGTGACTACGTGGCTTACTCTGGGAGTTTGGGATGAGGGGGTGGGGAGTTTGTGACTGCAAATGGTCAAAACTACCTCCTCCTATCTCAGGGAATTTTGGGCGTTATGACCTATGGGTATAGCTGATCAAACGGGCAGCCCGGCACGACACGGCCCAACACTATGTCCGGCTCAGCCCAACTAAGGCACGACCCGTTAGGCATGATTAGATATCATGCCGGGTGCCTCGTGCCTCGTCCGCACTTCCGACATGACCCACCAGCACTAATGAGGCCCAAAAAATAGGTAAAAATAGTTATACAATTAAAAAAAAATAGGTAAAAATAGCTATAATTTTTTTAAAAAAAAATAGCTAATCGTGTCGTGCCGTGCCAGCCCACATGCCGTGAAACGAAGTCGGGCACGAGCCCGACCGAGCCCGTGCCGTGCCACGGCCCGATTAACACGGGCCTTGCCCTAAGCGGATCGTGCCAAAATTTCTGTGTCGTGGGCTGGCCCGTGAAAATCGGCCCGTTTGGCCAGCTATACCTATGGGCGATAACCATCTATTTTACTACCCCTAAAAAAAAAAACAATCTATTTTCCGAATTTCAATTGAATTTCGACAAAAAAAAATCACTGGCCACGACCACGGTCACAACTCACATTGTCACATTCGAGATAACAAATTCGCAAGAGTTCTTTTTACAGGAAATTGGGAGGAGTTGATGAAGCACGGGCTTCGAAGTTCGAACTGACATCCCCTCGTCGTCTTCTCGGTCAGACCATCCGGGCTGACCTGAACAACGCTCGATGGGACCTTTCCTCTTGCACTCAGTCCATGGACCAAACCCCTTCTTTCCCCACCACCGCACTGCAAAATCGCCCGCTTCCCTTCCATTCCACTCCCCTCTCCTCGTCTCTGCCCGCACTGACACACCATCGCCGGCCCTTCCGGAGGCAAAATGCCCCTCCTTCTCCGACGCCTCGCCGCCTTCGTCTCGGCGCCCCTCCGCCGCTCCCTCTGCACGGCGCGCTCCCGGCCCCCGTGGGCCATGGTGAACATCGAGGTTGCGCTGGATGCGTCAGGGGCGCCTTCGCCGGGAGCGCGCGCGTCCTTCGACCTCAACCCGGCCCCGCGCGCCTCCCACCTCTCCGTCCCCGCCCGCTTCGTCGACCCCCGCGGCGACGCCGTGGACTCCCTCGTTGGCATCGTGCGCGGCGCGAGCAGCGACGGCCTCCTCCTCCTCGACTTCGTCGACACCCGCCACAGCCCCAGATCGCTGCACGAACTGGCCGCGGCCGGCAGCATCGAACGGGAGTTGTTCCGCCTGTTCGTCTGCAACCCTCTCAGCGGCCAGCTGTTCCGCCTCCCTGTCCCAGACTTGGATGTCGTCAAGGGGAGCACGCCCTTCGGCCTGCTCACCCAATCCTCCGAAGGCTCCCACGGCCCACCTGATAGGTACGTGGTGGCTCAGCTCAGCTGCCAGGAAGGGGGCAACCGCAGAGTCGTGCATCAGTTTCGGTCGGAAACAGGGCAGTGGGAGGAGCGGCCGCTGGTCGTGGCCGGGCCGTTCACGGTGCAGCGCGCTGAGCGGAGGATGCTGGTAGACCACGAGGTACTAGCGTTCGGGGACCGGCTGTGGTGGGTGGACGTCACCTGGGGTGTCTGCTCCGTCGACCCCTTCAGCGACCGGCCGGAGCTTCGCTTCGTCGAGCTGCCGGACTGCAGTGTGATGCCTGCTCCATGTGTCGGTGGCCTGGCTGGGAGTCTGATGCTGACCAGTTACCGGCGCATGGGGTTCAGCGAAGGGAAGCTGCGGTTCGTCCATCTGTGCAATACAGAGAAGTCGTTCGTGATCGCCTCGTTTTCGCTCGATGTCGAGAGCTGCAGCTGGACGCTGGATCAAGGGATTAAATTTGAAATTGCAGAAACCTCGTCCGATAAATCCATACCATTGGAACACCGCAGACCGTGGATTGCCGCCATAGATCCGCTCAAAGCCAACGTTGTGTACCTCCAACATCATGGTGCTGTTATTGCTGTGGACATGGCTAACGCGGAGGTGACTTCAAGGAGTACTCTTTCAGATGAAATCGCCGGTCAAATGACGCGCCACTCTAGTCTATTTCATCCGTGCGTGCTCTCAACATGCCTTGCATCAACCTATATCCCAGGTATATATAAACATGCTTGTTTGGCTACATTGATATTAGATTGCACACGTTATAGTTTAACATTTTCTCAAATAATGTCCTTAATTATTGGAACCTTGCGCATAGCATGGATTATTCTGTTAATAGTTTCTTAAATATTGTGGCTTAATCATTGCACATGGGCTGATACTTTTCTGGATTACAATGGCCATAGTTAGCTTGTTTTTAGGATATCACAGGTGGAATTTTGGCATTGCCAGGGAATCTCTGGTGTATTTTATTGATCACATTTTTTATGAAATTGCCTATCATGTAAAACATTTTTTTGCTCCTCTAATTAATGTTATGAATGATCATGGTAAATTCCTAAACGTTGTTTTCCAATTCAGTTCTTGGTGTAATGAAGAAACATATACTGCTCTTCTTGCTCTGTGTTATTTTTATTCAAGTTCTTGTCTCTATAAATATAATTGAAGGAACCCATTCGAGCAACAAGACCAATTGCGAAAGGAAGACACTGGCAGAGATGCTGGTTCGTGTAGACAAAGGCCACAAAAACTGAAGCTTCCAGCCACTTATCTAATTTGGTACTTTCTCTTGAGTTACCCTTGTTTGTGTACCTTTCTTCTTTTGTTTGATATTTAGTCATATCTTATTCTTTCTGTGTCCATGAATCTGCATTTCTCCAATTCTCCTACTCTGCCCCTGCAATGTGTTGCACAAACAAGGAAGTTTCGGTCATGTTTCCAAGTCACCATGTTGAACTGATTATCTTAGCTGCCCAATATTTACTAGAACACCATTGTTATCCTTAAACTCCAACTTGTTTGGTTCAAGTATTAGTCACTTGTGAGAATGTGATGAGGTTTTACTATCTGGACTGTATACAGATATTATGGCTGATCACATTCTAGATTACCTTTTCTTCAATCATGCTGCATTTTTAGGAAAGAAGAATTCTGCTTGAATATGTTCCTTACTCAGTAATGATTGGGAGTTGTTCGACTAATCACGACTAGTTGGTAGCACAGAGACCGACTCAACTTTCTTGACTCTCCACTGTCTTCAGTGCTTGACTACTGTGCAGAGTAGTATTACCTTGTCAGAACTACTCCAGTACCTGCTCTGACTTATCCAAGACATAAAAATGGGACAAAGTTGAATTTTTAAATCAGGACTGAACTGAAGTATGCTCCTTGCTATTTCTTAACAAGTAACCATGCTGTAAATCAACTTATCACCAATACTGAAATGTTATCCAATTACTATTTACCCAAGTATGTCATCACCAAAATTATTTGTGCTTACTATGTTTCCTTGCAGGTTCCTTAATTTTGACCAACAACAAAGTTGAAGGTGGCAACTGGAAGTCATGAGAGATCTCATTTTTGCGAATTTACGTGACAATTCTGGGCTTGTTCTATTGGCTGATGCAACTCTCTCTGCAACGGATGGATGTCTTATATATCTCGGACTTGTTTAGGTGCGAAATTGTTGAATGGGATGACTAGATTGCATTGACCATATTCCATTGGCATCTCCAAACAGTCTCAGAAATGGAATGTTACTTGCAAGCATCATGCTTACGCTCTTTGTTAAAATGTTCATGCACTTAAAGTTTTTGGTTATGATTTGTTTCACTTTATAATCATAACTGGGATCAGGTATTTTTGCATAGGGTATTTGCATGCTGATGATGAGAAATGGATGCACTCTGTTTAATCTTATTAGACGTCTATGACTAGCTAAAATACAAACTGTCTGCTGGCATAAACATTAGTTTGATATAGATTATCATGGCATGTGCTGTAGGACATGCCATTTTTATTATAGTTCTCATATCTGTTGTAAAGCGTAATTCATGGAAGAACTTTTACAGATAGAGTGTGGATGTGTTTTAAAATGGACTATTGAGATATTCGTCAGTAAGGTTGGGTCCAAAGTTGACGTGATTCTAGAGCAGCGAGCAAAGAACAATACTTATTTTTATGGATATTCTTTAGGAGAAACAATAGGTAATTTTCCACAGTGAAAAGTTATGCTAATTAGAAGTTATATTGTAGGGCTAAAATACTAACGCCCTAAGAACTATTATGATGTGTTTGGATGTAGGAATTGAGCCTCGGAATTGAATTGGACTGCGAATTCCAAATCCAAGATGGAAAGGAAATGGGCTGCAATTCTAATTCTATTGTTTGGTTGTACATGGAATTTATAGTCGGAATCAAAGGGTAGCACCCAATTTCAATTCCTGTTTGGATGTACAAATCATGGAATTGGGTGTTTTGTTGAGTTTGGACAATATAACATTGTGTAGGCAGTTGAAATAGAAAAATAAGAAGCTCTAAGACAAAGGGGGAGACAGGGTCGGAGGGAGAGAAGGCAGTAAGGGCAAGAGAGGAGGCAGGGCTTGGAGGAGGAACGCCCAGGGAGAGAGAGAGAGGGTGGTCGCCGTACCAATCCCGCCGCCAATCATCCCGCCGCCGTCCATCCCGTCGTTCCTGGTCGATCTAGGGTTAGGTTTCAGGGAGGGGCACGGGAGAGACGGGTGGGGCTCGAAGGTGGCCGGGAAGGGAGAGAGAGTACGACGTCCGGCCGGGAAGGGAGAGAGGGTAAGGCAGGGAGGGATTACCTGGCCGCCGGCGCCGCCATGTGTTGGGCCAGCTCGAGGACGAGCTCGTCCGCTTCTGTTCGCGAGCGAGGGGAGAGGTCGCGTGTGAGGGTAACGCTTCGGGAGACCAATTCCGTGCGTTTCCGAGCTTGCACCCTCGGAAACATCCAGCCCGAGCGAACAGGTGCGGGGGCTCTGCTCGGAATTTGGTTTCGTTTCCACGCGCCAATTCCATAACCAGCCCAAACAGCGGAATTCAGTCCAACAATTCCAGAATTTCAATTCCAAGCCCCAATTCATACATCCAAACACAGCATTATAGAAATCTGGCTAACCAGCACTGAGATTAGAATGAGACTTTCTCCTTGCTCTGAAATACCATAGTTCATTTCCTCCTTAAGAACTCTTTGGCATCCATAAAGGCCTGGCTCAAATTCGGTTGAAGATTGCACCATTCCTGCACTTGCAAATACTACTCCAGGATGCTATGGTGATGATCACCATGGCATGAATAAATGGACATGTGAACTCCTGCTTCTGCTTCACAGAGGATTGCTATGTATTCATTATTGGGGCATAAGTAAGACCAGCGGGTTTTCGCAAACTGATAGTGAAGGAAAAGATAATGCCTGGTTTCAGTAACATTGGAGCCGGCAACGACACGGTCATATGAATAAATTTGGAAGCCCTTGCTTTGCAACATTGCTATGGAGTATTGAATCTTGTGTTTGCGAAGCAACCAAAAATAGATTTAGATGTTTTCTCTGAAAACAAGGCTTCCATATAACCAGTTAATGGCAGAGGTGTATCATGATTCCCAGTCAAGATTTTGTAGACACTGCCAGTAGGTAGCCAGGGGTTTTCCAGAAGTAATCCGCACATCACAGGACTCGGAAGAGAGTGGTGGATTGCACGCGAACTTGAAGCTCATGGAACTGCTGAAATGCCAATTCTGACAGAGGTTGAAGAAAGTAGAAACAGAGACATTGAAATCTTCAGACTGGAGGGCTGCAAAAACCGAAGGATTGAAAATCTTTGAGGGAAGAGAACAGTGTGCGGCATCTGGTTGCATAGAGGATTGGTGTTCCAGGAATCATGCCGAAGGAAACTCAAAATTTGCCAAAGAATCCAGCAGCTTGAGCTTGCCTGTTTCTTTGGTTCTGAACTCTGCAGAACCAAAGGAGGTGGCGTCTGATCTGATGGGCCCAAATTCGAATTCGAACAGAGAGCTGGGTCAAAACTCGAAAGCGAGGAAGGAAACAGGCCTCAACACAACAGCTGGAACACGTCCACGGCAGCCGTCTCGTGAACCAACCCACGCAACGCAGTCTGCGCTCCGCTCTCCAAAAGCAGAGCAGACCAAAGCTTCCTCCGTTCTCTGCCACGCCAAATCGTCCCCCATCCGCCGCAGAATGCTCCGCCTCCTCTCCGGCGGCCTCCGCCGCTCCCTCTCCACGGCCGCCTCGCGCCCGCCCTGGGCCCTGATCCAGCTCACGTCGGTGGACGAGTCGGGGGCGCCGGCGCTGGGCGCGTCCTTCCACCTCGACGAGCCCCCGTTCGTCACCAACCTCACCGTCCCCGCCCACTTCCTCCACCCGCGCCCTCGCCCCGACCCCGCCACCGGCGAGTTTGGCTCCGTCCCGGGCCATGTCTGCGCCACCAGCAGCGACGGCTTCCTCCTGCTGCGCTTCTGGGAGGCCCGCTTCAAAATCCCCACCATCGGCGCGTCGTCGTCGGTACGCGACATGTCCTGGGCCGGCATGGAGCTCAACCAGGAGACCACGCGCTTCGTCTGCAACCCGCTCAGCGGCGAGCTGTACCTCCTCCCGGACATCGACGGCACCAAGAGGACATCCACCTGCCGCCACATCGGCCTCCTCACCCAATCCGAAGTCGGGGACGCGCACCCCGATAGGTATGCGGTAGCTGAGATGTTTACTATCGGAGGCGGGAAGGAGGAGGAGGAGGGATTGGTCATGCGGCGGTTCCTCTCAGAGACAGGGAGGTGGGACAAGTTGGTGGGCTTGTCATCCCCGTTGCCGTCTGACCGCCGGATGCGTGTCGACAACGCCGTCGTGGCCTTCGGCGACCGGCTGTGGTGGATCGACGAGAGCTGGGGCGCCATCTCGGTGGATCCGCTCAGCGACAGCCCGGAGCCCTGCTTCACCGAGCTGCCCAGAGGAAGCGTGCTGCCCGACCTGGAGGGCATGGTGTTATGGAGTAAGCTTCGCAGATACCGGCGCATGGGGGCCAGCGAGGGGAAGATGCGGTACGTCGAGGTGTCCAAGGAGAAGCCCTATGTGATCAGTTCCTTCTCGCTCGACGAAGGCGGCAGCTCCTGGACGCTGGACCACGAGGTGTCACTTCTCCAAATTTGGATGGACGAAAGCAACCAGTTTCCACCCTTGAAGGAGATGCCGGCGATTGGGGCCATTGATCCACTGAACGCCAATGTGGTGTACCTTGTCTGCGGCGACCAACTTGTCGGTGTGGACATGGTTAAGCAGAAGGTGACCGGGAGTTCTCGTCTAGCAGTACCCAGGGTCCCCGTCCTACCATGTGTGCTCCCGACCTGGCTGGAATCAAGGAAGATTCCGTATGCAGGTACATTCGCAATTTCTTCAGTTGTTTGCTTGAGCTATGGAAGACAAGTATACTATACAACTGTTAGATTGGGAATATTTAGCTTTAACATATCTTTTGAAATTATGTCCTTGGATTGGAGGCTTAAAGAGGGTCCTCTTTATCAAATTGTGCTAGAATTTGGGGGTAAATTGAGCGAAAATTGAGGTTGATTTGGGGGTAAATTGTAGTCCACCACTACTGCATACATAAGGAGAAGTGCAGCCGAGGTAGGAAGAATAGGTTGTTGAAGGAATAGAGAGCTAAAGCTAAGCCAAAGGCTCGGTCTGTCCTAGTCTGTTCATTTGTATCTTCTTGTTTTTTTTACCCTTTAAACCCTTCAGAATGAACCAACTCCGATCCTAGTTGCAGCGATGGCGCATGTTACTTGTGACTCTACATTTTCGTTATTTAATTGGATTTATGTATATGGAGAAAATATCAGCCTAGCTATGAACTTTATGTTGGTAGGTAAAGGTTACCCTGATACTTCAGTGAGTTGTGGTACCTGCTGCATCCTGTATTAATGCCTCCATTTTGTATTGCTGAGTATCGAAAACATGTCCATGTTAAAATATTTGAAACATTCCCCTTTTCTAAAATAATATTTTAAACATACTTTATAATATAGACATGCATTACTCTCATTCTCATGCACATAGTGGGCGTACTCCCTGGGAGATAGATAGCATCTTGCTACTCAAAGCTCATGCGCCGCCTTTTATGCTCATTTCGCTGTAGTTTCTGTAATTCTGTACTAGTGTATTTTTGTATCCTTATTTCTGAAAGTTTCATGTCACTGCACTCAGATTGTGTGGGCTCCTAGGAACATGGTTTTTTTTTGTTATTTCTTTTATCGGATACTTGAATGTCTATATATGCATTTCATTCATCTAATTTTTAACATGTTCAATGCCTCATTCTCGTTTGCCATTTCAAGTCATGTTTACTATGCAGAAAAATGTATACCATGTTATGATTATTTAAGTTATTGCTTGCCTGGTTGTAGGTTGGAGCAAGAAGACCACAGCCAAAAGGGAGAGATCGCCAGACAATGTAAAAAAATGAGGCGTTGCGTGTAGAAATTGAGTTGATGAAATGAAGTGCTCTAGTGAATTCATGTCATGGTACTTTCTCATAACTATCTCTCCCTGTTTCATGTACTATTCATCACAGCGCATTTCTCTTAAAATTGTCTGCAGTACGTGTGTTTTACTTGAAAGAAATAAGTACTATTTGGTGCATATTTCTGCCAGCTATCAAATTCTATGAAGTAACACTGTTTTCTGATTTACCATGTGTGTCTTATTATTACAAAGTTGAAATTTGGAGTGTGAAACATCCTAAGGGTAGTGGAGGTTAGCAGATTCCTGGATTTTTCGTTATGATCGTCCAGCATCATTCATTAGGCTAAAATATTATCAGCAACATATCTTTCCAAAATTGAACCCTCTTGCTACTTCTTGACATGACCATGTATTTTTATGGTTAAGCATTTTGCAGTGTTCATATGGCATCTTTGTTTTTGTAATTGTTCCCAAGCAATGTGGCTGGGTATCTGCTTGTCCTGTTATTAACTTCTGAACTAATGTTTCTATTTACTTGTACTTATATTGAGACCAAGAAGAAAGAAAGGATAGACAAACATCTCTTGTTCATGCCACTCATTCTTTCCGTATGAGTATTCAAATGTCTCTAGTGTTTACTCCTTTTTTTTTTGAATTATAACAAACAGATTGGAGGAGACTCATGTTTACAGTTCGCTTTGCAGGTTTCTCTAGATTTTCAGACAAGAGTTGTTTTGGAGGACTAGGATTGTAGTTTCCTGAAATCTCATTTTGGTGGAAGACTGAGAAGTTTGGCTTGTCAGGCTCTGCTGATGCCTCGGTCACAGTTTGGGCTAAATATGGTTTTGTTTTACATGGTACATGTTATGTCCTTTTAACTTTGGATGGATCAGTATCCTTTAAAAGTTACAACTATGGATATTATGGCCTAGACTGTTCTGGGATCTCTTTATTATCAATCATTTTGGAATCTGGAATGCTATTTTAACTGGAGAAGCTTACTCTGAATTTAATGGGTCTGTAAGCTTAAGCCATTGTGTTCTTGCACTGTTATTGAATCTGGAGTTTTGTTTAGTCCTTGGCATTGGCATGTTGAGAGGAACATTTATTTTGGAGAAGCTGCTGTGAAGTGTTGCTGATCAGGGAAACTTGAATCCAGGCGTACTATGCACTCAGACCAAGGTGCTGCGCGTTTGAGCCTTTTTCAGACTTTCAGTTTAGTATTTTATTTCCAGTTAACTTCAAATACTCGGTTTGAGTTTTTTTTTAATCACAAGTTAGCTTGAACCTTCATGATTGGAAGTTCGTTTTCTTTGTCAGTCACCCCATTGGAACAAAAAATCCCAATCGAAAGTTTGGCTGAGTTTGGGAAGCTGGGAAGAAGAGGAGGGCAGGAGTGTAGGACTGACCGGCTGAGACTGACGAGACTTCCGGTTCTTGCGGGCAGCCGTAGAGTAAAAAGACACGTCTTGCCAGTCCAGGAAATTTTGGCGGGAAAATGGTGACGTATGCCCAGCACAGCCCGGGCAGGGACTAGTAGGATACAGCTGGATTCCTTGCATAGACCTATCCTAGTAGATTGAAGTCACTGAGCTATGGGCCTGAAGGAGCCGTAACGTCAAAGTACACTGTGGAACAAGCTCACGCAGGCAGGTCACGTGAACCCGAGACCTCATTTCTTTATCATCGGAAGTCCATCCCCTTTCAGCTCACACACGCACCACCGCTGTCCAGTCCACTGCAGGCGTCAGGACAAGGCGAGGCGATGCTGCTCCGGCGCCTCCTCGGCGTCTCCGGCCGCCTCAGGCGTCCCCTCTCCACGGCCGCCTCCTCGCGTCCTCCTCCGTGGATCATGGTCGAGAAGTTGTCAGTGCCCACCGGATCTGTACCGCGCGCGCACGTGCGCGTCGTGGAGCCTCCGCGCGTCTCCACCCTCTGGGTCCCGGCCAACCTCGTCCCCACCACCACCAGCCTCGCCCCCGACCCTGACAGCGACGTCGAACGGCTCCCCGGCGCCACCGTGTGCTCCGCGAGCAGCGACGGCCTTCTCCTTTTCCAAGTCTTCGTCCTCGAGTACAACCAGGTGCCCCGAGGGACCGGCCACGACACCCTAGACACGTCGCGCTTCGTCTGCAACGCTGTCACCGGCCAGCTGTCCCGCATCCCGGACCTGTACACGGGCGGCTCGAGCTCGAGGAAGCACTGAATCATTGAGTATCTTGCCAATGTTTAGTAGTGAACTACTCCCTCCGTTCCATAATATAAGATGTTTTAGGCCTTTTCCACGTTCGTATTTGTACTACATGTATTTAGACATGTTTTAGTGTATGTATTCGCCCACTTTCCATTCTTTTAGTCTGAATCTAGACAACCTATGAAACATCTAAAACATCTTATATTGTGGAACGGAGGGAGTACTAGTTATCGAAGCGAGGTAGTAGCAGCCTCCTTGGTGATTTGTTGCCAGTTAAAATTTCCTGTCCAAACCTTTTTTTCCGAAGAGGGAAACCCCCTGAGGCCCCGACCTGTCTACAACCTGATTCGAGTTATCTGCTGTTTGTGAAATTCTAATTTACACTGCATGATACCTTTTAATTCCATCTCTCTATAATTTTGTTTAGAAGGCTCTTTAAGGATTTAATATTCAATTGAATCACTTGTATACACTTGTTTATTTGACTGACTAATCATGTTCTCTCTTTAAAAAATATTTATCTATGCTCATCATCTTGTTGTGGGCACTGAATTGTTAGTGACCTGCTCGATGTATCAATTTTTCTTACTAGCTCTTGTATGCAATGCAGAGAAACCTATACTGTTATGCATACATACATTTTATGCTAATTCAAAAAAAATCATTCGTGTTAGTGTTGTGGATGATGCTCGAAGTCTTGTACGCTAATTAAATGAACCTTTTTTAGGCATGAAAGGTGCTGTCATGCTGTGAGAAACAAGACTCTGGTAGATGTTCTGGTTCGTCCAGACAGACACCAGGAAGGTTAGCTAATACTTCTTGATCAATACATATTTAGTTGCATATCATCCTTTCACAGGTTTAGGATGCCGCATTCTTCTTTCATATAACTCTTAATCTATGAATTTTATAACCTGGAAAGCCAATTTTGTGTATATTTTACCACTTACTACTACTGTTTTCAACTGGTTCTATCTGTAGTGTGTTATAAACATCTTTAATAATCGGTATCACATATTCTTTAATTGAGTTCTAGTTGGTGTTTCTTTGGGACTAGAAATATTTGTTACTACCTGAGACTAATTCAACAATCACCTTCCTTTTTTTTCTATCATACCTTCTGTACTTCCTATGCTAGACATAAATACTTGAAGTAGCTTTTTTGAGTTTCGAGGGGATCTCCCAGAGGGATATGGCCTTCTGCATGCTTGACACGATGTTCCACTCACACACGAGTAATACTTGTTCGTTTATTTAGGGCATGTTCCACCCAAAAACATAACCAACGTTTGTAAATATTCTATTCTCCTTAATGAAAAGGTAGCAATTATGTGGATAGCTCGAAGAAAAAAGATCTGAAATCATATCTGATCATTCTGTACACTTCCAATTTTACGGTATGATGGCAGCAACCTATTGCAGTTAGTGTTGTAGTTGTGGCATAGACCTTCGATCCAGGTTTACTACTAGCAGACTTCACTAGTTGGAGAGCTAAAGATTGCGCGAACCAGCGCTTGTAGCTTTATATCCTGAAGAATGTCCAGTCTTGTAGTACGCTGATCACTGTGTCGCTGACCGTTGTATAAGATCCTAAAGGATAAGGATGTCAATCGTCTTCGCATTTTCTGAAATATTATCAACAACTGATCAAGCCTGAAATTTGATCCTAAAGTGCTGATAGTGATATTCTCTGCTGCAATAAAGATAGTGCTAGAAAACAAATATGTCATCCAGGTGATTACTCACTTTCAGTTTTTGAATGGAATATAGATGGACTAAAGTATCATTTCTGTCTGCTCATATTATTTTGGTTGTTTCTCCATATTGGTTTTTCTCTACATGTATATTCAAACGCCACTAATGTTGCTTTTCTGTCTTTTAAAACAGATACAGGCATTCTGATCAGTTCGGAAGCTGATTATGGTAGTTTGCAGAACTCAGATTTTGGGGAAATTTTTGGAGAAGTTTGAGTTTGTTAGAGTTGCTGACAATTTATTATCTGGGAGACTTGGTTCCAACTTTCAGTTCACACACACTTGTGTCCACTATTATGTCTGTGAGACAGCTGTGACCTGTCATGAATCCATGATTGTTCTTATCATTTAAGTTTGAGGCCTGATGATAAAAGAGAAACAATCTTCGTGCTTACCAATATATAGTTATTATTATGTTCCTACAGATATACTTATTAGGGAAAATTGCGTGCCTACAGATATACTTATTAATTTATTATGTGCCTATGCAACTAGAATTTTCGAAATTGGGTGCGCACCACTAACTCTTACCACGTTGTTGCTTGTACGCCATTGGACGCATTTGACGTCGGATTGCTGTTTGGTCAGTTAAACTTGCCGTATTTTTGTTTCGTTTACTAAATAGCCATGTTAGTAGAGATGAAAGTGTCATTTTTTTTACCAGTTTTCTTACATGCTGGACTCACCACATGTCGTGTCAATGGCCAGGAGAGACACATTTGACTGCAGCGACGGGGCAGGAAGCGGCTGCCTTCGTCGATGGGGTGGACTGAGCGGAACACTCCAGCACCCCCCCCCCCCCCCCCCCCCCCCGCGCGCGTGTTGGCTACACCTCCATGTGAAGGTCGAAAGGGTGGATGCACACACCCAGAAAGGAGTCACATTAGTCGTCAGCCCATAGGACCGCATTCATCTTGCGCCGCGGTATGTCCACAACGCAACGCTGTTATTCGATGCCAAGGATGGTGGCGGCGGGGCGTTACTTTGTCTCCTCCCCCGGCCATGGGGTCTGAGGCCCGAGAGCGGACGCGGCGGAGGTCCCGGCGATGCGGCGGTTCCGGGGTTGTGCTGCGGTGGGCTCGAGGTGGAAGAGGGTTGGAGGTCACGGCGGTGGTGCAGGCGCTTGGTGCGGTGGCTCCCTGTCCCGACGGCGGTCACATGGGCCCTCCCGGGCCCGATCTAGGCCTTGCGGGCCGTGACGCGCGGCTGCGGCTCTGGTGGCGTTCAACGGCGTGGGTGCTAGCACGGCGGCGTCCTGTTGGTGTGGTGGAGGTGATGGTGCAGTGGACCGGGGAGGAAGGTGGACAGCGGCGAGGTTTTCGGTGTCTGCTTCGATCTGCGGCTCGGCTTGTCCAGCGGCGGCTTGGTGCTGCACCGGGGTGCTCGGCCTGGAGGTGCGGAGCTGCTTTCGGCATGGGTGGTGGTCGACGGGCTTTGGCGCGCATGGTGGTGGTTTGTGGGTGGCCGCTTTTGGTTGCAGGTTGTTGGGCTTCTCCGGGAGAAATCCTTGCTCCGGTTCTGGCCGGAGCCGGTGATGGTGGCCCTTGCGGGTGTCGCGGGCTTTCTTTAAAGCATCGTCGAGGTGTGCTCACTCCTCCTCCTGTGGCCTCGACTCCGGAGGGAAACCTTAGATCCGGGATCAGGCGATGGAGGCGCTACGGCGTCTCTTTCCTTCTTGGAGGCATCGTCGCGGAGTCGCCTGCGGCCGGGGGTTCAGCTTAGAGGGTTTGTTGCCGGGCGGTTGTGCAAGGTCCAAGTGTGCAGTTTGGCAAAGATGATGCGGCGAGCTGAAGATGGGTCCCGGCTGGACTTCGATAGTTGGTCTTCTCGGCGTGTCCGATGGGTTGTTACCCGTCGGCGCAAGTCCAGCATATTTCCCTTGTGAAGCTTGTCGTCGGATTCGGAGATGTCTGTCCTTGGCGCGTGTGGCCAATTGTTGGCATAGGCTGACATGGGGTCCGATGTCGTTGTGAGGCTCTGCTTGGGCAGCTGTGGATGATGTCGGAATCGCCGCCTCGGGGAGGTGTGACGACGAAGACGCTCTGCGGCAACCTCGACGCGATCTCCTTGTGCGTTGGCGTTTCGTGTGGGTAGCCAAGTTGGCTGTGGTGGTGTACCCAATGTGGTCGTGTTCCATGACGACATTGGTGCATTTGTACGGGTTTTCGGCCGGTTCCCCTACAAATGAACCGGTCACTTCTCTTCGACTTTTTTAAATAAAATGAGGCAAATTTCCCGTTTTGTTCAGAAAAAAGAAAAAAGCACGCCAGAAACATGTTGAGAAGTTCCTCGCATGGGTCCAAGAGGATCTAGAAGCCAAGGAATCATGTGCCAATGTAGCCATGGAAGCTAGGGCCAATGAGCAGCCTAGCGCTGCAACACTCCCTCCATAAAGTCCGAGACCAAGAGTATAGATAGTATGCGTATAGTTAAGTCCTGTATTTTAACCATGTGGTCCCTTTAGGACGCATTAATTATGATGCAACCTTTGTAAGTCGTCCCATCTTTATATTGACCATCTAATTGTTCAATGGAATGTTCAATTAGTTCTTCAAATGAGCTAAAATATTATTGATGGTGTATATTGATATCAAAATAGTTGGGTAGTGCCCCAAGCGAAGGCGTGGATGTAGTAAGTAGCAGTTTTTCCCTCGTTTAACGAACCGAGGTTTATCGAACCAGTAGGACTTTGAAATCAACAACGAGGTGAATGTTGAAGATCTCTGGCGCTTAACCTTCAACAGATGTGGACCTGCACACACTCAACCCAATACTTTGCCCCCAACGGCGGAAAGGTTGTCAATCTTTCCGGTCTCGCAGAAAACAAAGCGGTTAATTGTATGATGAAATAGATGAAATAATGAAAAGTGACCAGTGGAGTAATGATGATGAAAAGTAAGTAAATGAGGTTGTAAACAATGTAAAAAGATGGACCGGGGGCCATGGGTTCACTAGTGGAGTCTCTCAAGTAAATAAAATATGCATGTGATGGGTGAACGAATTACAGCTAGGCAATTGACAAGATCATGACACAAACCCAATTTAGCTATGACATCAGGAACATGATAATATTTATGAAGGCATCACGATAAGGAACAAAGACCGTTGAGTCCAACTGCGTCTTTGTCTAAAAAGTCCACTATGGGATCGCTATCCAATCTGTCACCCAACAGTATTAAGTTGCAAGCAACAGACATTTACAATAAGTAAAGTGCATGAAGTAAGCAATACTAATATCAAAAGAGATATTAACACCGCTGTTTTACCCTTAGTAGCAACAGCACACCCTCGCCCTTAAACGTTTCTGTCACTCGTGCCCAGAAACAAAAGGGGGCATGAACCCACTATCTAGCATAAATACTCTCTCTTGGAGATACCCACAATCACTTGGCCAAAGTAACTACGCACATCGGAGAGCATGCAAGAACATAAATCAACATATAAGAATCATGCACAATCTGAACATAACTTCATAATCCATCGGATCCCAGCAAACACATCACATAGCATTACAATAATCGATTTTGATCATGTTAGGCAGCTCACAAGATCATAAGACATGAAGCACAAGAGAGAGACTACCAACTAACTACTGTCATGGACCCGTAGTCCAAGGTGAGACTACTCACAACTCATCCCGGAGGAAGGCATGGCGATGAAGAGCCCTCCGGGATCGATCTCCCCTCCGGCAGAGTGCCGGGATCAGCTTCAGATTGGACCCCGAACTAGGGTTTTTGGTGACGACGCGTCGGGGTCGAGTTTCTGGAAAATAATGGCCGCCCTCTCGGTTTTAGGTCAAAAGGGATTTTATAGGCGTCGGAGGGGGCCGAGGGGACACCCCAGGAGCAGGGGCGGGTCCCACCCGCGGGTCTAGGTGGGGCCGCGGGCCAGGGTCGCCCCTGCCCTGTGGGTGCCCCCCAGGCTGCCCTTTGGTCCTCGAGTGTCTTCCGTCGCATAAAAAATCTCCGTAAATTTTGAGGCCAATCCGACGATATTTCCTGTTGTGACTTTTCTGAAATACAAAAACAGCAAAAACAGGGAACTGGCACTTGGCATCTTGTCAATAGGTTAGTCCGACAAAATGCATAAAAAATGATATAATTGATAGTAAAAACATGTGACAATATCACAAAACTAGCATGGATCACTCAAAAATTATAGATATGTTTGAGACGTATCAGCATCCCCAAGCTTAACTCCTACTCGTACTCGAGTAGGTAAGTGATAACAAATAATTTTTTGATGAGACATGCAATCAACATAATCTTGATCAAGATAGTAATGTAAAGCATAGTAAGTGAATGAAGAGATACAAAACAATTGTCTATAATTGGTAGCAAGAAAGCAATAAATAAACAAGTTGAATCATTCAAACAAAACCTTTCATAAATAGTATATTAAAGACATGAAAACAATGTGATCAACATATTTGACTAATTCACAAGGATAATAATTTCATGACAAAAGTGTTTGAGAATCAACATAAAGGAAGATGTAATATTAGCAAGAAGCTTCAACTTCCAATGGCTTATCTTATAGATAAAGTCAATATAAAGATTCATGTTTAATCTTGACAATGCAATATGCTCAACGATATCCAGGGTCAATACTAGATGTTTACTTTTGTGGAGATAAAAGGAAAAAGGAAAACTGACTCAACATTAAAAGTAAAAGAAAGACCCTTCGTAGAGGGAAGCAGGGATTAGTCATGTGCTAGATCTTTTTTATTTTTAAAACAGAAGTAAAACAATTTTGAGATATACATGCTTTCGTCTGTTTAATGGAAATTTGTGTAAATATTTATCTAAACTATAATATTGCATTGGGTGGTGATGGTCGGTACGTCCAACCGACCCGAGCTAACGATTGGAAAAGATTCCCGATCGGTAAAAAAAACCAGAGGAAATACGTTTCCCTAACACAAGCGGTAAAAGGACCAGAGCAGCTATCGATAAAAACAACATGAAGCTATCAGTAAAAAACGAAGGACGCCGCACATCCCCCGATCCGCTCGCTCCTCCGAGCGGCGACGGGACACACAGCCGCCCCTAACACTTCCTCCGGTGCTGCTGCCCTAGCCAGCCCAAGTCCGTCCGGCGTGGATGGGAGCGCCGTGTTGCGCCGGTCGGTGTAGGAGCGCCGCCTCGGGTGGCCCCTTCAACGCACAGGGTGCCGCCACGCCGCGCAGCTGCACCTCGCCTTGAGGGCGACCGCGCCATGGATGCGCCCAAGGAGAGGTCTCCTCCGATGGAGTGGACTCCACGATGGGAGGACTCGCCTGTCTATGGACGCACTCTGGGCGTTGCCTATTGTGAAGAACAAGCCAACAACGAAGACTGAGGTCTCCTCGTCTCTTCTCCTCTTGGTTAGACTCACTACATTCATGTCGTACTATAAAGTATCACATCGCATTTTAGTGGTGGAGGCAAGCAATTTTAGAGGATTAAACATCGGATTGTTTTTGGGGCGGAGTATGGATCAGTAATGTAAGTGGAATCTGAGTTTCCTACCCCCACTGATTTCATTGATTCAGCAGCTGATAAAACGATGCCTTATTTTGTGTGATTTAGTCAAGTACGACTTGAATAAGGATGGCCGATTTTCTTAAAGGAATGTAGATTTTGGATTGGCAGCACGACATACTAATGGTAACATGTCATATCTGCATGATCATCTAATTTCAACCTGTCTGTAAATAGATTGCGTTTACTCACTTTTGAGAAGCATCCAAATTTTGTTTTTGTTATAAATTTCAACAAATCCATCATTGGTTTGTAAAAATGTGATGTATGCATGCCTCAGATTTCAGTGCTGCAGAGTCCAGGCTCCGTAGTATCAGATTACTAAAGCCTATTATTTAATAGCATTTTCTTTTTCTTCTACCAAAAATTGAGCTATTACTATAGTTTTTCTTTAAAAGGATATGACTAAAGTTGCTTTGCCTATGAGGGCAGAGATAGTTATTTCAACTAAATGTTCATATCTGGTTCCTGGGTCAAAAAAAACCGTGAAGTAATTAGTCTGCACAAAAATAAATCTGTAACATCAAATATTAAAAGATACAGGAAGTTTCCAAACATAATATCACGAGACGATTTTTTTTGTTATTATCCCGTTGCAACGCACGGGCATTTAGCTAGTTAGTATAATTTGTGCAAATATTTTTCAGAGATATCCTTGGAGCAAGGAGTGCCCACGTATGGATACATACCTATGTTACAAATTGGCATACACGTGCACGTGGAAGAGAAATGCACATGGACTAATTAGTAGCCTAATTAAATATTAATTAATGGGCTATTGGCCAGATGTTAATTAGTCCATCCTGATTAAACTATGGGTGAATTGGATCCATGCCATTGTGCAATTCACAGGTTGAAAAGAAATGCCATTACAAAAAATAGACTTGGAGATATGTCACTCCAACTCTTCAATACCTGTATGTATGACATTTGCTCTACTAAAGAGAATAACGGTTCAAAAAATACATGTATTTGAGTGTATAGTGTATATTTACCATACTGCCCTATCCAACCTTTTGACAGCATTTTAGGCTCTCCCGGACGGCAAAAAATTCAAAAAATTCAAATTTTGACCAAAATATAAATTTTCTCAGAAAAATCTTTAAAAATTACAGAAAATCACAAACAGTGATATGAGACTACAGTTCAAATATGAGCTAATTCTGGGCATATATAGACCCTTAAACCGCTATTTTTCGTTCTGTCCAGAAATTTGTCCAATTTTGGTCGAAAATTTGAACTTATCAGAAAAATCTAAAAAAATTACAGAAAATCAAAACCATTAATATGATTGTTCCAAAACCATTTTTTGTTTTCCAAAATAATTATTCAAACTATTAACCATTTTGCCATTTTCAATTAAAAATGCATTAACTAATATATTTTGAATCTGACAAAAATTTCAACATGAAAAGTGTTAACCATTTTACCAAAATAATTATTCAAACTATTAACAATTTTACCATTTTCAATTAAAAATGCATTAAATAAAACTTTTTGAAACTGGTATGTTCATATCTTGGTCATTTGACTCGAAACTGGTATACTCACCCGTTGGATCGGCAATGTGTTTCTTTCGGGGGCTTGTGAGATGTAGTATGCTCCATCAGGAAGAAGCACACGGATCGTGTGTTTCTTTCGAGCGCTTGTGTGCCGTTGGATCAGCGGTGTGTTTCTTTCGAGCGCTTGTGAGCCGTTGGATCAGCACACTATCCCGACCACTTCGTAAGCCACACGACCCTATATATAGCCCACCTCAGTGTGTACTCATCTGGTATACAAAGCATTCAGATTCCCCATCATACAGTTCTACGGTGCATTTGATATGCAGGCTCTCAGGAGCCACCGTAGGGCTGTATGATGGGGAAACCGTGTGTTTTGTTCCCCTCTACAAATCATCCAGTGCATCGACCGTACACAAAGCATTCAGATTCCCCATCATACAGTCCTACGGTGCATTTGATATGCAGGCTCTCAGGAGCCACCGTAGGGCTGTATGATGGGGAAACCGTGTGTTTTGTTCCCCTCTACAAATCATCCAGTGCATCGACCGTATACAAAGCATTCGGATTCCCCTCATATAGTCCTACGGTGCCCTGATCTTTTAGCGTTCTCTCAGTGCTAAGAGGGTTCATACTGTAGTCAAGCTAGTCCGGAAGGCAAAGACAGAGGACATCTCTATATAGAAATCCTTCAGTTCATCGACCGAATACAAATCATTCAGATTCCCTGCATACATCCAACGATGAAGTTACATAAAAGGTTTAATACATTATTACACATCACCAACATCCCTATCTAGTGTTTGGATTTTTTCTGCGCCGTAACCATGGAGCATCTTCATTAATTAACAGGAGACTTGGGTCATCCTTCACTGCGAAGGGCGGAATTTCATGAAACTTATCATAATCTTCTGACATGTCTGTCTTGTCCTCCACTCCCACGGTGTTTCTTTTACCTGAAAGAACTATGTGGCGATTTGGCTCATCATCTGATGTATTCTTTTGCTTATTTTTCTCGGTTTGCTAGACATGTCCTTCACATAGAAAACCTGAGCCACATCATTGGCTAAGACGAATGGTTCGTCTAAGTACGCAAGATTGTTGAGATCCACTGTTATCATTCCGTACTGCTCGTCTACCTTTAACCCGCCTGCTGTCAGCTTGACCCATTTGCACCGAAACACGGGGACCTTAAAAGTAGGTCCATAGTGAAGTTCCCATATCTCCTCTATGTAACCGTAGTATGTGTCTTGTGACCCATTATTGTTTGTTGCATCAAAGCGGACACCACTGTTTTGGTTGGTGCTCTTTTTATCTTGGGCGAACGTGTAAAATGTATTCCCATTTATCTCGTACCCTTGGAAAGTCCATATAGTCGAAGATGGTGACCTGGACAACAAGTACAACTGATCTTCAATAGTGTTGTTATTGTTGAGATGTGTTTGCAACCAACCGCCGAAAGTCTCCATGTGTTCATGTCTAATCCAGTAGTCAGGCTTTCCGGGGTTGTTGAAGCATACAATATTCTTGTGTTCCTCGATATACGGAGCCGCCAACGTGGAATTCTGTAGAACTGTGTAGTGCGCTTGAGTGAAAGAATGCCCGTCCCTACATATTATTGATTTCCTTCCTAGAGTGCCTTTTCCACTCAGTCTCCCCTCATGCCGCGATTCAGGAAGACCAATAGACTTAATGTCGGGAATAAAGTCAACACAAAACTCAATGACCTCCTCTGTTCCATAGCCTTTGGAGATGCTTCCTTCTGGCCTAGCACGGTTATGAACATATTTCTTCAAGACTCCCATGAACCTATCAAAGGGGAACATATTGTGTAAAAATACATGACCCAGAATGGCAATCTCTTCAACTAGGTGTACTAGTAGATGCGTCATAATATTGAAGAAAGATGGTGGGAACACCAACTCAAAACTAACGAGACATTGAACCACATCCCTTTGTAACCTTGGTAGAATTTCTGGATCGATTATCTTCTGAGAAATTGCATTGAGAAATGCACATAGCTTCATAATGGGTAGTCGAACATTTTCCGGTAGAATCCCCCGCAATGCAACCGGAAGCAATTGGGTCATAAGCACGTGGCAGTCATGAGACTTTAGGTTCTGAAATTTTTTCTCGGCTATATTTATTATTCTCTTTATATTTGACGAGAAGCCAGACGGGACCTTCATACTGCTCAGGACTTCAAAAAATATTTCCTTCTCTTCTTTCGTAAGAGTGTAGCTGGCAGGATTTAGACCTCCTTTATCCGTCTTCATTGGATGCAGGTCGTCTGGGTCTTTCATACGTTGCTGGTCCTGCCGTGCTTCCGGCGTATCTTTTGTCTTCTCATATATGACCAAATGGCCTAGCAGGTTCACGCAAAGATTCTTCGTCACGTGCATCACGTCGATTGCAGAGCGGACCTCTAGGACTTTCCAATAGGGTAGCTCCCAAAATATTGATTTCTTCTTCCACATGGCCGCGTGTCCGGTGGCGTCATTCGGAACAGATTGACCGCCAGGACCCTTTCCAAAGATCACTTCTAGATTCTTGACCATACCAAATATATCATGACCAGTACGGAGGACAGGCTTCCTCCGATGCTCTGTATCTTTGAAATGCTTGCATTTCTTTCTTACGGGATGCTTAGGAGGAAGAAATCGACGATGCCCCAGGTACACAACCTTCTTACATTTCTTCAAATATGTACTATCAGTCTCATCTAAACAGTGCGTGCATGCATTGTATCCCTTGTTTGTCTGTCCTGAAAGGTTACTAAGAGCAGGCCAATCATTAATGGTTACGAAGAGCAGCGCTCGTAGGTCAAATTCCTGCTGTTTGTGCTCATCCCACACACGTACACCTTTTTCGCCCCACAACTGTAAAAGTTCTTCAACTAGTGGCTTTAGGTACACATCAATGTTGTTGCCGGGTTGCTTCGGGCCTTGGATCAGCACTGGCATCATAATGAACTTCCGCTTCATGCACAACCAAGGAGGAAGGTTCTAGATACATAGAGTTACAGGCCAGGTGCTATGACTGCAGCTCTGCTCCCCAAAAGGATTCATGCCATCTGTACTTAGATCAAACCTTAAGTTTCTAGCGTCATCTGCAAAGTCCTTGTACTCTCTATCGATTTTTCTCCACTGCGACCCATCAGCGGGGTGTCTCAACATCTCGTCTTTCTTGCGGTCTTCTTTGTGCCATCGCAACAACTTGGCATGCTCTTTGTTTCTGAACAAACGTTTCAACTGTGGTATTATAGGAGCATACCACATCACCTTGGCAGGAACCCTCTTCCTAGGGGGCTGGCCCTCAACATCACCAGGGTCATCTCGTCTGATCTTATACCGCAATGCACCGCATACCGGGCATTCATTCTTATTCTCGTACTCCTCACCACGGTAGAGGATGCAGTCATTAATGCATGCATGTATCTTCTGCACATCTAATCCTAGAGGGCAGAGAACCTTCTTTGCTTCATACGTACTGTCAGGCAATTCGTTATCCTTTGGAAGCTTTTCTTCATTATTTTCAGTAACTTCTCAAATCCCTTATCAGATAAACCAGTCTCTGCCTTCCATTGCAGCAATTCTAGTGTGGTACCGAGCTTTGTGTTGCCATCTGTGCAAGTTGGGTACAACTTTTTTTTGTGATCCTCTAACATGCGCTCCAACTTCAACTTCTCATTTGCACTTTCTGCTTCTCTCTATGCATCAACGATGGCCCGACGAAGATCATCATCTACCATGGGCTCATCTGGTGTCTCTTCATCCTCAGCCTGCCCCCTTGCATTAACACCGTATTCAGGGAACATAGAATTATAGTTGTCATCGTTCTCTTCTTCTTCGTTGTCTTCCATCATTATCCCTCTTTCTCCGTGCTTGGTCCAACAATTATAGCCGGACATGAAACCGGACTTAATAAGGTGGATGTGAAGGGTTTTTGAGGAAGAGTAATCCTTCTCATTCCGACGGACACGGCATGGACAACACATAAAACCATTCCGCGTGTTTGCCTCACCCACATTGAGAAAAGATCGCAGGCCTTGAATGTACTCGATAGAGAGTCGGTCATCGTACATCCATTGCCGGTTCATCGAGCACCTTTTGTGCATAAGAAGGGAAAACATCATTACACACAACATCATGAACAGAGAAGTGACCAAATTAATCAATACAAGTTCATCACATTAAAACCAAAGTAGAGTAGTGACCAAATGTAATACATAGTTCTCATAATTAAAACATACATTGAAATTAACATATAATTAAACTATGTAATGCATTTAAATGCAACGACAAATGCGATCAAAATTGCAACTAAGGTAACCATTGATCCAACAGCATAATGATACCAAGCCTCTCTATTAATGACATAGTTTCTAATGTTTCTAATCTTTAAGCGTATTGCATCCATCTTGATCTTGTGATCATGGACGACATCGGCAAGATACAACTCCAATTCCATCTTCTCTTCTTCACTTCTTTTCAATTTTGCTTTCAAATTATTGTTTTCTTTTTCAAATAAATTTAGCATCTCGACAACAGAGTCGGTTGGAATTTCCGGTTCAACTACCTCCTAGATAAGAATATATATATGTCAAGTGTTGTTCGGCATAATTGTTATAAACACGAAATTAAATAAATAGTTATAAAAGATAATATACCACATCTGAATCATAGACCGGACGAGGGTCGATGGGGACGGATATCAAAACCATGACACTATACATATAACAAACAGTCATATAAGTAAAAAAAACTATACAACTAATAACTATGCATCTAAATCATACAAGTAAGAATTTTTCTTAAAAAAAAGATAAAAACAAGAGACTAACCAAGGTGGTGCCGACGACAGGGCGGCGCGGGCGATCGACGACGGTGAGGAAGGGGACGGGACGACACTAAAACCTACAAATCATAATTTAATTTAGAGCTCAAATTTCATATATAAAACAAATGAACTCTCTAAGTTGGCATTTCATCAAACACCTAGCTAGCACTACAAAAATGATGTGAGCTAAATTTTAGCAACGAAATGAGCTAAACTTGCAATGCCGCCGGAAAAAAGGATGAAGTTGCTGACCTTGGATAGATGGGTGCCGCCAATATCTTGACAAATGGTGGGGAAAAAATGGGGATTAACTCGAGCTCGGTAGAGGAAAGAGAGCAAAAATGGAGTGTGCTCTCGGGCAGGAAAAATGGAGCTTGCGGTAGGAGATGATATAGGGAAACGTTTAGAACCGGTTCGTTATACGAACCGCTTCTAAGGGTATCGCGCTGGTCCCCACGGTAGCCTGCGGTCTGCTCCAACCCTTTAGTCCCGGTTTGTATAACGAACTGGGACTAGAGCTCTCCCACGACCCAGGACCAGAGGCTGCCGGCCTCGTAGCCGATGAACCGGGAGTAGAGCCCCCCCTCTAGTCCCGGTTCAAAATACATCCGGGGCTAGAGCAAAATCTTGCTCTGGATGAAAGGTCCGTTTTCTACTAGTGAGTTTACATCTGCGAGAAAGGATCAAAAGCAACGATTTCAGGAAGCGAATATGTCAGCTTCCCCATCAACAGATCTAGTAATAAAAGGGCGGATCTTGAGTTTTCATCCTAAAGAGAAGGGCTGAGAAAACTCCATTCAATCCTAAACACTGTCATTGTGAGGTTCAACCAAAAAAGGTTAGACCAAGGGTTTTCACCCCGGAGCTCAAATCAGGTGCTCAAGGTGCACAACCAAGCCTCAGCAACCCTGCGATGTCCCCTCCACTTGCGAACCATCATCATCATTGTCATCGTCATTTGTAGCCAGTGGTTCTCCACGAGCATGCATACCAAGACACCCCATGAGGAGTTTTTTGAATGATTCATGGAAATTATAATGTGGGGAACCTCATGGAATAAAGTAAATCATGTTAGCATAATGTATCCATCAGTTTAAAACATGAAATAGTAAGTATAGAGATCATCTTCAGAAGAAGAGTAGAACATGAATGAATCTTATGCACCTCCGTAATTATTACCATGTCAATGGAATCAGATTCAGAGCCTTGATCATGAGAACTAGGAAATAACAAACCCATCATATATGTTCAGTAAAGCCTATATAGATGCAGATTAGTTACACAGTAAGAGTTATACCTTAGCACCCATTCATGGTAGGAAAAGGCTGACATGATATTCGATTTGTGAATGAATATCTGTTTGCACGCTTTTCTGAATAATGTGTGGAGTTTAGAATGAGCTGAACCATACTGATTTGAGATCAGAGAGCATGCAATTTTTTTTCTTGAATTTTCAGTTAGAGTAGTATCTGTACTGTTAATGGAACAAAATAGTTTAGATCATAAATTAGAGTTTAGTTTCAGCCTTTTTATCATGTGAAGTGCTAATAGATGTCTTTTTTTTTTTGCAAATCAGTGCTAATAGATGTCAACCCTTCACTTATGCAGGTAACAATCACATCTATTAGAGTTGCTTTTGGTTATGGAAGTAGACTGAAGAAAAGTAATTATACAAGGTGCAGGGTCCTCTATTTTTTATACACAACTTGTTCTAGAATTGGTGAAAATTGGGAGGAATAAAAGTGATTTGGGGGAGAGTATTGGAGTTTTTTCATTGTGATCCAGCAGTAGTAGTACTAGATACAAAAAGAGAAGTTTACATTCAAGATAAAGAAGAGAATAGGCTGTAGAAGGATTAGAGCTAAGTGAAACGCTAAGTTAGTTCTAGTCTGTTCATGTCTATCTTCTGTTTTTGCTAATTTGAAATTTCATCAGAATGGGCCACCTCTCGTCCTAGTGGCAGAAACGGTACATGCCACTTGTTTGGCACCTGAGAGCGTAAAAACAACAAGGCCGAGGGGGGAGACGCCACCCCGGCTTGTTATTAAGGTAGAAGTGTGACTCGAATCCGCGGCCTAGTGCTTGATGCTTCAGCCTGCCGACCATCTGGCCGCGGAAGAGTTGCTTCCGGTTTTAAAATACGTTTTAAGCGAATTTTGAAATGTAAAAACTATGGGCAAAACACTATGCATGTACATCTCGACATTCTACATGCTCACGAAGTCGTTTCACGGAAAACTGACATTTCTTGTCTCGTGTGTGAAAAAGCCAAATTTTGGTGGTAGAAAAAGGCTTTTCACAAGACTTTTTTTGTCATTTTTACACGGACCACAAAAAAAATCGATTTTTCACGAAACACATAAATATCGAGACGTACGTGCAAATATTTCGTCAAATTTTTTGACATGTAAAAATATGTAGCGACAAAAATTCCTATCCTTCGGCTATGTCGCGCGCCCGACACACGAAAATTTAGCGACAGGGCATGAGCTGCCCAGGGCCCATGCATGCTCGTCGGCCTCATTCCTCTCTGGGTGGCAGGTCAACAAGTCGCATCCTCTCGCTCGATCGGTGGTTCCCCTTATCCCCTGTCTTGCCCGCTCTCGCACCCCACGCCGGCGAGACGCCGTGGCCGAGCCATCGTCCCCCAGACTCCCTGGAGCCCGTCCCCCTTGCGCGGCTGCGCCCGTCCGTCTTTCGCCCCTGCCTGGCCGGCCGCCGCCTCCTGGCCGCTGTCTGTTGGTAGGCCGTCGCCCCACGCTGACTTGATTTCTATTGATTTCCCTCGGTTGGGAAGATGTGGTACGTCGAGGTATCTAAGGAGGAGCCCTATCTCATCAGCTCATTTCACTCTATGATGGACCACGAGGGTGTGTTTACCCCAATTTGGGAGGTTGAACACTGCCGTTTGGTAACCCTTGCAGGAGATGCCGGGGATTGGTGTAATTGAACCAATTAAAATTTGTTCAACCTCCCGAGGCCCCGACCTGTCTAAAACCTTATTCGAGTTATCTGCTGTTTGTGAAATTCTAATTTACACTGCTATATGAAGTGGTATCTTTGCAAAGGTGTCTTCTGATAACCTGTCATGACGATACAATTAAACACATTTTCTTTGAGTGCTCGTTGCTATATAGTCTATCATTTAGGTTGCTTCGAATCCATAGTCTTGCAATGTTTTCTTGGGCAATTATTAGTTTAAAATTCTTATTTGACGGATATGTAGAAATATGTTTTTCAATACAACAATTTCATCTCATTTGCAGGTGTCTATTATTATACGCAAATTTTTTAATAGTGAGAAATACATTAATATTAGGAAGATATCAATTATAATTAGCCTCTGCAACTACAAAATGTCAAGAGCTAGCCTAGACATTAAGGATGTACACATCGAAAAGAAGAAAAAAAAACATGGCACCTGCCCAAACGATTAACAACACACATTAGTACAAAACACGGTTGTAAAGCGCTGATCATCGGGTTCATAGTTGCTACGCACCCGATTTGGACGTGGCATCGTCACGCAAACCAAACCGTATTCGCTCGACTTGTTGTGAAGTATCACCTTCTCCTCATCAACTCAGTTGCTCGCGCGCACGGTTCTGACATGGAAATCGCCACGCGGTCAAACACCATGCCTAGGCGAACCGCACTGTCGGATAATAGTCGTCATTCCTTGCTTCCGCCAACCATCTAGTGGTCTCAAACTTGACATGTGCCATTAAGAAATTTCTCTGGCCTTGCAAATGTAACTGCCATGATATACCCCGCCTCCACATGCACCAAAGTAATTGAGCCTTAAACTTGATGCCTTCTTGACCAGATGCGGCTGATCCACAACGACACCGTGCCGGGCAAGAAGTGCGACCGCCTAGGGCCCCTAGAAGATAAGGGTCCAAAATTGTAAAATTTATAATAATAATAATAATACCCATTACAACCAAAAAATTAATACTCTATATGTAAAAAAAATGCGAATACTTTTTTCTAACCAAGAACGTATAAATTTTACTATGATTTTCACTATATTATATCTAAAAATAATAAAAACAATATTGCAAAAAAATTCACAAGATAAAAAAATAACTATATCATTTAACAAGGTAACCCACACACTTCAGTTAACATGAACAAACCAATACGATCAGTACCAACAAGTTCAATTAACATGATATTCTCTTGTTGTTGGAAGGACTGCAGATTTTACGGAATCTGCATAAACGGGTAGAAGCACATGGCATATGAAATAATAAAATTTTGATAGGCAAACATACTATAATCCACTTCATTTTATATTCATTGGTAATTATTCTAAGCAAATGCCTACTTTGTGAAATTCTAACTTGCTAGACAATTTTATGATGTAAAAGTAATGTCATATGTACAGTTATATTGTAAATCTTATAATTTATAAATATGTTTACTTAATCATACACTAGAAAGCACTATTAAGATATTTGTTATATCGCACTCTTTACTTATCTTCACCATAAGCACATATAAATTATATAGTTTATGCGTTGTAGAAAAAATATTGTTAAATAAAATTATGTATCTTCAATAATATTCAGTATAAACAAAAAAACACCAATTTATATTTAGTTATATTGCCAGTTATGTGGTCGACTTCTGCGAAAACATAAAATTATGCATGTAATAATATAATATGCTAAAAATAAGATTTAGGAAATTATAAAAGTTCTGTATAAATTTATTTATTTTGATTTGCCCCGAGCCCAGTTTCTTATTGGACCAGCCCTGCTTCTTTACCCCCCACAGCTAGGGTTACAAGCCCGTGCTACTGGGCTCGGCGAGTGAAAGAGCTCGATCTTACCTTTTAAACCAGTATCGAACACGTTCAAATACCGATGTGGGACTATTAATTCTCTCACGCGCGCGAGCGGAGCGGCGGCTCGACGTGCCTGCCTGGCAAAGTCGCGGGCGCGTACCGACGTTCGTACGTACGGCTCGTATGCACGCGACGATCCCTCCGGAGGAATTGATCGACGAGTACCATCCTCCGCTTCTCGCTTGTGCACGCGCCTAGCTAGGTATGCCCCGTGCTCCCTTCCAGCTGGAGTTTTTTGTCGCTCGAGCGGACTCGTCGAAGCTACGCGTAGGTAGCTCCTTTTTTGTTGTTGTTTTTTTTGAGAATCACCTAGCTAGATTTTTTTTTTTGAGGGGATCACCTAGCTAGCTAGCTGTCCGTGTGGCGACGACACGAAATCTTCCTGACTTCCTTTTTTTCCTTTTATGACTGCACCCTTTATTTCGTTAAACCATAATGTGTACACACCGATGGATTTTGGAACCAAACTTGCCTATCTAAACTAGAATACAAAGATCCTCTAGCTAGGGAATGTGTATCGCCATTAGACCGGCGGCCCTCACAGTCAAAATCGAAAGCTTCAAAATCCCCCACCAGGGCCTTCATTTCTCGTGTAATCTAATGAAGAAGGTGCTTTCGGCCGTTATTGTTGCTTTTGATCTTTGGAACATAGGGTTGAAGAATTTTAATCTGAAACAACCAAGCAAGAAGGAGAAGTGGAAACCTCCTGATCCAAAGGTCACAAAAATCAACATTGATGGGGCCTTTAAGGTCATATCCATGGAGGGTGCGACTGGAGCCATTGCTCGGACTAATCAGGGGAATTTTATTATGGCTTTGGCTAATTGGTGCCCCCCAATGCTTCTAGTGCCCTTGCCATGGAGGCGATGGCAGCGAGAGATGGCACGCTATGGGAAAGGTCGGCTGGCATCCAGCTCGTACTTCTGGAGAGTGACTCCCAGGTGTTAGCCAAGATGTGGCATGATGATAATTTTCTTTGTTCATGTGGCCTCCATTCTAGGTGAAATCAAGGATATTAGTAGGGATTTTATTAGATTTTCCTTTTCAATTTGTACATAGAACTGCAAATGTGGCAGCCCACTTGTGTGCAAAGCATGCTAATGTTGTTAGGCAAAGGAACTCGTGGCTAGGCTCCTACCCAGAATTCATTTATAATTGCCTGCAACTTGACTTACTGTTGAATGAAAACTTTCCTTCATCGCAAAAAAAAAAAAGAACCCGTGGGGTTATTCTTCTGGAACGACGAACACGTGGATATCTAAAGATTACATCCTTGCTCGAGCCAGCCCGCTTCTCATGCCATGTGTTGCACCAAACCTTGGATTGGGTGTCCAAAACGATCTCGGCCGTCCACCGCTAGCAAACCCTGGTTGGCCGGTCAATTTTTACCCGACAGGCGGTAGTCCTTGTCGCTACTGGTGGCCCTAGTTTTTCTCGGACCCGCATGCCAGTGTGCATGGTGGATTCGCCCTCCCGTAGCGGTGCGAGAACGACCACGCGAGACAGTGGCAGGGGTTGTATTTCGGCCGAACGACCAGACCCATCTTCGCGATTTCACGTCCAGGCTATGGAAAAAATAAGACTTTCCACATAGAAGTGGAACTGATGAAATGAAGCTCACAAGCTAATTCGTATCGCAGTACTCTCTTATAGCCATGCCTCCATGTTTCATGTACTATTTGTTACAGCCATTTTTCTTAGTATTGTCTACATTGTGTTACTTGGAAAGATAAGTACTATTATGCGCATACGCCTGCCTGGTTACGCAATTCTATGAAGGAACATTTTTCTGATTCACCAAGCATGACTTATTATTCCAAAGTTCAAGTTTGGAGTGTGAAACATCATAAGTTATGGAGCTTAGCAGATGCCTGACAATTTTCCTTATGATGAGTCATTGTTTCATTATGCTGAGAATATTTTAAGAAATATTTTCATCAACTGATCGTGCCTAAACTGAACCGTGCTCTTGCTACTCTGTAACATGACCATGTTATAATTTTCTTTGCAACAGTAAATAAACAAAGGATGTTGTAATTGTTCCAAAGCAATACGAATGGGGATCTACTTGTGCTGTTGTGTACTTCTGAACTCATGTTTTTGTTTGCTTCTATTTATATTGAGCTCAATAATAAGAAAGCAAAAGAGAAACAATGTTTCTTGTTTAAGCACGTGTTCTCTCCATACTACAATTCAGATGTCCGTAATTTTTCTTCCTTTGCAGAATCATGACAAAGCGATCAGCGAGACTTATGTTTACATTCTGGTTTGCAGATCTCTAAAAATTGTCAGATAAGAGTTGTTTTGGAGGACTAGGAAATTTATGGTGGTAGGGTCCTGAACTCATTTTGGAGGGAATGGCATGAGAAGTTATGTTTGTTAGTCTTTGCTATGCACTTCCTCAATCTCAATTAGGCAAAAATTTGCTGAAAGAGTTTTTATTAATTTTTCTTTGCCTATTCTCCTGTTGAATGTTAGTAGAATGTCTTGATTCCTTGGAAATTCAGCATGGAACGACAGTCCTCGACAATGACTTGATGCAACCTTATGTGATTATTATGTCCTTAAAACTTTGAATGCACTAGTATGTTTAGAAATTGGAAACTTGGAACTATGGAACTATGTAGAACTATGTAATCTGAAATATTGTTTTAACTGATGGATCTATACTATGCAAATGATCCTATGTATGCTGTGTCCCAATTTTTTTTTCCTTTTCATTGAGGTTAACGTGAGTGAAGACGAAGATAGTAAGCTACTGAACTTGCGAAGTCGTAAATGTCGCATTCATATGCTTGAGAATGAAATCCCTAGTTTTTTGTTTGACATTTTTGTTTTGTTTATAGTTAAGATATGCGGAAATATTCCGCTAGATCTTTTGATAATTCATAAACTACTGATTTTTATTTGTTGTGACTACGTGGCTTACTCTGGGAGTTTGGGATGAGGGGGTGGGGAGTTTGTGACTGCAAATGGTCAAAACTACCTCCTCCTATCTCAGGGAATTTTGGGCGTTATGACCTATGGGTATAGCTGATCAAACGGGCAGCCCGGCACGACACGGCCCAACACTATGTCCGGCACAGCCCAACTAAGGCACGACCCGTTAGGCATGATTAGATATCGTGCCGGGTGCCTCGTGCCTCGTCCGCACTTCCGACATGACCCACCAGCACTAATGAGGCCCAAAAAATAGGTAAAAATAGTTATACAATTAAAAAAATAGGTAAAAATAGCTATAATTTTTTTAAAAAAATAGCTAATCGTGTCGTGCCGTGCCAGCCCACATGCCGTGAAACGAAGTCGGGCACGAGCCCGACCGAGCCCGTGCCGTGCCACGGCCCGATTAACACGGGCCTTGCCCTAAGCGGATCGTGCCAAAATTTCTGTGTCGTGAGCTGGCCCGTGAAAATCGGCCCGTTTAGCCAGCTATACCTATGGGCGATAACCATCTATTTTACTACCCCTCAAAAAAAAAACAATCTATTTTCCGAATTTCAATTGAATTTCGACAAAAAAAATCACTGGCCACGACCACGGTCACAACTCACATTGTCACATTCGAGATAACAAATTCGCAAGAGTTCTTTTTACAGGAAATTGGGAGGAGTTGATGAAGCACGGGCTTCGAAGTTCGAACTGACATCCCCTCGTCGTCTTCTCGGTCAGACCATCCGGGCTGACCTGAAGAACGCTCGATGGGACCTTTCCTCTTGCACTCAGTCCATGGACCAAACCCCTTCTTTCCCCACCACCGCACTGCAAAATCGCCCGCTTCCCTTCCATTCCACTCCCCTCTCCTCGTCTCTGCCCGCACTGACACACCATCGCCGGCCCTTCCGGAGGCAAAATGCCCCTCCTTCTCCGACGCCTCGCCGCCTTCGTCTCGGCGCCCCTCCGCCGCTCCCTCTGCACGGCGCGCTCCCGGCCCCCGTGGGCCATGGTGAACATCGAGGTTGCGCTGGATGCGTCAGGGGCGCCTTCGCCGGGAGCGCGCGCGTCCTTCGACCTCAACCCGGCCCCGCGCGCCTCCCACCTCTCCGTCCCCGCCCGCTTCGTCGACCCCCGCGGCGACGCCGTGGACTCCCTCGTTGGCATCGTGCGCGGCGCGAGCAGCGACGGCCTCCTCCTCCTCGACTTCGTCGACACCCGCCACAGCCCCAGATCGCTGCACGAACTGGCCGCGGCCGGCAGCATCGAACGGGAGTTGTTCCGCCTGTTCGTCTGCAACCCTCTCAGCGGCCAGCTGTTCCGCCTCCCTGTCCCAGACTTGGATGTCGTCAAGGGGAGCACGCCCTTCGGCCTGCTCACCCAATCCTCCGAAGGCTCCCACGGCCCACCTGATAGGTACGTGGTGGCTCAGCTCAGCTGCCAGGAAGGGGGCGACCGCAAAGTCGTGCATCGGTTTCTGTCGGAAACAGGGCAGTGGGAGGAGCGGCCGATGGACGTGGCCGGGCCGTACACGGTGGAGAAGGCTGAGCGGAGGATGCTGGTAGACCACGAGGTACTGGCGTTCGGGGACCGGCTGTGGTGGGCGGACGTCACCTGGGGTGTCTGCTCCGTCGACCCGTTCAGCGACCGGCCGGAGCTTCACTTTGTCGAGCTGCCGGAATGCAGTAAGATACCTGCTCCATGTGCCGGTGGCCTGGCAGGGAGTCTGATGCTGAGCAGCTACCGGCGCATGGGGTTCAGCGAGGGGAAGCTGCGGTTCGTCCACCTTAGCAATACAAAGAACTTAGCAATACAAAGAAGTCGTTCGCGATCGGCTCGTTTTCGCTTGATGTCGAGGGCTGCAGCTGGACGCTGGATCACGCGATTGAACTTGGAATTGCAGAAACCTCGTCCGATGTGTCCATACCATTGGAACACCGCAGACCCTGGGTTGCCGCCATAGATCCGCTCAAAGCCAACGTTGTGTACCTCCAGCACCGCGAAGCTGTTTTTGCCCTGGACATGGCTAAGGCCGAGGTGACTTCGAGGAGTACTCTTCCAGACGAAATCGTCAGACAAATGAAGCGCCACTCGAGTCTCTTTCATCCCTGCGTGCTCCCAACATGTCTTGCATCAACCTATATCCCAGGTATATATAAGCCTCTCTTCTTCAACATGCTTGTTTCGCGCGCTACATTGGATATTGAAGCATTGAGTGTCCTATAATTGTTAGATTACACAGGTTTTAGTTTAACATTTTCTCAGATCATGCGCCTGTTAGAACCTTGTGCGTAGCAGGGATTATTTTGTTAATAGACACCCATTACATTCGTATATTGAAGTTTCTCAACTGTATGATTTGTTCATCGATATCTTAAATATTGGGGCTTAATCATTGCACATGATGCGCTCATACTTTTCTGTATTACATTGGCCATAGTTAGCAGTATCTCCCACTCCTTTTAGGATATCACAGGTGGAATTTTGGCAAGCGAATCTGGTGTATTTTGTTGACGAAATGCTATGCATATGACAGTTTACATTCGATTCTGGTACGGTATTATACCAACCCAAACTGAAACAATCTAAGGGTGCAGATGGTTCGTCGTACAATGGTCGGATTGAAACCGTGTTATGCATAGCATTGCTCTTTTGTTGATCTCATTATGTATGGGATTTTCCTATCATGTAAAACATTTTTCTGCTCTCTAATTAATGTCCACGTGCTGATATGCAATGGTCATGTTAAATTCTTAGACGTTGTTTTCCAGCTCAATTCTATTGTAACGAAGAAACATATACTGCATTGTTGCTCTGTGCTATTTTTATTAAGTTCTTGTTTTTATAATTGAAGGAACACTGTCGAGCAACAAGACCAATTGCGAAAGGAAGACATTGGCAGAGATGCTGGTTCGCGTCCACAAAAACTGAAGTGTTCCGGCCACTTTTGGTACTTTCTCTTGAGTTACTCTTGCTTGTGTACCTTTCTTCTTCCGTTTGATATTTAGTCATATCTTTCTTTCTGTGTTCATGGATCTGCATTTCTCTTACACTGCCCCTGCAATGTGTTGCACAAACAAGGAAGTTTCAGTCATGTTTCCAAGTCACTGTGTTCAACTGGTCATCTTAACTGTCCAATATTTACCAGAACACCATTGATATGCTTAACTTCAACTTGTTTGGTCTGAGTGTTCGTCACTTGTGAGATGTGATGAATTTTAGTATCCGAATTGTATACACTTATTATGGCTGATTACATTCTAGAGTACTTCCTTTTCTTCAATCATGCTGCAGTTTTGGGCAAAAACTATTCTGCTTGAATATGTTCCTTATTCGGCAATGGAGACTCGTTCGACTAATCATGACTAGTAGCCAGGGTGGTCTTCGACTTCCAACCAAAAGAACTCGACTAGTTGTGACTATTTACGACTGCTGTGCTAGTTGTGCGACTAGCCAGTGAGTTGGTAGCATAGCGACTGACTCAACTTTCTTGACTTTCTCCGTTCTCTGCACTGTCTTCAGTGCTTGACTGCTACGCAGAGTAGTATTACCTTGTCAGAACTACTCCAGTACCTGGTCTGACTTATCCCAGCCATAAAATTGGGACAAAGTTGAACGTGTAAATCAGGACTGAACTGAAGTATGCTCCTTTCTACTCCCTCCGTTCATAATTATAAGATGTTGTAGCTAGTGCATATGTAGTCTAGATACATAGTATAATGAGTGAACATGCACACTAAAATTTGTCTACTGGTAGGGGNAGGTCGCGTTGCGGGAGCCGAAGCGAGCTGCGGGTGCCAGGAGCAGCAGTTATGAATGGGTGTGACCGGCGGACGGTGGCGGCATGGGGAGCAGTGTCGGCCGCGGCCTGGGGAGAGCTGCCCCTCGTCCGTGGCGGCGTGATGATGTGGCCCACGTCCGAAGCAGCAGAGTGATCTCCCGCTCCTTGGCAGGTGCGCGGGGACCTCCTCCTCATCGGCATCTGGGAAACAAACTCCCATCTTCGGAAGATGCGCGCGAGCTCGTGGTTGTCATCGGCGGCGCCACGACGAGCTCTCCCACTTTGAAAGCAGCGCGTTGACACCCCCCCCCCCCCCCCCTCCGGTGGACAACAAGACCCAACGACCTCAACGGAGCACAAGCATCGGAGGACATCAGGGCTTTCGTCCAAGGCAAGGAATACAATTTAGCTGTACCTCCAGGGATGATCTTGGTACCGGGGTCCGGGGCAGAGCTGCTCAGAATGCTTCCAGCTTCAGGAACTACTCAGAGCATTCATTCTCACACAAAAAATCACCACAATGTTTATATTCTATCAGGATTCAGGATAAGTGTATTGTATCTACACTGTTCAGAGACGTGCTCTTGTGTTTGTTCAGTTATCAAGAACATGTAGTAATAGACTAACAGGTAGTGTGCTAAAGTGAAATGGTTTCTTCCATTAATGTGCTTTAGAGCGAACTATGCATCTCTACAGAATTTTGAATGCATATAGTGCTTGGTCTAGAATGTGTCTATTCAAATGGTGCTTCGGTAAATTGGTAGTTCTAGTATACTGCTACTTGGTTTCTATTGGACAGTTCTGCTATCACATAAACATTGCTCGTCTAACAATTTCTCAATGTCAGACAAGCTGTTAAATTGGTGTTCTTGCTAAAGCAATATATGTATAGGATTGAATGGCACATCTTCTGAAGCAACAAATAGGATTCAGATCATGTGCACATCAGTTTTGACGTGGTGTTTATTTACAAAGTTCTTACGGTGTCACTAGTCAACAGCCTATGGTGCCTTGCTGGTGTTTCAATATGATGGGGAAGCCAAGAGGGCTCGGAGATTCTAGGAGGTCGATTTCGAGGCACCGTATGACATTATGACACAACCAATTACTGGCGACTTGTACAATGTGTTATTTGCGACCCTCTCTTCCTCTTCAGCAACAAAGAGGAAACATGAGGAATTGGCAAATGCTCGAGATAATAGTTTTGCTATGCTAAACAATGTGGCATATTGTGTTATTGTAGCTTTGTTATGCTAAACAATGTGGACAGTGTATGTTGTCTGCTTTCTTCCGAAGCAACAATGCGACATTATGTATTCTATGACTGACCGTGAATAAGAATCATGTTTGATGAAACTTCATTCTGTTGTCTTGTTCGTTGTGGTCAAGCTATCATTCAAAAGAAGGTATGTGCATGCAGGCATAATCATTACAAATTGCAAATGCAAAAGATGATGTGATTAGGTCATGTACCTTGGGGAGAATCCAAATGCTAAAACATAAATTTGTTTACTTTCTAGTACCATGGTGTCTATCAGCTATTACAATATAACAACCAAGTGCATACATGCAAGAATACTGCATCCAACATCTGTAAATTACAAAAATCATGTCTACTTTGAACAATGGCAAACTGTTTGCTTCCGCTCGTTGTCGTGGTCAATCTGAGCGACAAACTGTTTGCCCAGCTGCATGTCACGTGGCTGGTCAATCTGAGCGAGGACTAACTGCTCGCCGACGGATGATCAGTGGCGATGTCGATGTCGATTGATCACTTAGTGTGACAGGCTGCAGAGCACGGTAAAATGGCCCAAGCACTCCTGGTCGGTCGCTCGCTCGCCAAGGTATACTTTTACATTTTCAAAGAACCAAAGTTGTAGCCTGCACAAAACAAGAAGGTCAATTAAATACTGGACGCCTGGACATCACAGGCTACACATGAACCGAATACGAACTGAGAAACAGTGTACATGTGATAACCACCATAAAGCACAAATGGATGAACAACGATTACCTTAAAAAAGTTCATGAATATATCTTCGTACCACCAGAAGCCTCCTGCAGTAAGTTCAGTTCCCCTTGCATCCTGTATCAGAACAAAATGAGAAACTCTTCTTTAGGCTTCTACAGGTTAAGATTTAGACTTTGATTCGGAAGGAGCTACAGGCGCATCTGAAGCCCATTGACAGTGAAGTAGGAGAGCGAAATTCACAACATTGGAATTGAGAAATATTACCATGCATATTGTTCCTCGCATAAAGACACTAGAGTTATCCAAATTCAGTTAAAGAGCTTTAGTTAGCCACACAACATGGAGCCTGTAGCCCTTTAAATTCGCCAAATTGGTCATGATGCAAACTGTTTGAGGAAACAGTAAATAGTATTACAGAATTGATCCATGTTAATGAAACAAGGATGAGAGCAATTAACACTACAGAAATAAACACAACCAATGACCACCATAATAATCAAACAAACTGCAACAGAAGTATCAGAATATGTGTGTGCACTCAACTGGATTTGAGGAAAAATAGTGAAGAATTGCAGATCCAAATTAAATGGGCAATTCAGCAAATAACCCAGCACAACCAGGGCCGGTTCTATATTTTGGAGGGCCCTTGGCAACGTTGACGACATAGCCCCCTAATCGAAATTGCTTACTGACGAGCGCATGAGCCGTCGGACGGTTCCGCGACGCGTCGCGCAGGGTGGGTGCCACCCGGTAGCGCCATCGGCCATGAGTAGCAGGAGACCGGCGGTGGTGTCGGGGGACGCGTTCATCTTCTTCCTCTCCGGCCGTTGTCGTCTTGCGGTCGAAACGACCGCCCGCGCGTCGAAAACCGTGCGTGGGGTTGTGCGCGCGAAAGTTAGCACTGCCCGCCCCTAATGCTAATATTTATGTACACATATTTAAATATATAGACATATATTTTTGTAAATGTGGTTATCAATTGTAATTTTTGTAAAGAATCGGAGCAATGTGGTTATCAATTGTAATTTGTAAATAACCTATAAGACATCAAACTCCCCAAATATTTGAAGGAATCACTGGCCAGATAATCGGATCGCAGATTGGATACAAGTCCTGATTGGATATTTCGATGGATCATCAGGCGATTGTACTTACCGCCAGCACACGGGAAGGCAGGCAGGGATGCAGGGGCGGCGCCCGGTGTCGATCACTTCACTTGGGGCGGAGGCGGGCAGCAGCAGCCCCGGAGCCGAGGCGGGCAGGCGTACTTGGCGACTGGCGGAGGTCGGAGGCGGCCAGGCGGGCAGACAGGCGGTGGAGACGAAACAACGATGGAGCAGTGGAGACGAAAGGATTGATCGATTGCCGGCAATGTTGTTTCCTTTCCCAATTTCGTTGGGCCGGCTCGTAACTGAATGTTTCTCAGCCCAAATTAAAACAGAAAGTAGTGCGGTAATGGGCCCTCCTAGACATGGGCCCTTGGCGTCGGCCAAGGTCGCCATACGCCAGTGCCGGCGCTGAGCACAACCAACGCAAACGAGTGCCGATTCGCTAGACGACCGCTTGCTCCAGCGCGCTTCTCTGCTTCTTTCTCCTCCACCCTAGTTCGTTGGCGTGCTGGCATGTGAGGAAGATGAAGTGTCAGCAGATGGAGGAAGCGAAGGTAGCAACATAAGCAACAATTTAACATGATAAAGTTACACATGACAAACAGAAATCTTATGTCTGCATGGTAGTATTATCTAAAACCTATGTACTAGCATATCTTATGGCACTAGCGAAACCTCTCCATCCTAACAAAGAAATAAAGAACAATGCTCCTTCAGCTGAAGCATCACAAACTTAACTGTCACCAAATGTGACACAAGACACAAGACTGGAAGGTAGAAAGCACTGCAACTCCAAAAGATACTTGCAAAGTTCCTGATTTCGAGGACTGTGTCTTTGGAGGAAGTGTCAGTTACCTTAACATCTACATGTTCCTGTGATAAGCATGCTCAAGCAAAAGGCATGTGAGCAGGCTGAAGACACATTCTCTTTTTTTTTTAGAAATGGGGTAAACCCCAGCCTCTGCATCAAAATGATGCATATGGCTTTTTTATTACTAGAAAATGTGTCTGAAGACACATTCTCAATGAAGCTGCTGACAAGTCTATCAGTTTACTAACATATGCAAGTTGGTTTGTTCCAGTCTTGCGGGAATTTCCATAGGTTGTATTTGTATAGACACTAATTCTGAAGGATTCTGGCCACTGCACTATTTCACACTCTTGCTCTCGGAACATCATACTGTGCCAATTATTTCGATGAACACCACAGATGTCCATGCAATGGTTAGTAGGCTATAAACATCAGGCAAGGAATTAATTGTCAATCAACGACATGAACTGCACTCCCAACTACAGTACTAAATTATTTACACAGTGGCAACACGTCTGGCAACGGACGAGTGGCCGGAGGGGAGATAGCGGAGGGCGTCGAGGCAGCGTGCGTGATCCTCCGGCTGGCGATGGGGCGGCTCACTCGCCCGAGTTGGGGACAATGGCCTCCGTTCCCGTAGGAGAGGACATAGGTCACCGCCAAATCGAATCCAGCTGTCCCCGAGGGCCTGACGGCGGCTCCGATCCACCTGTCCTCGAGGGCCTGATGGTGGCGGCAGAGCTTGCGGAGCTCTTTCATGACGCGCTCGAGCTCCGCTGGGCAGAGGTGGTCGCCGGAATTTTTCGCCCGGCGCACGATCTTCGGCACCACGAGCGTGCCCGGGTGGCCTGCGAACTGCAGGCTCGGCGGCTGCCTCGAAGGCTTGTCGGAGCTGTGGCTAAGAGGAGAGGATGCGGTGCTCGGAGGGAGGGAGAGGATGGCCCGATCTACCGTGCTCTGGCGAGGGAGCCGCACTGAGCGGATCGAGGGAAATTGAAGTCGTGAATCATGTTCATCGACAAATGACTATAGTACCCCCGACTAACTAATGATTCAATGATTGGACGGCTGACATAATTTAGAGGGGATAAATTGAAATCAAACGGCTAAAAATAATTAGAATGGAAGCTACCCGAAACTACCCGTGGTAGTTCTCCAAGCACCGTAAAAGAGCTCTATTTTTATACCCTTTTATTTAAAATATAAGTTTTGAAATACATTCCCGCGGCAACGCGCGGGGTATATTCTAGTTACCAAAATGATACAAAACAAACTAACATGTGGCACAACACACAATCTCTACAATATCCGTGAAACACTACCTTTCCATGACAGGAACACCTCGGAGCTTTAAGAATTCAACAAAAGTATCCAACCACATACACAATTACCGTAGAGACAAATAAATCTTTTAACCACCATCTTGTAATAAAGAGACATTGGGATCTTGAGATGGATCGTACTGGAAAATAGAACAAACATTTTTTTACCAATTGAAGATTCAAAGTACAGAAACAGTTTAGAGGGGTAAGAACAAAATACTATGATGTAACCTGCACAATTAAATCGACATGCGGTATGTCAAGACCACTTGTTGTATGTCAAGACCACTTGCTGCAATATCAGTGCAGACTAAAATACCACCTGAAAGAGCACAATATGACGCCAGAGCATTCTCACTAGTCACGAGGGCCCTACGGCACACTTCTTTTCGGCTTTTAGGAGGGCTTCTCTGAGAAGCTCCCCTCCCCCAGCTTCTCCCAGAAGCCCGATTCACTAATTCATTTATACTTCTAATTTAGTCTTGGAAAGGATAGTTTGGAAGTCTAAACGAATTTTTGAGTCGGGCTTCTGGGAGAAGCTGAGGGAGGGGAGCTTCTCGGAGAAGCCCTTCTAGAAGCCGAAAAGAAGTGTGCCTACATAAGCTGGGGATTAACATGAGCATATAAGATGGAAGCTGAAATGCTATCATAAAACAGAATGCTAACGGCATAGCACAGAGATGAAACACATATATCCAAAAAGTAAATTCTTTCTAGCTTTATAAGACATGTAAGATCTGAGGGACTCATAATTATGTCCAAACAATAGAAGAAGCTTTCCCTTTTACCAAAAAATAAGAACATACCTCTTGAGGCCTTTAAGTTTGCGTAAGAAGCTATAATGATTAAACCAGCATAGTTCCCTGGAACAAAAAATATAGATTCCTTAGCTACTGCCCAACTAAACAGAACACATAAAGAATATCTACCAGTTTCTCAGAAATGAGCAGTGCACGAAAATGAACATCAAGCGTAACTTGTACCACTGCACCATTTAGTCTGCCGTCGTCCTCCATGTCCGAAAGAAACAAACACCAAAGAGTGGGAGAAGGAGATTGACAACCCCAAACATGCATCTGACCACATGATGGTAGTACCATTCCAGTGGTTTGAATCTGATCTGTGCCATTTCCATAAGCACCCCCACCCCTGCACTTAGTTCTTATTTCCCCATGAATTCAAGAACCAAACCAACAAAAAGAGAGATAATTCAGTCAGTGAGCACCAAATTTATCCATGAATGCCTGCACTAACTAAATGGTCAACGAGTATTAAAACTTTTGTTAGCTAACCATGGTATTTTCATGGCCGGAGGGGATGCAATGATATTATCCCTGGCATGTTTTCAGTGGCGTAGGAGAGGGGGAAAGAGCAGGAGATGCCGGTGCAGAGAGGACCATGAGGACGGGCGAGCCGGCGAAGAGGCTCAAAGGGCGCCAAAACCGAGCTAGATGACCCTCTCATCCTAGAGCTTCAGTAACACGAGATAGGTAAGAATCTCCAAACCATATTTTTTCTTCGATGCCCGAATTTTGGCAGATTTGACGAGATGGCTTACAAAAATAAGAAGAGGGCGACGCTCATCATTTGGGGATCTCGTGCCAATCCCCTCCCGAGCCCCGCGCCTCTCCTCTTTCCCTCTATGCCACCATCCCTTGTTTCGCATGTGCGTTGTGACCGTTTTAGTGGCCAATGAAACAAAATTATCGAAATTTCGTCAGCATAATTGTTCCACAAAATTATTTACGGACTCAAAAAGTAGGATTATAGTTAGAAAGAATGTTCACGAGGCCAGAAATTTGTTTATAGGCTTAAAAATCCATTCATAGATAATGTTCCTTTATATTTAAAAATTGTTCATGTAGTTTGAAAAATATTAAGGGCGTTTAAACAAATACTCAGAAGGTTCAAAAAAATTGTTCATTGTAAAAAATATACATTTATGAAATCAAAATATTCATGAATTATAAAAAAAGGTTCATGGATTAAAAAATTCATGATGTTAAAAAAAATTATACATGGTTCCAAAAATAAACACGTTCATGAATTCATAAAATATCATGAGGCCCTATAAAATATTCATAGTTCTCAAAGATAGTATGTTCATTTATTCTGAAAAATAGTCATGGGTTCAGAAAATATGCATAGTATAAAATATGTTCATATTATATTTAAAACAAAAAACTATTTTTTTAATAAACTTAATATTTATTAAAAAGGAAAACATAAAATGTAGAATAGAAAAAACTCAAACAAAAATCACACATAAAACATAAAACAATTCTAGAAAATTAAAAAGCAAAAAATAAAAATAAAGCTACTGGACATTTTTTTAAATCCATGAACACACTTTTCTGAGGATCCGAGGAGCACTTTCTCGAACCAGTGAACTTAATTTTCTTGGCTAGTGAAAATTTTTTAAGCCGCCTACACACAAAAAATTCCATGAACCCGTTTTATCTGAAACTATGAACATTTTCTCAAACATGTGAACTTATCGTTTTAAGCCATGAATACTTTTTATCCTCATGTACATTTTTATAATCCATGAATGTATTATTTAAAACTCGTGAACACCCTAACCATCAACATTGTTCGAACACATGAACATTCTAAAAAATATGTTAACATACTTATCGGATCCCATGAATATTTTCGTGAATACACAAACTTTAATTTTTTAGCTAGTGAAGATTTTTTGAAGCCCCATATACCAAAAAAAATCCATGAACATGATTTTTTTTGGACCCCAAGGTCATTTTCTCGAACCCGCGAATATTTTTTTATCCCCATATACAATTTTAGAATCCTTGAACGTATTATTTTAAACCCCTGAATGCTTTTTTTCTAAGGCAATATGAATGGGGATCTGCTTGTGCTGTTGTGTACTTCTGAACTCATGTTTTTGTTTACTTCTATTTATATTGAGCTCAATAAGAAAGCAAAAGAGAAACAATGTCTCTTGTTTATGCATGTGTTCTCGCCATACCACAATTCAGATGTCTATATTTTTTCTTTCTTTTCAGAATCATGACAAAGCGATCAGGATTACAAGCAATATCGAGACCTGTCTGGCGGATGTCGTAGCTAGAGCCCTCTAGGCGATTCTCCCTTTCTGCCTAAGCCTCATCCAGAAACTTCCCTTGCCGCCGACAAGCTTGCCGCCGCCGTCAAGCCCGCCGTCGCCGCCGAGCTCACTGTCGGTAACTGACCTTCCCCCAGCAGCCTTGTCCCTTCTCCACCCGTCTAGTCTCTCCTCCATCTCCTCATGGAACCACCTCCCCCACCCGTCCCCATCTGCAACATCCCACTCCATAGCAATCAGAAAAATCATCACCCCCCTCTCGTCCGATCCATCAAAGTCCAAGGCAGCATCAGAAGAAGCTTTAGAGGAGATTCAAGATCTGCAGCAAACAGGAGAAATGCTCCCTCAGATCAGTATCAAAGAGTTAGAAGGAGTTGAACGGAAGCAGCTGGAGCAAAGCCAAACTGAAGAAGAAGTGGATTTATCAGCTATCATGAGGAGTCTACAGATCACAATCCCTGAAGATTTAGAGATTGGTTTTCAATAGGAAGAAATTCAGAAACCAGAAGAAAGCTCACCATTCAGACTGCTAATGAAGGTTGCAAACTCGTCAGGTACGCCAAGAAATATCCCCTAAAAGCTCTAAATGATACAATGTCAAGTGCTTGGGGAGGAAATTATTGGATCATCGATCAGATAAAACCTGCTTTGTACATAGCTTATTTCAGAAATGAAGAAGCTATGGATTTTGTTCTCAAAAGGCAGCCCTGGTCAGTAGAAAGTGACAATCTCTTGTTAGAATGGATAAATCCATATGAGGCAAATAGGGAGGTAGATGATTACCTTTTCAGGTTTGTTTATGTTCCAATAAGGGTTTATGGGGTACCGGAAAGATTCAAAACACCAAGTCTTATGAAATTTGTCATAGACAACATTGCGCAGCCTTCGGATATTCATCCACCGCCTGAAATTCAGATGACAGTTAGAAAGGACTATATGCAGGCATATGCAAAGATGGCTATACAAAAACCAGTGAAGGATAAAGTCAAGTACTATGTGTCTCCTAAAGAATACATCCTTTTCTACTTGAACTACGGCAAAATCAAGAGGATTTGTGTCTTTTGTGGCTTAATGTTTCACTCAGTGCAACATTGTCCAAGTAGAAGTAAATTAATTAGGCATCTCCAGAGCATCAAGGCCAGTACATCATTAGTCCCATTCTCTAACATTGGAATATGGACCTCTCAAGCTAAGAAGATTCCAGTTGAAGCTTTCCAACAATCAAATATAGTGGGAGGCCTAGCACCAGAATTCAGAAAGGACATAAGAATGGGGAAATCAGCAGAAATGGGCCATTTCTCTCTAACCAGTTTCAGAGTTTTAGGAGGACAGGAAAATCAAAGTGGAGTCAATTGGAAAGACACAAGAAATATTGCTCTTCCAAGTAATCAGACTAGTTCTAAATTAACTCTGGAGGCTGCTCCTATGTCCGGTGTGCAGTTGTACAATCCCGATCAGACTGAATCTACAAGGACAGATATCTCACATGCAGCTTTCACTATGCAGCAACCTCCAGTTATTACAAGTCCACAGCAAAGGCCAAAAAGGCAAGCTGAAACAGAGGAGTTTCTAATCCAAGAAGAAAAAGCTGCTAATATTGGTGAAGTGTATCGTCCACCACATATGCGCCAGCAACAGGTCTATGGAAACAGTAACATATTTCAGCCTCAAATTCAGTCCCTTGAGCTACAACAGCAAAACCTTTTCAGATTCAATGAAGGAACATCACAGTCTACTCCATCAGATCGAAAGAGACTCAGACCTCTTAAAAGGAATAGATGTGATGAAAAGGTTAAACAGATGGAAACACTGACCAACTCAACAACTACTCCACGAAGGACAACCTTAGAGACAGGAAAAGTTCTAGTCCAAGACATCATAAATCCATTGGGCAACACTGATATGCGTACAATGGAAGGGACAGAGAATACCTCACAAGATAATGAACAGGCAGCGGCGCCAGCCTTTAAGGCGCCACGGGCGCAATGAGTCTCATAAGTTGGAACTGTCAAGGAGCAGGCAAGAACCTTGACAGTAACAAAATGACATATCTTGCCAGGTTGATGCACTCTACTAATGCTAAGGTGACGTTTGTCTCTGAAACAAAAACCTCCAAATTCAGCAATATTCAACTTTCTAATCATTTTAACATGGCCAATAGTTTTGGAGTGCCTTCGGAAAGAAGATCTGGTGGACTATGGCTTCTTTGGGACAGTGACATCGATCTTGAGATCACAAGTGCAAGTACAAATTTAATCTTAGCTTCCCTTGTAAATGCCTCTACTAATGAGGCCTTTTGCTTAGTTTGTATGTATGGAGATCCTAGTCACTCCATAACTAGAGATCTCTGGGATCAAATAGCTACTTTTGCTGAAGAAAACAAAGGGAAACCTCTTCTTTGTATTGGAGATTTGAATGAGATCATGTATCCCCAAGATAAAAGTAATGCAAACAATGTTAACCTTTCACGCTTACACTTTTTTCGTATTCTAGTCAAAGGTTGTGGTCTTTTTGATCTTGGCTACAACGGCCCTGCTTACACTTGGTGCAATAAAAGGTTTCCTCTAAACCTCTTTATGAGAGACTTGACAGATTTTTAGCAAATGCTGAGTGGAGCAGTTTATTTCCCAATGCAAACATTTACAATCTTCCAATTTTGCAAGGTGATCACGCTCCTGTTATGGCTGTGCTTCATTCTAAATTTAAAAGACCTACTTACCATTTCAAATTTGAGAATTGGTGGCTTTTAGAGGAAAATTTTCAGGAAACGGCTAAGCAGGCATGGAAGAAATCCCAAAATCACTCATTTTCCTCCAGAACCAAACACCTTGCAGAAGCCTTGAAGAAGTGGAGAAGTAAAAAGAAGTCGTTATAGAACCAGCTGATTGAAATAGAGGAAAAGATCAAGGAGATCCAAGAGAAGCCAATTCAAGAACAAAACCATAGTGAAGAGGAGAAGCTGATGGTCTCCTATGAACAAACGATGACAAGATTAACGGAATTCTATAAACAAAGAGCAAAAAAGAACTGGGCCACTCATGGTGACAAGAATACAAGGTATTTCCATAATTCAGTACTGAAAAGAAGAAGAAGAAACAGAATTGTTTCCATTAAAAATTCCCATGGCAATATTACATTAGACCCAGAAGAAATAGCACAAAGCTTTGTTAGCTACTTCAAAAATATCTTCTCTTCTTCAACAGTTACTACTTCAGTACAAAATTCGCATGTTTTGTATTCAGGAATTATCCAGGATGAATACACCAATTCCATTCCAGACAAAGAGGAGATATGGGGCATCTTGAAAGACATGAGGAATGATGCTTCACCAGGGCCTGATGGATTAAATGCAGCTTTCTACAAAGCAGCTTGGAATTGGATCGGAGAAGACATAACTAATCTGGTACAAAATTTCTATCACAATGGTTATCTTCCCAAGCAGTTATGTGAAACAAGCATTGCTCTTATACCAAAAAAGCTGCACTGTTCTCAGCCCCAGGATTTTAGGCCCATCAGTTTATGTAATGTCATTTATAAAATAATTGCCAAATCCCTAGCTAATAGAATGAATCCACATCTCCCAAATAAAATAATAGATGCTCAACAAGCTTTCATAAAAGGAAGGAGAATTTCTAACAATGTGATTGTGGCTCAAGAAATTACTCATACGTTTTCTTTATCCACCTGGAAACACCAAGCTTTCATGCTTAAGATAGACTTGGCAAAAGCCTTTGACAGGATAGAATGGGATTTCATTTTTATGGCTCTTCATAAACAGGGATTTAGTGACCACTTTATAAATCTTGTCAAAGCCTGCATTTCTAATTCAAATTTCTCTGTCATTATAAACGGAGACTATCATGGCAAATTTAGAGGCCAAAGAGGCATAAGACAAGGATGTCCCCTCTCCCCGTATCTCTTTGTGACAGCGATTAATGAGCTTGCAGTTGAGTTACAAGAAGATCTCCAAAAGAAAAATATACAGGGAGTCTCTCTGGGTCCTAATTGTCCTCCAGTCTATTCTTTGATGTTTGCAGATGATCTTCTAGTATGTGGGCAGGCAAACAAAAGAGAAGCATTGACAATCTGGAATACAATAGACAAATTTTGCAAACAATCTGGTCAAATCCCAAATTGGACTAAATCTTCTATCCTATTCAGCAAGCATGTCACTGAGGCCCATAAAAACTCAATCAAGCAAATTTTTATGGTAGAAGAGATGGGGAACCATTCTATGCATCTTGGTCATCCTCTTATACTCCCAGCCAAGAATAGATCGCAGGTCTATGAGTTTATTCTTCAAAAAATTAAATCCAAGCTCATTTGCTACAAGGCTAATAAGTTATCACATGCAGCCAGATTGGTGATTATTAAGTCTGTTTTATCCACTATCCCTGTTTATTACATGGCAAATATCCTTCTCTCTAAGAAATTATTAGCAAAAATTAATGCCATAATAAGAGACTTCTGGTGGACAGGTATACAACAACAAAACAAAACCAGACCAATATATTTAAAAGCTTGGACGGAAATTTGTAAGTACAAAAAAGAAGGTGGCCTAAGTATAAGAAACATTGAAGCAGTAAATAAGGCTCTCCTTCTCAATGCTGCATGGAAAATAGCCACAACTCCGGACAGCAATACCACAAAAATTCTCAAGGAAAAATACTTCAGTAACACATCTTTCTGGAGAGCAAATCCCAAAATTCCCAAGTCTGCTTTCTGGACATCGATACTCAAAGTAAAGGACCATCTCATGGATGCTACCACCTACCAATTTTCAAGAGGCAACACCAGTATATGGTCAGATCCTTGGTGTCCATTCTGGAAAGATATCCACAACCATCTAAATATTCAAGGCAACAATTTTGTTTACCCAGCCACTGTCTCTGATCTTTGGGTTCCTAACTTAAAAATCTGGAATATCCCTCTACTCACTACTCTTTTTGGTACCCACAAAGCAAATGAAGTGGCAAACATCCCTATTAGCCAAGATGATAGAGATGACATACTGATTTGGAAATATACTCCTGCTGGTATTTGCACATCCAAGAGTGCTTACCAAATCTTTGATCCCTCCTTCGATGGTCTAAATGAAGGATCACATCAGAGTATCTCACAAAAAACTAGAATGGTTCTACAGGAAATTTGGAAGTGTGCTAATATTCCACCAAGAATTCAGGTTTTTGGATGGATATTAATGAGAGGAGCCATTGCAACCGGAATGAGAGCTGCAGCAAGATCTAAACACATTGATCAAAAATGCATTAGATGTGGTAAAGATGAGGATGACTTACATTTATTTTTTGAGTGCAAATTCGTGCAAGCAGTCTGGTTTGCTTCATCTCTTGGGATAAGAGTCGAAGGACTACAACAACTTGATACTAAACATATTCAAGAAATTATCTACTATATTCTCACTTATTACAATAACAAAGATGCGTTTCCAACAATTCTTAGTATCCTTTGGAGCATTTGGAAGGCTCGGAATGATCTCCTTTTCAACAAGACCATATGTAGCCCTCTACAAGTCCTGTACAAAGCTAAAGCTATCCAGGCAGAAAAGGAAATCATTCCCAATGTTAATGCCCAAAGGTTACTGTTGAATGAAAACTTTCCTTCATCGCAAAAAAAAAGAACCCGTGGGGGTATTCTTCTGCTGTGGAACGACGATCACGTGGATATCTAAAGATTACATCCTTGCCCTAGCCAGCCCGCTTCTCAGGCCATGTGTTGCACCAAACCTTGGATTGGGTGTCCAAAACGATCTCGGCCGTCCACCGCTAGCAAACCCTGGTCGGCCGGTCAATTTTTACCCGACAGGAGGTAGTCCTTGTCGCTACTGGTGGCCCTAGTTTTTCTCGGACCCGCATGCCAGTGTGCATGGTGGATTCGCCCTCCCGTAGCGGTGCGAGAACGACCATGCGAGACAGTGGCAGGGGTTGTATTTCGGCCGAACGACCAGACCCATCTTCGCGATTTCACGTCCGGGCTATGGCAAAAATAAGACTTTCCACATAGAAGTGGAACTGATGAAATGAAGCTCACAAGCTAATTCGTATCGCAGTACTCTCTTATAGCCATGCCTCCATGTTTCATGTACTATTTGTTACAGCCATTTTTCTTAGTATTGTCTACATTGTGTTACTTGGAAAGATAAGTACTATTTTGCGCATACGCCTGCCTGGTTACGCAATTCTATGAAGGAACATTTTTCTGATTCACCAAGCATGACTTATTATTCCAAAGTTCAAGTTTGGAGTGTGAAACATCATAAGTTATGGAGCTTAGCAGATGCCTGACAATTTTCCTTATGATGAGTCATTGTTTCATTATGCTGAGAATATTTTAAGAAATATTTTCATCAACTGATCGTGCCTAAACTGAACCGTGCTCTTGCTACTCTGTAACACGATCATGTTATAATTTTCTTTGCAACAATAAATAAACAAAGGATGTTGTAATTGTTCCAAAGCAATACGAATGGGGATCTACTTGTGCTGTTGTGTACTTCTGAACTCATGTTTTTGTTTGCTTCTATTTATATTGAGCTCAATAATAAGAAAGCAAAAGAGAAACAATGTTTCTTGTTTAAGCACGTGTTCTCTCCATACTACAATTCAGACGTCCTTAATTTTTCTTCCTTTGCAGAATCATGACAAAGCGATCAGCGAGACTTATGTTTACATTCTGGTTTGCAGATCTCTAAAAATTGTCAGATAAGAGTTGTTTTGGAGGACTAGGAAATTTATGGTGGTAGGGTCCTGAACTCATTTTGGAGGGAATGGCATGAGAAGTTATGTTTGTTAGTCTTTGCTATGCACTTCCTCAATCTCAATTAGGCAAAAATTTGCTGAAAGAGTTTTTATTAATTTTTCTTTGCCTATTCTCCTGGTTAATGTTAGTAGAATGTCTTGATTCCTTGGAAATTCAGCATGGAACGACAGTCCTCGACAATGACTTGATGCAACCTTATGTGATTATTATGTCCTTAAAACTTTGAATGCACTAGTATGTTTAGAAATTGGAAACTTGGAACTATGGAACTATGTAGAACTATGTAATCTGAAATATTGTTTTAACTGATGGATCTATACTATGCAAATGATCCTATGTATGCTGTGTCCCAAATTTTTTTTCCTTTTCATTGAGGTTAACGTGAGTGAAGACGAAGATAGTAAGCTACTGAACTTGCGAAGTCGTAAATGTCGCATTCATATGCTTGAGAATGAAATCCCTGGTTTTTTGTTTGACATTTTTGTTTTGTTTATAGTTAAGATATGCGGAAATATTCCGCTAGATCTTTTGATAATTCATAAACTACTGATTTTTATTTGTTGTGACTACGTGGCTTACTCTGGGAGTTTGGGATGAGGGGGTGGGGAGTTTGTGACTGCAAATGGTCAAAACTACCTCCTCCTATCTCAGGGAATTTTGGGCGTTATGACCTATGGGTATAGCTGATCAAACGGGCAGCCCGGCACGACACGGCCCAACACTATGTCCGGCACAGCCCAACTAAGGCACGACCCATTAGGCATGATTAGATATCGTGCCGGGCCGGCCCGCGTGCCTCGTCCGCACTTCCGACATGACCCACCAGCACTAATGAGGCCCAAAAAATAGGTAAAAATAGTTATACAATTAAAAAAATAGGTAAAAATAACTATAATTATTTAAAAAAAAATAGCTAATCGTGTCGTGCCGTGCCAGCCCACATGCCGTGAAACGAAGTCGGGCACGAGCCCGACCGAGCCCGTGCCGTGCCACGGCCCGATTAACACGGGCCTTGCCCTAAGCGGATCGTGCCAAAATTTCTGTGTCGTGGGCTGGCCCGTGAAAATCGGCCCGTTTGGCCAGCTATACCCATGGGCGATAACCATCTATTTTACTACCCCTAAAAAAAAACAATCTATTTTCCGAATTTCAATTGAATTTCGACAAAAAAAAATCACTGGCCACGACCACGGTCACAACTCACATTGTCACATTCGAGATAACAAATTCGCAAGAGTTCTTTTTACAGGAAATTGGGAGGAGTTGATGAAGCACGGGCTTCGAAGTTCGAACTGACATCCCCTCGTCGTCTTCTCGGTCAGACCATCCGGGCTGACCTGAAGAACGCTCGATGGGACCTTTCCTCTTGCACTCAGTCCATGGACCAAACCCCTTCTTTCCCCACCACCGCACTGCAAAATCGCCCGCTTCCCTTCCATTCCACTCCCCTCTCCTCGTCTCTGCCCGCACTGACACACCATCGCCGGCCCTTCCGGAGGCAAAATGCCCCTCCTTCTCCGACGCCTCGCCGCCTTCGTCTCGGCGCCCCTCCGCCGCTCCCTCTGCACGGCGCGCTCCCGGCCCCCGTGGGCCATGGTGAACATCGAGGTTGCGCTGGATGCGTCAGGGGCGCCTTCGCCGGGAGCGCGCGCGTCCTTCGACCTCAACCCGGCCCCGCGCGCCTCCCACCTCTCCGTCCCCGCCCGCTTCGTCGACCCCCGCGGCGACGCCGTGGACTCCCTCGTTGGCATCGTGCGCGGCGCGAGCAGCGACGGCCTCCTCCTCCTCGACTTCGTCGACACCCGCCACAGCCCCAGATCGCTGCACGAACTGGCCGCGGCCGGCAGCATCGAACGGGAGTTGTTCCGCCTGTTCGTCTGCAACCCTCTCAGCGGCCAGCTGTTCCGCCTCCCTGTCCCAGACTTGGATGTCGTCAAGGGGAGCACGCCCTTCGGCCTGCTCACCCAATCCTCCGAAGGCTCCCACGGCCCACCTGATAGGTACGTGGTGGCTCAGCTCAGCTGCCAGGAAGGGGGCGACCGCAAAGTCGTGCATCGGTTTCTGTCGGAAACAGGGCAGTGGGAGGAGCGGCCGATGGACGTGGCCGGGCCGTACACGGTGGAGAAGGCTGAGCGGAGGATGCTGGTAGACCACGAGGTACTGGCGTTCGGGGACCGGCTGTGGTGGGCGGACGTCACCTGGGGTGTCTGCTCCGTCGACCCGTTCAGCGACCGGCCGGAGCTTCACTTTGTCGAGCTGCCGGAATGCAGTAAGATACCTGCTCCATGTGCCGGTGGCCTGGCAGGGAGTCTGATGCTGAGCAGCTACCGGCGCATGGGGTTCAGCGAGGGGAAGCTGCGGTTCGTCCACCTTAGCAATACAAAGAAGTCGTTCGCGATCGGCTCGTTTTCGCTTGATGTCGAGAGCTGCAGCTGGACGCTGGATCACGCGATTGAACTTGGAATTGCAGAAACCTCGTCCGATGTGTCCATACCATTGGAACACCGCAGACCCTGGGTTGCCGCCATAGATCCGCTCAAAGCCAACGTTGTGTACCTCCAGCACCGCGAAGCTGTTTTTGCCCTGGACATGGCTAAGGCCGAGGTGACTTCGAGGAGTACTCTTCCAGACGAAATCGTCAGACAAATGAAGCGCCACTCGAGTCTCTTTCATCCCTGCGTGCTCCCAACATGTCTTGCATCAACCTATATCCCAGGTATATATAAGACACTGGCAGAGATGCTGGTTCGTGTAGACAAAGGCCACAAAAACTGAAGCTTTCCAGCCACTTATCTAATTTGGTACTTTCTCTTGAGTTACCCTTGTTTGTGTACCTTTCTTCTTTTGTTTGATATTTAGTCATATCTTATTCTTTCTGTGTCCATGAATCTGCATTTCTCCAATTCTCCTACTCTGCCCCTGCAATGTGTTGCACAAACAAGGAAGTTTCGGTCATGTTTCCAAGTCACCATGTTGAACTGGTTATCTTAGCTGCCCAATATTTACTAGAACACCATTGTTATCCTTAAACTCCAACTTGTTTGGTTCAAGTATTAGTCACTTGTGAGAATGTGATGAGGTTTTACTATCTGGACTGTATACACATATTATGGCTGATCACATTCTAGATTACCTTTTCTTCAATCATGCTGCATTTTTAGGAAAGAAGAATTCTGCTTGAATATGTTCCTTACTCAGTAATGATTGGGAGTTGTTCGACTAATCACGACTAGTTGGTAGCACAGAGACCGACTCAACTTTCTTGACTCTCCACTGTCTTCAGTGCTTGACTACTGTGCAGAGTAGTATTACCTTGTCAGAACTACTCCAGTACCTGCTCTGACTTATCCAAGACATAAAAATGGGACAAAGTTGAATTTTTAAATCAGGACTGAACTGAAGTATGCTCCTTGCTATTTCTTAACAAGTAACCATGCTGTAAATCAACTTATCACCAATACTGAAATGTTATCCAATTACTATTTACGTATGTCATCACCAAAATTATTTGTGCTTACTATGTTTCCTTGCAGGTTCCTTAATTTTGACCAACAACAAAGTTGAAGGTGGCAACTGGAAGTCATGAGAGATCTCATTTTGGCGAATTTACGTGACAATTCTGGGCTTGTTCTATTGGCTGATGCAACTCTCTCTGCAACGGATGGATGTCTTATATATCTCGGACTTGTTTAGGTGCGAAATTGTTGAATGGGATGACTAGATTGCATTGACCATATTCCATTGGCATCTCCAAACAGTCTCAGAAATGGAATGTTACTTGCAAGCATCATGCTTACGCTCTTTGTTAAAATGTTCATGCACTTAAAGTTTTTGGTTATGATTTGTTTCACTTTATAATCATCAAAACTGGTTTGCATAGGGTATTTGCATGCTGATGATGAGAAATGGATGCACTCTGTTTAATCTTATTAGACGTCTATGACTAGCTAAAATACAAACTGTCTGCTGGCATAAACATTAGTTTGATATAGATTATCATGGCATGTGCTGTAGGACATGCCATTTTTATTATAGTTCTCATATCTGATGTAAAGCGTAATTCATGGAAGAACTTTTACAGATAGAGTGTGGATGTGTTTTAAAATGGACTATTGAGATATTCGTCAGTAAGGTTGGGTCCAAAGTTGACGTGATTCTAGAGCAGCGAGCAAAGAACAATACTTATTTTTATGGATATTCTTTAGGAGAAACAATAGGTAATTTTCCACAGTGAAAAGTTATGCTAATTAGAAGTTATGTTGTAGGGCTAAAATACTAACGCCCTAAGAACTATTATAGAAATCTGGCTAACCAGCACTGAGATTAGAATGAGACTTTCTCCTTGCTCTGAAATACCATAGTTCATTTCCTCCTTAAGAACTCTTTGGCATCCATAAAGGCCTGGCTCAAATTCGGTTGAAGATTGCACCATTCCTGCACTTGCAAATACTACTCCAGGATGCTATGGTGATGATCACCATGGCATGAATAAATGGACATGTGAACTCCTGCTTCTGCTTCACAGAGGATTGCTATGTATTCATTATTGGGGCATAAGTAAGACCAGCGGGTTTTCGCAAACTGATAGTGAAGGAAAAGATAATGCCTGGTTTCAGTAACATTGGAGCCGGCAACGACACGGTCATATGACTAAATTTGGAAGCTCTTGCTTTGCAACATTGCTATGGAGTATTGAATCTTGTGTTTGCGAAGCAACCAAAAATAGATTTAGATGTTTTCTCTGAAAACAAGACTTCCATAGCCAGCTAATGAGCAGAGGTGTACCATGGTTCCCAGACAAGATTTTTTAGACACTGGCATTAGAGTAGCCATGCGTTTTCCACAAGTAATGCCACACATCACAGGACTCGGAAGAGAGTAGTGGTGGATTGCATGCTGACGTGAAGCTCATGAAACTGCTGAAATGCCAATTCTGACAGAGGTTGAAGAAACAGAGACAGTCTGGAGAGCTGCAAAAACCGAAGGATTGAAAATCTTTGAGGGAAGAGAACAGTGTGCGGTATCTGGTTGCATTGAGGATTGGTGTTCCAGGAATCATGCCGAAGGAAACTCAAAATTTGCCAAAGAATCCAGCAGCTCGAGCGTGCCTGTTTCTTTGGTTCTGAACTCTGCAGAACCAAAGGAGGTGGCGTCTGATGGGCCCAAATTCGAATTCGAGCAGACAGCCGGGTCAAAACTCGAAAGCGAGGAAGGAAACAGGCCTCAACACAACAGCTGCGACAGAGCATTCGCTGGAACACGTCCACGGCAGCTGTCTCGTGAACCAACCACACCGCTGCCACGCAAGTCACGACGCAGTCGGCGCTCCGCTCTCCAAAAGCAGACCAAAGCTTCCTCCGTTCTCTCCCACGCCAAACCGTCCCCCATCCGCCGCAGAATGCTCCGCCTCCTCTCCGGCGGCCTCCGCCGCTCCCTCTCCACGGCCGCCTCGCGCCCGCCCTGGGCCCTGATCCAGCTCACGTCGGTGGACGAGTCGGGGGCGCCGGCGCTGGGCGCGTCCTTCCACCTCGACGAGCCCCCGTTCGTCACCAACCTCACCGTCCCCGCCCACTTCCTCCACCCGCGCCCTCGCCCCGACCCGGCCACCGGCGAGTTTGGCTCCGTCCCGGGCCATGTCTGCGCCACCAGCAGCGACGGCTTCCTCCTGCTGCGCTTCTGGGAGGCCCGCTTCAAAATCCCCACCATCGGCGCGTCGTCGTCGGTACGCGACATGTCCTGGGCCGGCATGGAGCTCAACCAGGAGACCACGCGCTTCGTCTGCAACCCGCTCAGCGGCGAGCTGTACCTCCTCCCGGACATCGACGGCACCAAGAGGACATCCACCTGCCGCCACATCGGCCTCCTCACCCAATCCGAAGTCGGGGACGCGCACCCCGATAGGTATGCGGTAGCTGAGATGTTTACTATCGGAGGCGGGAAGGAGGAGGAGGAGGGATTGGTCATGCGGCGGTTCCTCTCCGAGACAGGGAAGTGGGAAAAATTGGTGGGCTTGTCATCCCCGTTGCCGTCTGACCGCCGGATGCGTGTGGACAACGCCGTCGTGGCCTTCGGCGACCGGCTGTGGTGGATCGACGAGAGCTGGGGCGCCATCTCGGTGGATCCGCTCAGCGACAGCCCGGAGCCCTGCTTCACCGAGCTGCCCAGAGGAAGCGTGCTGCCCGACCTGGAGGGCATGGTGTTATGGAGTAAGCTTCGCAGATACCGGCGCATGGGGGCCAGCGAGGGGAAGATGCGGTACGTCGAGGTGTCCAAGGAGAAGCCCTATGTGATCAGTTCCTTCTCGCTCGACGAAGGCGGCAGCTCCTGGACGCTGGACCACGAGGTGTCACTTCTCCAAATTTGGATGGACGAAAGCAACCAGTTTCCACCCTTGAAGGAGATGCCGGCGATTGGGGCCATTGATCCACTGAACGCCAATGTGGTGTACCTTGTCTGCGGCGACCAACTTGTCGGTGTGGACATGGTTAAGCAGAAGGTGACCGGGAGTTCTCGTCTAGCAGTACCCAGGGTCCCCGTCCTACCATGTGTGCTCCCGACCTGGCTGGAATCAAGCAAGATTCCGTATGCAGGTACATTCGCAATTTCTTGAGTTGTTTGCTTGAGCTATGGAAGACAAGTATACTTACAACTGTTAGATTGGGAACATTTAGCTTTAACATATCTTTTGAAATTATGTGCTTGGATTGGAGGCTTAAAGAGGGTCCTCTGTATACAAATTGTACTAGAATTTGGGGGTAAATTGAGCGAAAATTGAAGTTGATTTGGGGGGTAAATTGTGGTCCAGCACTACTGCATACAGAAGGAAAAGTGCAACCAAGGTAGGAAGAATAGGCGGTTGAAGGAATAGAGAGCTGAAGCTAAGCGAAAAGCTGGGGCTGTTCTAGTCTGTTCATTTGTATCTTCTTGTTTTGCTATCCTTTAAAACCTACGGAAATCAGAATGAACCAACTCCGATCCTAGTTGCAGCGATGGCGCATGTTACTTGTGACTGCATATTTTCGTTATTCAATTGGATTTATGTATATGGAGAAAATATCAGCCTAGCTCTGAACTTTGTGTTGGTAGGTAAAGGTTACCCTGATACTTCAGTGAGTTGTGGTACCTGCTGCATCCTGTATCAATGCCTTCATTTTGTATTGCCGAGTATCAAAATCATGTCCATGTTAAAATATTTGAAACACTCCCCTTTTCTAAAATAATATTTGAAACATACTTTGTAATATAGACATGCATTACTCTCATGCACAACGTGGACGTACTCCCCGACCATTGCTTCTGGGAGCTAGATGGCATCCTGCTACTCCTTAGAGTTCATGCGCCACCTTTTATGCTCATTTCGTTGCAATTTCTGTAATTCTGTACCAGTTTATTTTTGTATCCTTGTTTCTGAAAGTTTCATGTCACTGCAGTACTGCACTCAAGAGTGTGTGGGCTCCTAGGAACATGGTATTTTTTGTTAGTGCTTTTATTGGATACTTCAATGTCTATATATGCATTTCATTCATCTAATTTTTTAACCTGTTCAATGCCTCATTCTCGTTTGCCATTTCAAGTCATGTTTACTATGCAGAAAAACGTATACCATGTTATGATTATTTAAGTTATTGCTTGCCTGGTTGTAGGTTGTAGCAAGAAGACCACAGCCAAACGGGAGATATCGCCAGACAATGTCAAAAATGAGACGTTACATGTCGAAATTGAACTGATGAAGTGAAGTGCACTAGCGAATCCATATCATGGTGCTTTCTCATAACTATCTCCCCATGTTTCATGTACTATTCATCACAGCCCATTTCTATTAAAATTGTTGTGTTTTACTTGAAAGAAATAAGTACTATTTGGTGCGTATTTCTGCCAGCTATCAAATTCTATCAAGTAACACTATCTTCTGATTTACATGTGTGTCTTATTATTACAAATTTGAATTTTGGAGTGTGAAACATCGTAAGGGTAGTAGAGGTCAGCAGATGCCCAGATTTTTCGTTTTGATGAGCCAGCATCATTCATTAGACCAAAATATTATCAGCAACATATCTTTTCAAAATTTCAACCCTTTTGCTACTTGGCATGACCATGTCCTTTTATTGTTGGACAGAAAATAAACAAAGCATGTTGCAGTGTTCATATGGCGTCTTCGTTTTTGTAATTGTTCCTGAACAATGTGGATGTGTATCTGCTTGTCCTGTTATTAATTTCTGATCTAATGCTTCTTCCTACTTGTACTTATATTGAGACCAAGAAGAAAAGGATAAAAGAACATCTCTTGTTCATGTCACTCATTATCTCCATATGAGTATTCAAATGTCTCTAGTGCTTACTTCTTTTTCAGAATTATAACAACGAGATTGGGAGAGACTCATGTTTACAATTCGCTTTGCAGGTTTCTCTAAATTTCCAGACAAGAGTTCTTTTGGAGGGCTAGGATTGTAGTTTCCTGAAATCTCATTTTGGGGGAAGCGGAAGATTGAGAGGTTTGGCTTGTCAGAGTTTGCTGATGCCTCAGTCACAGTTTGGGCAAAATATGGTTTTGTTTTACATGGTACAATGTTATGTCCTTTTAACTTTGGATGGATCAGTATCCTTTATAAGTAACACCTTATGGATATTATGGCCTAGACTGTTTTGGGATCTCTTTATTATCAACCATTGTGGAATCTGGGATGCTATTTTAACTAACGCTTACTCTGAATTTAATGAGTCTGTAAGCTTAAACCATTGTGTTCTTGCATTGTTGTGGAATCTGGAATGCTATTTAATTTGGTCCTTCAGTCCTTGGCATTGGCATGTCTTGAGGAACATGTATTTTGGAGAAGCTGCTCTGAAGTGTTGCTGATCTGGGAAACTTGGAATCCAGGCGTGCACTCAATACATGTATGCTGTCATGCTGTGTACCAAGCTACTGCTAGTTTGAGCTGTAAAGATGGTAAGCTACAGATATGTCAAAATTCCCATTTTATTGCTTCACTACATATGTGAATGCATTAATTAAGAAACTCATTGTTTAGACTTTCTTTCCGTTTAGCATTTTATTTTCAGTTATTGTCAAATTCTCGGTTGGAGTTTTTTGAAAATTTACAAGTTTGCTTGAAGCCTCATGATTGATAGTACGAAGTACTTTTTCTTTGTCAGGCACTCCATTCGATTTTTTTCGAAGAAATAATAGTCGAAAGGATAGGATTGAGTACACTTGCGGTTCTCGCGGGCAACCGTAGTAGAGTAGTCGAGTAGAGCTAAAGCCATGTCCTGCCAGTTCGGGAAATTTTGGCGGGAAAATGATGACGTATGCCCCGCACAACCCGGGCAACCAAGGAAGCAACCCCTCCTTCTGCAGGGACTAGTAGGATACAGCTGGATTCCCTGCATAGACCTGGTCTAGTAGATTGACGTCACTGAGCTATGGGCCTGAAGGAGCTGTAACATCAAAGTACAGTGTGAAACAAGCTCACACAGGCAGGTCACATGAACCCGAGACCTCATATCTTTATCATCGGAAGTCCATCCCCTTTCTGCTCTCACGCACGCAGCCACGCACCACCGCTGTCCAGTCCACTGCAGGCGTCAGGACAAGGCGAGGCGATGCTGCTCCGGCGCCTCCTCGGCGTCTCCGGCCGCCTCAGGCGTCCCCTCTCCACGACCGCCTCCTCGCGTCCTCCTCCGTGGATCATGGTCGAGAAGTTGTCAGTGCCCACCGGATCTGTACCGCGCGCGCACGTGCGCGTCGTGGAGCCTCCGCGCGTCTCCACCCTCTGGGTCCCGGCCAACCTCGTCCCCACCACCACCAGCCTCGCCCCCGACCCTGACAGCGACGTCGAGCGGCTCCCCGGCGTCACCGTGTCCTCCGCGAGCAGCGACGGCCTTCTCCTTTTCCAAGTCTTCGTCCTCGATGACAACCAGGTGCCCCGAGGGACCGGCTACGACACCCTAGACACGTCGCGCTTCGTCTGCAACCCTATCACCGGCCAGCTGTCCCGCATCCCGGACCTGTACACGGGCGGCTCGAGCTCGAGGAAGATCCGGTACCTCCCTGGCATGGGCCTCCTCACCCAGGCCGACCGCGGGCACGGGCCGCCCAACAGGTTCGCCCTCGCCGACGTCAAGGGGAACTCGATGCTCCGGTTTCTCTCAGAGACGGGCCAGTGGGAGGAGATCGCGGTGACCGCGCCGTACCAAGTCCGGCTCGCGCGGTGGTTCTGCCCACCGAGGGGCATGACGGACCAAGATCCGTTTGCCTTTGGCGGCCGGCTCTGGTGGGTGGACCTCACCTGGGGTGCCATCTCGGCGGACCCGTTCATCGGCCGGCCGGAGCCCCAGTTCGTCGAGCTGCCGACGGGCAGCGTGCTGCCTGCACGCACGTTGCCGGATCCCATGGAGAGCGCGGAGACCCTACACAGGTACCGTCGCATGGGGGTGAGCGAGGGAAGGCTCTGCTTCGCCGAGGTGTCGGAGCAGGAGCCATTCGTGCTCAGCGTCTTCGCGCTCGACGAAGACGGCAGTGGCTGCTGGACGCTGGAGCACCGCCTGGTGCTCAGCCGGCTCTGGGCGGACGGAGGCCACCCGTGGCTGCCCTTGCTGGAGAAGACGACGCCACAAATTGGCGCTCTTGACCCACTGAACGCCAATGTCATCTACCTCATGGTCGGCAGTTACGTTGTCGGCGTGGACATGAAAAGGGAGAAGGTGATTGGGAGTTCTCTGCAGCAAATTAGCTCATGTGGCCTTGTCCCATGCGTGCTTCCGCCCTGGCTTGGTTCGACCTGGATTCCTCCCGTAGGTAGGTAATTGCTAGCTAGATCATTTCAATTCCTACTAGGCCTTGCATACTTTCTTAGCTTTACATATCGTGCTTGGAGGGCATTATTGTGCATCAGTTGTTTTCTGGATGATCCAGTTCTAAAGAACTTGTCTGCAAACGTCGGTCTCAACCCTAGTGTTAGTTGATCATAATTAGGGAATTATCAAACTGAACTACATTCTGAATTATGCACAAGTTTCTCTGTACGTATATAATTATCCAACGGCGAAGAAACATATTTTTTGAAGAAAGATTTGGTATTTTATCTTCTTTGTAGGAAAGAATGGTGCATGAGAAATTGTGATGCACCAATCTCAGTCACAAAGACATCCTTACACACACCACAATTCCACCATTAATCACACTCTTTTCTTCAGATAAGTTCACAATTTCAGTCCATGTGTTCCACTTGAAAACTCTGAGCCCCTCCTTGAAGAGGCATGGGATTGGAAACCATGTTTTCCTGTGTTAGATTGGAAAATTGTTGGACTAGCTAATTAGCATTGGAACCAAAAATGTGTTTGGTACTACATTAATCTCCTATTTTCTAAACTTATGGAGATATTCATTGAAGAAAGATTTGATCTAAATCACTGAATCATTGAGTATCTTGCCAATGTTTAGTAGTGAACTACTAGTTATCGAAGCGAGGTAGTAGCAGCCTCCTTGGTGATTTGTTGCCAGTTAAAATTTCCTGTCCAAACCTTTTTTTCCGAAGAGGGAAACCCCCTGAGGCCCCGACCTGTCTACAACCTGATTCGAGTTATCTGCTGTTTGTGAAATTCTAATTTACACTGCATGATATACCTTTTAATTCCATCTCTCTATAATTTTGTTTAGAAGGCTCTTTAAGGATTTAATATTCAATTGAATCACTTGTATACACTTGTTTATTTGACTGACTAATCATGTTCTCTCTTTAAAAATATTTATCTATGCTCATCATCTTGTTGTGGGCACTGAATTGTTAGTGACCTGCTCGATGTATCAATTTTTCTTACTAGCTCTTGTATGCAATGCAGAGAAACCTATACTGTTATGAATACATACATTTTGTGCTAATTCAAAAAAAAATCATTTGTGTTAGTGTTGTGGATGATGCTCGAAGTCTTGTACGCTAATTAAATGAACCTTTTTTAGGCATGAAAGGTGCTGTCATGCTGTGAGAAACAAGACTCTGGTAGATGTTCTGGTTCGTCCAGACAGACACCAGGAAGGTTAGCTAATACTTCTTGATCAATACATATTTAGTTGCATAACATCCTTTCACAGGTTTAGGATGCCGCATTCTTCTTTCATATAACTCTTAATCTATGAATTTTATAACCTGGAAAGCCAATTTTGTGTATATTTTACCACTTACTACTACTGTTTTCAACTGGTTCTATCTGTAGTGTGTTATAAACATCTTTAATAATCGGTATCACATATTCTTTAATTGAGTTCTAGTTGGTGTTTCTTTGGGACTAGAAATATTTGTTACTACCTGAGACTAATTCAACAATCACCTTCCATTTTTTTTCTATCATACCTTCTGTACTTCCTATGCTAGACATAAATACTTGAAGTAGCTTTTTTGAGTTTCGAGGGGATCTCCCAGAGGGATATGGCCTTCTGCATGCTTGACACGATGTTCCACTCACACACGAGTAATACTTGTTCGTTTCTTTAGGGCATGTTCCACCCAAAAACATAACCAACGTTTGTAAATATTCTATTCTCCTTAATGAAAAGGTAGCAATTATGTGGATAGCTCGAAGAAAAAAGATCTGAAATCATATCTGATCATTCTGTACACTTCTAATTTTACGGTATGATGGCAGCAACCTATTGCAGTTAGTTTTGTAGTTGTGGCATAGACCTTCGATCCAGGTTTACTACTAGCAGACTTCACTAGTTGGAGAGCTAAAGATTGCGCGAACCAGCGCTTGTAGCTTTATAGGATCCTGAAGAATGTCCAGTCTTGTAGTACGCTGATCACTGTGTCGCTGACCGTTGTATAAGATCCTAAAGGATAAGGATGTCAATCGTCTTCGCATTTTCTGAAATATTATCAACAACTGATCAAGCCTGAAATTTGATCCTAAAGTGCTGATAGTGATATTCTCTGCTGCAATAAAGATAGTGATAGAAAACAAATATGTCATCCAGGTGATTACTCACTTTCAGTTTTTGAATGGAATATAGATGGACTAAAGTATCATTTCTGTCTGCTCATATTATTTTGGTTGTTTCTCCATATTGGTTTTTCTCTACATGTATATTCAAACGCCACTAATGTTGCTTTTCTGTCTTTAAAAACAGATACAGGCATTCTGATCAGTTCGGAAGCTGATTATGGTAGTTTGCAGAACTCAGATTTTGGGGAATTTTTTGGAGAAGTTTGAGTTTGTTAGAGTTGCTGACAATTTATTATCTGGGAGACTTGGTTCCAACTTTCAGTTCACACACACTTGTGTCCACTATTATGTCTGTGAGACAGCTGTGACCTGTCATGAATCCATGATTGTTCTTACCATTTAAGTTTGAGGCCTGATGATAAAAGAGAAACAATCTTCGTGCTTACCAATATATAGTTATTATTATGTTCCTACAGATATACTTATTAGGGAAAATTACGTGCCTACTATATATATACTTATTATCATAGTTTTAAAAATCGGACCGGTGATCGAACCGGTGAGGCTCTCGGTTCAGGTTTTTAATGGTTGAACCACTGGTTCGCCAGTTCACTGTCTGGTTTTTTATAAGATGTAAAATAATATATTTTTCTCATAAACTCTACAATAAACTGATAAATATGTATGCAAATAATTTCAGACTTTGTAATATGAATAATAAAATGAAATAGTAAGCACCATGCCACCAAAGTCAGCAATAGCAAAGAAATGAAATTTGTACATATGGTAACGGTACACTGATACACAAGCACCCATGCATCAAAGCACCGGTACGTTGCAAACTTGCAACCCATGCACAATTGTACATACATTTCTACAAAGTTACGCGAATTCATGTAGAACTAGCGCCATTAACAGGTATGGCAAGAACAAGCCTAGGCCAACATGTAGGAAATAGTTTTAAACGTCAAAGTTTAAGGAGAAAGAAAAACATTTTTTTAAAATACTGCGGCAGAAACATTTGTATAAAAACACACTGTCCCTTCACTGTACAACAAATCGACTCAGGAGCTTTGGTAGCACCTGTTGTACGGCAGCGAAACACCCAGGTTGGAATCCTCGCCGGCGCGTGTATTTTTCTGAATTTGCGGTCAAACCGGAAGGCCGGTTTAGTGCAAAACTGGCCGGTCGGACCTGGTTTCACCGGTTTTCTCCGGTTCATCGGCGGGGCCGGTCCAGTGCGCTTAACACCTAGGTTGGAATCCTCGCCGGCGGGTGTATTTTTCTGAATTTGCGGTCAAACCGGAAGGCCGGTTTACTGCAAAACTGGCCGGTCGGACCCGGTTTCACCGGTTTTCTTCGGTTCATCGGCGGGGCCGGTCCAGTGCGCTTAACAGACCGGCGGAGGCTTGGTTCCGGTTTTTTCCGGTTGAACCGCCGGTCCGGTCCGGTTTCTAAAACTATGCTTATTATGTGCCTATGCAACTAGAATTTTCGAAATTGGGTGCGCACCACTAACTCTTACCACGTTGTTGCTTGTACGCCATTGGACGCATTTGACGTCGGATTGCTGTTTGGTCAGTTAAACTTGCCGTATTTTTGTTTCGTTTACTAAATAGCCATGTTAGTAGAGATGAAAGTGTCATTTTTTTACCAGTTTTCTTACATGCTGGACTCACCACATGTCGTGTCAATGGCCAGGAGAGACACATTTGACTGTAGCGACGGGGCGGGAAGCGGCCACCTTCGTCGATGGGGTGGACTGAGCGGAACACTCCAGCACCCCCCCCCCCCCCCCCAATTGGCTATACCTCCATGTGAAGGTCGAAAGGGTGGATGCACACACCCAGAAAGGAGTCATATCAGTCGTCAGCCCATAGGACCGCATTCATCTTGCGCCCCGGTACGTCCACAAGGTTGTTTCGGCTGCACAAGTCAAGTGTCTCGCAACACTGTTATTCGATGCCAAGGATGGTAGCGGCGGGTCGTTACTTCGTCTCCTCCCGCGGGCGTGGGGTCTGAGGCCCGAGAGCGGACGCGGCGGAGGTCCCGGCGATGCTGCGGTTCCGGGGTTGTGCTGCGGTGGGCTCGAGGTGGAAGAGGGTTGGAGGTCGCAACGGTGGTGCAGGCGCTTGGTGCGGTGGCTCCCTGTCCCGACGGCGGTCACACGGGACCTCCCGGGCCCGATCTAGGCCTTGCGGGCCGTGACGCGCGGCTGCAGCTCTGGTGGCGTTCAAGGGCGTGGGTGCTAGCTCGGCGGCGTCCTGCTGGTGTGGTGGAGGTGATGGTGCAGTGGACCGGGGAGGAAGGTGGACAGCGGCGAGGTTTCCGGTGTCTGCTTCGATCTGCAGCTCGGCTTGTCCAGCGGCGGCTTGGTGCTGCACCGGGGTGCTCGGCCTGGAGGTGCAGAGCTGCTTTCGGCATGGGTGGTGGTCGACGGCGCGCATGGTGGTGGTTCGTGGGTGGCCGCTTTTGGTTGCAGGTTGTTGGGCTTCTCCGGGAGAAATCCTTGCTCCGATTCTGGCCGGAGCCGGTGATGGTGGCCCTTGCGGGTGTCGCGGGCTTTCTTGAACGCATCGTCGAGGTGTGCTCACTTCTCCTCCTGTGGCCTCGACTCCGGAGGGAAACCTCAGATCCGGGATCAGGCGATGGAGGCGCTAGGGCGTCTCTTTCCTTCTTGGAGGGATCGTCGCGGAGTCGCCTGTGGCCGGGGGTTCAGCTTAGAGGGTTTGTTGCCGGGCGGCTGTGCTAGGTCCAAGTGTGCAGTTTGGCAAAGATGATGCGGCGAGCTGAAGATGGGTCGCGGCTGGACTTCGGTAGTCGGTCTTCCCAGCGTGTCCGATGGGTTGTTACCCGTCGGCGCAAGTCCAGCATATTTCCCTTGTGAAGCTTGTCGTCGGATTCGGAGATGTCTGTCCTTGGCGCGTGTGGCCAATTATTGGCATAGGCCGACATGGGGTCTGATGCCGTTGTGAGGCTCTGTTTGGGCAGCTGTGGATGATGTCGGAATCGCCGCCTCGGGGAGGTGTGACGATGAAGACGCTCTGCGGCAACCTCGACGCGATCTCCTTGTGCGTTGGCGTTTCGTGTGGGTAGCCAGGTTGGCTGTGGTGGTGTGCCCAATGTGGTCGTGTTCCATGACGACATTGGTGCATTTGTACGGGTTTTCGGCCGGTTCCCCTACAAATGAACCGGTCACTTCACTTCGACCTTTTTAAATAAAATGAGGCAAATTTCCCGTTTTGTTCAGAAAAAATAAAAAAGCACGCCAGAAACGTGTTGAGAAGTTCCTCGCATGGGTCCAAGAGGATCTAGAAGCCAAGGAATCATGTGCCAATGTAGCCATGGAAGCTAGGGCCAATGAGCAGCCTAGCGCTGCAACACTCCCTCCATCAAGTCCGAGACCAAGAGTATCGATAGTATGCGTATAGTTAAGTCCTGTATTTTAACCATGTGGTCCCTTTAGGACGCATTAATTATGATGCAACCTTTGTAAGTCGTCCCATCTTTATATTGACCATCTAATTGTTCAATGGAATGTTCAATTAGTTCTTCAAATGAGCTAAAATATTATTGATGGTGTATTAAAATAGTTGGGTAGTGCTCCAAGCGAAGGCGTGGATGTAGTAAGTAGCAGTTTTTCCCTCGTTTAACGAACCGAAGTTTATCGAACCAGTAGGACTTTAAAATCAACAACGAGGTGAATGTTGAAGATCTCTGGCGCTTAACCTTCAACAGACGTGGACCTGCACACACTCAACCAAATACTTTGCCTCCAACGGCGGAAAGGTTGTCAATCTTTCCGGTCTCGCAGAAAACAAAGCGGTTAATTGTATGATGAAATAGATCAAATAATGAAAAGTGACCAGTGGAGTAATGGTGATGAAAAGCAAGTAAATGAGGTTGTAAACAATGTAAAAAGATGGACCGGGGGCCATGGGTTCACTAGTGGAGTCTCTCAAGTAAATAAAATATGCATGTGATGGGTGAACGAATTACAGCTAGGCAATTGACAAGATCATGACACAAACCCAATTTAGCTATGACATAAGGAACATGATAATATTTATGGAGGCATCACGACAAGGAACAAAGACCGTTGAGTCCAACTGCGTTTTTGTCTAAAAAGTATACCGTGGAATCGCTATCCAACCTGTCACCCAACGGTATTAATTGCAAGCAACAGACATTTGCATTAAGTAAAGTGCATGAAGTAAGCAATACTAATATCAAAAGAGACATTAACACCACTGTTTTACTCTTAATAGCAACAGCACACCCTCGCCCTTAGACGTTTCTGTCACTCGTGCCCAGGAACAAAAGGGGGCATGAACCCACTATCTAGCATAAATACTCTCTTTTGGAGATACACACAATCACTTGGGCAAAGTAACTACGCACATCGGAGAGCATGCAAGAACATAAATCAACATATAAGAATCATGCATAATCTGAACATAACTTCATAATCCATCGGATCCCAGCAAACACATCACATAGCATTACAATAATCGATCTTGATCACGTTAGGCAGCTCACAAGATCATAAGACATGAAGCACAAGAGAGAGAGACTACCAACTAGCTACTGCCATGGACCCGTAGTCCAGGGTGAGACTACTCACAACTCATCCCGGAGGAAGGCATGGCAATGAAGAGCCCTCCAGGATCGATCTCCCCTCCGGCAGAGTGCCGGGATCAGCTTCAGATTAGACCCCGAAATAGGGTTTTCGGTGACGGCGCGTCGGGGTCAAGTTTCTAAAAAATAATGGCCGCCCTCTCGGTTTTAGGTCAAAAGGGATTTTATATGCGTCGAAGGGGGCCGAGGGGACGCCCCAGGAGCAGGGGCGGGTCCCACCCACGGGTCCAGGTGGAGCCGCAGGTCAGGGTCGCCCCTGCCCTGTGGGTGGCCCCCCAGGCTGCCCTTTGGTCCTCGGGTGTCTTCCGTCGCATAAAAAATCTCCGTAAATTTTGAGGGCAATCCGACGATATTTCCTGTTGTGACTTTTCTGAAATACAAAAACAGGGAACTGGCACTTGGCATCTTGTCAATAGGTTAGTCCGATAAAATGCATAAAAATGATATAATTTATAGTAAAAACATGTGTAACAGCCCAGATTTGGTACCCTAAAATATGGGCCAAATTTTCACTTTTTGCTTTGTATTGCATCATGGCATAATTTTTTAAATTGCTAATTTTAAATAAAGCAACACTTGGAAACAAAGCAACACCTTAAAACAAGGGAAGCAAAACCCTTCCTCAAATTTCCAAAACTGAATGCTTTGCCCAAAATGGCCAAACCAACTTATTCTTGAATTTCCAAATTGTCCCGGAAGTTCTAAGAATTTATTTTTATAAATGCCAATCAAATAAATAAATTATGAGAATTTAAATTGGCTTAATTCCATTCCTATTTTTGGAACCAAGTTGGAACTTCCAAAAATTCAAACTAAATTCATGGAGTGCTTCATTATTATGTTGGGAGCCACCATGTTTTATTTCACTAATTTTGGAAATGGTTAATTGCTCCAATTAGACGCTTTTAGCTAATTATCAAAAATGCCTAAATCTAAAACCTATGAACAAAGGTTGGTCAAAACAATTTATTTGACCTCACCAATTTTTTGTGGTGGTTCAAAAGGGTAATTCTAGCTTATGTGAATTTTCCTGGGATTTTAGAAAATGTTCTGGTGCCCTAATTAAATGGGTTAAACACTGCTGTTGGACTTGTTTGAGTTTAATTCAAAAGTTCCAGGGACCTCCTTGTAAATTCTTCTTCCCTCTCTCCTCTCCACTGTGGCGATGGCGTCCTGGCGCCATGCCGCCATGCTGGCGTCGCCCATGCCGTTGCCGCCGTGGCCCTGGAGGACAAAGGGGTCCAGACCGCCGATCACCTGCCCCTCGCCCTCCTCCCTCGTTTTCTCTCCCATAATTTCCGGATCGGGCGTTTCCTTTCTCCCCTTCCCGAGCTCCTCCCTGCCGTCGGGTGGCCGAGCTCGCCGCCGTCGTACCAGAGCAAGCGAGGTGGATTGAAGGCCAACAGCCGCTCCGCCGTCTCCCTTTCTCCCCCTCCACCGGTTTAATCGAGCCGGGGTGCATCGTCCCCGACGAGTTCGTCCTCGACATCATCAATCCCGGCCTCCACCGTGTCGAGCTCGCCGTCGTCGTGTCGGTCGCTCTCGCGTAGATCGAAGACAACCCGAAGCTCCGCCGCGTTCTCCTCTCTCTCCCTGTGCAGGGAATCGAGCTGGGGACGCTCGCGTGGCCAGCGGCGTCCGCGACATCGCCGCCACTGCCGCCACCCACCGGCCCGATTCCGGCGAGTTCCGCCTCCCCCTCGTCTCGCTGGCCCCACCAATCGGTTCAGGGTGAGCCTCTACCTCTTTCGCGCGTTTTCTCTTCGCCCCTCTTCCTCTCCCCGCCGCCATTTGCTGGTCGCCGGCGGCGCCCGCAACGTCAGCATCGTCAGCATCAGCGAGCACCGCGCGCCCGGCCTGGCCCCCCGGCCTGACCGGCCACGAGGCCGGGGCCTCTCGGGTCCCTGCCCGGCCATATGGGCCGGCCCGGTGGCCGGGGCCTCTCGGTTTGTGGCCCGGCCATATTGGCCGGCCTGCAGCCCGGCCTGGCCGGCCTGCCTGGGAATGTTTTCCCTTTTCAGAAAAATAAAACATTTTGAAAATCGATAACTAATTGAAAAATGCTTCAAATTCGACGATTCAAATTTCACAATGTTCAGTAAGACAAACTCTACCCATTGGGATCATTGTAACCTTCTTTTGGAATTATTTTATTTTGGTTATTTAAGAATTCCTAAAATGGGTTAAATGTTACCGAAAATTGAGAATTTCATAACTAATTAAATATTGATCCAAAAATTATGGAATAAATATCAAAGTGATCAACTTGTCAAATGCTATCAAACCATGCACTTGTCACATCATGATCACAAACTTTTATTTGATGTTATTCATAATTTGGTTGAATGAATTAAATTCATTTATTTAATTATTTTGCTATTTATTCATCGGTACTCCGAAAATTACAAATGAGGTACCAAAATGATCGGAATAACGAACCCTATCCATTCATGTCATGTTCATACATAATTGAGTCACTTCTCTAGTAACTTGTTAATTTATGAAGAATGCGGTCATTAAGATAAATATGGGGTCGTATCCAAATAATTGCACTACTTATTTGGCTCCCTATTTAATGTTGCTATTTACATTTATAATGATATCTTTGCATCAATTGGACATGTCATCATGTGTTTGCGCATTGCACCTTGTGATCGTGTGATTTATGTGTGCTTTATATTTTCTTTGGGTATCGATAGATTCCGGAGTCGAGGGTCTCCCTAACTACCCCGACGAGCAGTACTTCACGACCGGGCAGCAAGGCAAGAGATAACCTAACCTTCTTGGCATTCTAGCATCCTATGTTTTTATAAACTTATTTTATCCACCATAATATTGCATGCGGTTCAAATGTCTTTTGGGTAAATATTAGAATATCCTATGAATGCATGTTCTCCCCCAAGCCAATCACATGTATCCCTACCTATGAAACCTAGGGTTGAAGTGTTGGCCGAGACAAAGATAGGATTGCTGTATTCATATATCTAGCTATGCTTAGCAATGCTTAGGTAAATGCTTTATGCCCGTTATAAATTCCATAATTTTTTATGTTGATGGAATGATTCGGACATGGTGGATAATTATGATGCTTAATTAAAATGCTAAAGGCTTGGATGAGTTGCCCTCGGGGAGGGTGTTTTGCCTCATTCTTGCCGCCTAGGCTGAGAGTGCTTTTAGCTAGAACCAAGAAACGAGCGTGCTTCCGGAGGTGGGGGCATATGGAACCCCCTTTGACCGAATAAGTTGTGAGGGGCTTGTCAAGGGTCCTCTAGTTTGCTATTTCCATTTGCGCGTGAGTTGTGTGGTGGAAAAGAAACGAGGATGGTGGTGTTTAGGATGTGGCCGCGGGGCAGGGCGCTGGGAGCGCTAAACCTGTCCTTCCGCACACTGATGGTCCTTGAGTAAGCCTCATGCAATGTAAAGGTCTAACCGCGCCCGTTCGCCGGCCTTCCCCGGAAGAGGGCCAACTAGGTGAGCCGGACGGTACCGATGGGTAAATTAGTACACCCCTGCAGGGTTAATCTTTTCGAAAAGCCATGTCCACGGTTATGGACAAACTCTTGGGAAAGGCGGATTAGCTCATAGATAACATTAACCTAATTGATATGGCAGCTAAAGGTTGCATAATCAACTTGAGATAAAGGTTCATTTCCTCGAGGGGGAGTCGAGGGAGTGCCTTTGTGTGAGATGAGTGGTGATGGTTGCAAGTAGGTTCGCCGAGAACCGAAGATGAAAATGTTACTCTCTTAACCCCTTTATGAAAAATACTCTGAGTAGACGAATGCCATGTGTCCTTTATGTTTCAGTTTATTTAAAACTAGCTTTATGCAAAAAGGAAATACATATAAAGCTTTAGAGCCTCCGTCAGTCATTGGGCCTATATCGCCCTACTAAACTTGCGAGTACGTCGTACTCAGTCTCTCTTTGCTGCCTCTATGTATTTGTATTTCAGAGGAGGACGACACCGAGCAACTAGGTGGGTTCTTCGTTGACGTCGACTACTAGTCTGGGGTTCCCAGGTGGCAGCTTGGGACCGTGGAACAAGCTGGCTGGGATGATGTTTATTGTAGGCCTCTTAGGCCATATATTTGCTTCTTGTTGTTAGACAACACTACCCGCTTCCGCTTGTTGAATTGTTGGATCTGTGATCCTTTTGTTTGTTATATTTGTATTCTTCTCGTTATATGAGTTGCTATATGTTTTGTGTCGTAGAGTCATGCTTTGTGCCAGTTCTGTTCCACAAGTCTCGATCTTTGTTTTATACATTGATGGTTGTGCCAACTACATAGCCTCTCTGTATAATTCCGGGGTCGGGGCGTTACAACATGTGACAATATCACAAAACTAGCATGGATCACTCAAAAATTATAGATACGTTTGAGACGTATCAGCATCCCCAAGCTTAACTCCTACTCGTCCTCGAGTAGGTAAGTCATAACAAATAATTTTTTATGAGACATGCAACCAACATAATCTTGATCAAGATAGTAATGTAAAGCATAGGAAGTGAATGAAGAGATACAAAACAATTGTCTATAATTGATAGCAAGAAAGTAATGAATAAACAAGTTGAATCATTCAAGCAAAACCTTTCATAAATAGTATGTTAAAGACATGAAAACAATGTGATCAACATATTTGACTAATTCACAAGGATAATAATTCCATGACAAAAGTGTTTGAGAATCAACACAAAGGAAGATGTAAGAATTAGCAAAAAGCTTCAACTTCCAACGGCTTATCTTATAGATAAAGTCAATATAAAGATTCATGTTTAATCTTGACAATGCAATATGCTCAACGATACCCAGGGTCAATACTAGATGTTTGCTTTTGTGGAGATAGAAGGAAAAAGGAAAACTGACTCAACATTAAAATTAAAAAGAAAGGCCCTTCGCAGAGGGAAGCAGGGATTAGTCATGGGCTAGAGCTTTTTGATTTTTAAAACAGAAGTAAAACAATTTTAATGTATGCATGTTTTCGTCAACGACTTCACAACAGAGAAGCTATCTAGTCCCTCATAACAAGCAAGGTTTTTTTAGACTTGTGAGAGCAGCTGGTTTTTAGAGGAGCAAGTACGCTCTTCTTTCTCCTTGGTGTCACCACTGTCCAATGTTTGAGCTGATTTCTTAGATTTGCATTGCGCGGAGGAGAATGGTGAGTTATATTTATATTTTGCTTAAGCTGCTCTCGGGTTGATTCAAGTGAAGACGTAATCCATCGACACCGGGTGAAAGGGGGGAAATGACCTTGCTCGTCACAAGTTATATCTACCTCTCTACTGCTCCCTCATGAGCTTAATAACAGAGGCACAAAAAGAAGTATTTTGAATTTTTAAAGGTAGCACATGATAAATTTACTTGGAATGGCAAGAAATACCATGCATAGGTAGATATGGTAGACTCAGCTGGCAAGAAAGTTTGGCTTTGGGGATTGGATGCACGAGTGAACCATACACTCAGTACGAATTTTTAGGCTTAGCAAAAAGAGTGTTTGAAGCAAACATCTAATGATAACCGGTAACAGAACAACATAAGGCATTTACCAATCATAACCATAAAAACTCTACACCGTCTCCCTTGTTGACCAAACAATTCTTTTGATGGAAAGATTCGCTCTATGAATTAACAACTGCGAAAAGCACACAATTTGAAGCTTTCAACCATATTTCTTTACTAATCAATTCCACTCAAATAACCAGCAAGTTTAAATATTCAACTTAACATCTCAAAACAATTGAGAAGCATCAAGTATCCACACAATGATCTACAAGACTATGCAGTCTTTTCATTTTATTCTAATATCACACAAACATCATTTTGTCGCTTTGACAATTCAAGCAATTTTTCAACAACTACTCTCCAACAAGTATAAGTGAAGAACATGAGAGTTTAACATAACAACTAGCAGCTATAAACAAGATAAAAGCTAAAAGCAAGAGCTTACTAGCAAACAGACAGTAGGTAAGAATACTCAAAAAGATATAAGCGAAGCAAAGGAGTATTCAAACGAAAAAGCGGAGTGTGTCTCTCTCCCACATAAATAAAGCTAGGCTCCAACAAAGATATGACCAGCAAACAAACAAACAAAACTGAAAGTAAAAAGACGCTCCAAGCATAGCACATAATATGTAAAGTGATAAAAACGAAGTTCAACGAAGACGACCTTATGATAGTCGATGAAGATGAGGGGATGCCTTGGGCATCCCCAAGCTTTGACTCTTGATGGTTCTTGATATTTAGAGGGGGTGCCATGGGGGCATCCCCAAGATTGAGCTCTGATCCATCCTCGATTTCTTCATATTCCTCTCCTTTGGAACTTAAAAACTCTCTTCACACAAAACTTCTCATAATTTGATTAGAGGGTTAGTGCTCATAAATTAAAATGCACATGTGTTCAACTTAGGACAAATTGCAAACAAACTTCATTGGGCATTAGCTATTGTTTACTAATCCTCAATGTTGTACTCCTCCGCAAGAGTTTCACATTGGACGATGGTAAAATAGGCGAATACAAAATAAAGGCAGAATCTATCAAAACTGGACAGCCTGTAAAGATTGAATTTTTCGAGGCACTTATGCAGCTCAAATAAAAAAAACTTAAAACTAACGAAAGATATATAAAATCATCAGGCTTGCTTTCAAAAATTATCAGAAAAATATAAAATTCGGGTGATTTTAGGAATTTCATGCAACAGGCGCACAGAATCTGTTTTTAGACAGCAAAACAACACCTCGCACTTTCAATGCATTAGAGGCTAAATTTGGCACAAAAAACCAAAAGAAAAAGATACAATTGGGTTGCTGCAGATTTAATAACTTCATGAATCAAAAAAAGCAAAAAGCAAACTGAAAATAAAAGATGGGTTGCCTCCCAACAAGCACTTTTCTTTGACGCCTTTTAGCTAGGCATAATGCCAAATATCAAGTTTTTTCAGGATCAAAGGCATCATCATTCTTCAAATGAATACTAGAAAATTTATTATAAATGCATTGGATATTACCAATATTGGGCTGAGAATCACCCTTCTCCTTTCTCTTTGGTTGACTACTCTCATCAAATAGATTTTGAGGAGCAATCCAACCAAAATTGTCTTCCAACGCATCGGCTATCCCTAGGAGTTTAAAGGGTATAGCAATATCAACTTTCTCCTTTTCTTCAGTTGTGCGAGTGTACTTCCTTAGATTTTCATCCCTAACATCCAAAGAATAGTGAATATTAGGATATGAACCAAGAGCACCATAACGAGCAAATATTTTCCTAGCTTCCTTAACTATATCATCAAATTCATGGAGAAGAGTATCTAATACAAAATCTTTTTCCTTCCCTCTTTCCATGCTATCAAGCTTAAGAAATATTTGTTGTATTATAGGATTTAGATTAACAAACCTCTTCTCAAGACGAGCTACCAAACAAGATATGGCAGAATCATAACTATTAGTTAGCTCAACTATTGATCTTTTATCATGAGTGTAGAGTTTGCTAACGAAAGTGAGGAATTCTTCAATATTATCCTTTCCAAAAACATCCCCACTTCCTACCTTAACATCTTTCATACTAAACTTAGGAGAAAACATGGCTCCTAGATAAAAGATAAACAAAACCGAAATAAAGATTACACTAATTTTTTTGGGTTTTAAAATTGTGAAACAGGAAAATAAGCTAAACGAGAAATAAAGCAGGTATGAGACTCCCCTTGCTGCAGCTCCAAAGTCCCCGGCAACGGCGCCAGAAAAGCTGCTTGATGGTGTATATTGATATTAAAATAGTTGGTTAGTGCCCCAAGCGAATGCGTGGATGTAGTAAGTAGCAGTTTTTCCCTCGTTTAACGAACCGAGGTTTATCGAACCAGTAGGACTTTGAAATCAATAACGAGGTGAATGTTGAAGATCTCTGGCGCTTAACCTTCAACAGACGTGGACCTGCACACACTCAACCCAATACTTTGCCCCCAACGGCGGAAAGGTTGTCAATCTTTCCGGTCTCGCAGAAAACAAAGCGGTTAATTGTATGATGAAATAATGAAAAGTGACCAGTGGAGTAATGATGATGAAAAGCAAGTAAATGAGGTTGTAAACAATGTAAAAAGATGGACCGGGGGCCATGGGTTCACTGGTGGAGTCTCTCAAGTAAATAAAATATGCATGTGATGGGTGAACGAATTACAGCTAGGCAATTGACAAGATCATGACACAAACCCAATTTAACTATGACATAAGGAACATGATAATATTTATGGAGGCATAACGACAAGGAACAAAGACCGTTGAGTCCAACTGCGTCTTTGTCTAAAAAGTCCACCGTGGGATCGCTATCCAACCTGTCACCCAACGGTATTAATTGCAAGCAACAAACATTTGCATTAAGTAAAGTGCATGAAGTAAGCAATACTAATATCAAAAGAGACATTAACACCACTATTTTACCCTTAGTACCAACAGCACACCCTCGCCCTTAGACGTTTCTGTCACTCGTGCCCAGGAACAAAAGGGGGCATGAACCCACTATCTAGCATAAATACTCTCTTTTGAAAATACACACAATCACTTGGGCAAAGTAACTACGCACATCGGAGAGCATGCAAGAACATAAATCAACATATAAGAATCATGCACAATCTGAACATAACTTCATAATCCATCGGATCCCAGCAAACACATCACATAGCATTACAACAATCGATCTTGATCATGTTAGGCAGCACACAAGATCATAAGACATGAAGCACAAGAGAGAGAGAGACTACCAACTAGCTACTGGCATGGACCCGTAGTCCAAGGTGAGACTACTCACAACTCATCCCGGAGGAAGGCATGGCGATGAAGAGCCCTCCGGGATCGATCTCCCCTCCAGCAAAGTGCCGGGATCAGCTTCGGATTGGACCCCGAACTAGGGTTTTCAGTGACGGCGCGTCGGGGTCGAGTTTCTGGAAAATAATGGCCGCCCTCTCAGTTTTATGTCAAAAGGGATTTTATAGGCGTCGGAGGGGGCTGATGTCGGAGTTGATGGGGAGAATCTTCTTATGTATCCTTAGTGCGTTCCCCTCTCCCTCAACTATGCCAACAAGTACTCTTGATACCCTGAAAGGAAGATAATATATAAGGGATAGGTTGAGCCTCCAATTGCAGAGTATGTAGAAGTGGAAGTTTTTCCCCAAGAGGATGACTCGAGGGTTATCGAACTCTCGGGGAATCAGTAGTGGGGATTTTATCTCCTTGTCCTTCTCTAGATTTCCTGCAAACAAAGTAGATTGCTTTGTGCCCTCAACCTCACCAAGTGGTTGTCAAGCACAAGGTGTGAGAATGATATTAAGATAATAATGAATGCAAAACAGTAAATAAATATGCAATGGTGGTAAGTAGTAATGCAAGGATGATAGTAATGATGATGGATGATATTTTTGGGGTTTTTATATGTGTATGCAATGAATAAAAGTGTTTTTGCATTTTCTGATTTTAAAATGGCTGAATGTAGATGATGCTTAAAAGTGGTTGGAAAGTTATTTCTTATGATTAAAAATGGACCGGGGTTCATGGTTTCACACATGCACTCTTTCTTTAATATAGTGTGGCAAATAAGCAGACATAGGATTAACATATGAGATTGCAAACAAGTTTAATGACATGTTACTAATTATATGGGCAGCACGTCCTAACATAAAGACCTTTTGATTATTAGTCTCACTTATACTCCACCAAGATGCGAACTAAATCATAACACCTCAGTAATTAAGATGATTCAGAGTATAGCCTTAAGATTAATGACATGAAGTAAAAATAAGAACATGCTGGATCTAGTCTTAGGTAGAGGCTTGTCACTCCTCATACCTTGCAACATGGTATTTTGGTTTATCCCTAGTGAGGCAACAAAGTAAGGTAAACACCCAATGGATCGCAATATTAAGTTGTCAGCTTATCACATCACCACCCCCGTTACTCCAACTAATGGACACGTTCCCCCTCACACGCTCTCATAAACATGCTTGATCAAAACAAGGATACAAGAACGGGGTACATAATATGCATCTACTTTCATAACTGAAATAAACATTGCAATCTCAACATATATTAACTCATAAAAAGATCCACCACAAAGGTAATACAACGATGACCGTAATCATGTTTAGCAGATCATACGGTGCTAATTAGTGAAGCTCAAGAGAGAGAGAGAGAGAGAGAGAGAGAGAGATACATATGCTACTGCCACAAACCCATAGTCCAGAGGTGGACTACTCCCTCTTCATCATGGAGACGGTGGAGATGTTGATGGAGAAGAAGGAGACCTCTCCGGCAGCGCTCCGCCGGAGTTTTCCCCCTCCAATCTGCAGCCTCCTGGTCTCTGTTTCTTGTTTCTCTCGTGTGGCGGCCCTCTCTTCGAAAAACAAAGAGGGGCTCTTTATATAGGCGTTTTTAGGTCACGAGGAAGCTTCAGGAAGAAGGATCGTCACAAACGGGGCCACGAGGGCCAAAAGAGATGGGCCCATGTGGCCCCTGTACCTGGCCACGTGGGGCACCCTCTTTTGCCCCTCCGGCCTCCGTTCGCTTGCTTCTTTCGCTCATAGGTCTTCCTCCTTCCAAAATAATGATCCCCGTAAATTTTCAGCTCAGTATGACGTCGTTAAGGCCCTGAAATAAATAAGGAAAGAAATAGGGGTTTTCTACCTTCGCATGATTAATTCCATAAAAAGGGTAAATCATTATTAATTACCAAAAATCATTAAATAACAATAATATACCCTTATATGATGCAAATATGAATGGAAAACAAATATTATAGTGCAAAGTTCATGCATGCATTTTACATGCATCAACATCCCCAAGCTTAACTCATGCTCGTCCTCGAGTATGGAAATGATAAAACTAACATGAACTTTGCAATATAATAACAACATGGATATAAAATATGATTGCTAATGCTACATAAAGTCAAATGATTCATTATTTAAAGAAGTAGCAATATGCAAACAGTTTATAAAGTGATATCAAGTATTCAATGCAAGGATGTTCAATGATAGTTCATAAAGTGTAACATAAAAGATAGTAATATGGACCACAAGTATGCAATATGATAAGTAAGAACATTCTACATTGGTCATAGAGTGAAGATGAAAATCTGAAAGTAAAAGGTGGACACTTTGGAAAAGATATATAAATGAGTAGAGGTAAAACATGCATAAGTTTCATCTATCCTCCAAACTATTCTACTTGAGTTATTGATTGCAATGGTAATACTTGGTGTCAAGCTCTCATTCCCCTATCATAGCATCTTGAATAATTAAAGTTAAATGTGAAAGCAAATATGAGTAGTGGCCTTGATAAAGTAAAGGTTAGATGTCTCAAGCCCCTTGAATATAAGTACCTACACCATGATTACTCATGTTGGGAAACAAAGCAAGTTTAAGTTATCTATCATTGTAAGTAATAATGGTATTATCAAGAGCCTCAACTGGGGTACCTCTTGTCCCATGATATGGATCAAGCCCACATCAAAACAACAAGACAAACAAACATAATGAACAACCTCAACACCCTTTTTATTTACCACTTGATATAGCTTTTTATTGTAGGGTGTATCACAGAAACTTCAAAATAGCATGTAAGTAAATTTCCACCATGACTGATGCATGGCTTAGATTAGCGGCCCAGGTTTCTCTCTAACCAAACTCATTTAAAATAACTCTATTTCCACATTATTTCACCATGATAGGCATCCATAAACAAAAGTACATGATATCAACTAAATAAATGATGGAACATGTTGAAAGCTTTGCATGTGACAGCACATATGGGCTAACTCCCAACCTTAAACATTTATCAAGCAACTATCATCATAATATTAATCACAATGGTTCATGTTTATTAAATGCAATAAAAGTAAAGTGTGCATCAAGTTCGCGAGAGCTTTTTAACCAACTTTTCCCATTACAATAAATAACATAATTATTTTCATTTAGAGGTATAGATAACACAAATAACATGATAAACATACTTGGAATAGCATAAAGCTAATAGATAGATATGGTGGACTCACTGGAAAAACTTGGGTTGAAGGTGTTGGAAACAAGTTTTTACTTGTTGGAATTTTTGGGCTAGCAAAAGGGAGAAAGATGACCATCTAGATGCATGCATGAGTATCCATAGAACTAACTAATTCATGTCAAACAAGGTGAAATAACATTTAGCATCAAAACATGAATAAAAGATAGCTCAAGATAAAGCATTTGCAAATTATTACTCATAAAGAAGCTCATGAATCATGCAACTATATGTGTCATTAAAAATCAGCTTATACATCCCTTTTCCCAATACAATAAAAGCATGAAAGATATTTCAACCCATATTTCCAGTAGCTTTCTAATATATAAATGATAGTGTGGTGGTCTCACAAAATAAAAATCAAAGCAAAAACAAACAAAAAGACGCTCCAAGTTTATGCGATAAAGTGTTTCAAATGAAAAACAGAAGTTAGACGTGTGCAAACCGAGAGTATGTTTGTTCAGTGGGGATGTTCTCCACATCCCCAAGCTTATGGTTTTCACCATCCTTGGATGACTCATGGTGCATCTCCTCCAATCCCTGTGAAAAAACTTCAAAACACTGTTTCTCCCATTTCTTTTCTGTGGGGTGATATTAGTAGAGATAAACAAATAGGCTTCTTGCTGCATATAATCCATGGACTAAAATTAATATGAATTATCAGAGAGTATATAATGTTTTATGCCTACTCATAAACTCAATTGGATCAAAAGATTCAACTCAAAAGTTCAAACTATGCTTAAAACAATATGGGACAGAATCTGTCTAGAAAAACAGCAGCAGCAGCAAAACGTATTTTTCTGTCCTACTTAAACTCGTCAAAAAAATCTGAAACAATTCAGGTATACAGAGGATGAAAAGTTGCAGTTACAGTTAAAATCTAAGCTCATTCGGAGTTACGTAATAATAATGTAAAATCAAACCGTGCACAGACTTCGTGCAGGAATAAAATCTCCGAATAGAAATAGCAACTTTTTCAAACCAAAATAGGTAAAACTTGGCACTTTATTAAAAATTTCATAAACTAAGCTAAGAAAACAATCTCTTGTTACAGCAAGAGGACACAAAGAAAATCCAAATAAAAACAACCGGGTTGCCTCCCGTAAAGCGCTTTCTTTATTTGTTGTTTACCGAAGGCTTAGGCTTACTTACTTGTTGTTTACCGAAGATGAAGCTCATGAGGGAGCTTAAAAGTTGTGCCCTTCTTTCTTGGGAATTGTTCCATGCATTTCTTATGTGGAAACTGAAACTTCACATTCCCTTCCTTTGAATCAATAATAGCCCCTGTGGTTCGAAGAAAAGGTCTTCTAAAAATAATAGGACTAGAGGTTTTATTCTCCATATTCATGATTAGAAAATCCACAGGTACAAAAGTCATATGTAACTCTACCATAACATCACTTACTTTTCCTAAAGCACGTTTAATGGTATTATCAGCAAGTGCAAGTTCAACAGAGCATTTTTCAAGATTCTTTAATTCAAGTACTTCATATAATTCTTTAGATAAAATAGAGACACTAGATCCTAAATCAAGTATGGCATGGTGTGTCTCTTTTCCAATAGTTACTAGCACCTTGGGGATCCATATATCCCCAAGCTTAGGTGGTATCATAGCTTCTTGATTGTATCTAGCAATTTTTTCTTTCAAGACATGATTAGCAATATAGGAACCAAAAACCAGATTGGTTAACATAAATAGAAGGATCACTTGCAAAATTTTATAAGATAGATATTAATTCATGCAAGCTACAATTCTCTAAATCAAGCAAAGGAACATTAACTTCACTAAGCATCTTAACTTCTTCAGGTTTTCTATCATCATGTTCAGTTTTACTAACTTCTTCTTTTGAAGCCATAAGATGAGACATAAAAGGCAACAGATATTCAGGATAATTTAGCAATTCATTCAGAGTTTCCTCCAAAGTAATAGGAACATTTTCAGCAATATTAATAGAATTCAATCCAACCACAGATGGTGCTTGTGGTTTTCCAGCAGACATACTCAATAAAGTGGCTTGATTATCAGCAAGTTTTGAAAGGGCTTTGTCTAGTCCTGCAGCTTGGAGTTGCAAGTTTTTAATTTTTTTATGCAAAACTAATAAAATGACACTAAATAATGCAAACCGAATTAACTAATGCAAAACAAAATGCAAAACTGAAAATAAAATATGCAAACCGAAATCTAAAAATGATATGCAAGACAATAACAAAACAAAATAAATTGCTTAAAGGTAAAGATGGACAAGATGATGCTCACGTAGGTGCAACCTCCCCAAGCTAAGGTGTTAGCACAAGTTGGTGATGAAGTTGACTTTGTTGTGATATCCTTGGATAAAACCTTCTAGCTATGATTCCCCGGCAACGGCACCAGAAAAACCCGTGATGTCGGAGTTGATGGGGAGAATCTTCTTATGTATCCTTAGTGCGTTCCCCTCTCCCTCAACTATGCCAACAAGCACTCTTGATACCCTGAAAGTTAGATAATATATAAGGGATAGGTTGAGCCTCCAAGTGCAGTGTATGTAGAAGTGGAAGTTTTTCCCCAAGAGGGTGACTCGAGGGTTTAATATCGAACTTTCGAGGAATCAGTAGTGGGGATTTTATCTCCTTGTCCTTCTCTAGATTTCCTGCAAACAAAGTAGATTGCTTTGTGCCCTCAACCTCACCAAGTGGTTGTCAAGCACAAGGTGTGAAAATGATATTAAGATAATAATGAATGCAAAACAGTAAATAAATATGCAATGGTGGTAAGTAGTAATGCAAGGATGATAGTAATGATGATGGATGATATTTTTGGGGTTTTTATATGTGAATGCAAGAAGCAATAGTATTTTTGTATTTGCTGATTTTAAAATGGCTGAATGTAGAAAATGCTTAAAAGTGGTTGGAAAGTTGTTTCTTATGATTAAAAATGGACCGGGGTTCATGGTTTCACACATGCACTCTCTCTTTAATATATTGTGGCAAATAAGTAGACATAGGATTAACATATGAGATTGCAAACAAGTTTAATGACATGTTACTAATTATATGGGCATCACGTCCTAACATAGAGACCTTTTGATTATTAGTCTCACTTATACTCCACCAAGATGCGAACTAAATCATAACACCTCAGTAATTAAGATGACTCAGAGTATAGCCTTAAGATTATGCTAACATATGCTACTGCCACAAACCCATAGTCCAGAGGTGGACTACTCCCTCTTCATCATGGAGACGGTGGAAATGTCGATGGAGAAGAAGGAGACCTCTCCGGCAGCGCTCCGCCGGAGTTTTCTCCCTCCAATCTGCAGCCTCCAGGTCTCTGTTTCTTGTTTCTCTCGTGTGGTGCCCTCTCTTCGAAAAACGTCGGGGGGCTCTTTATATAAGCGTTTTTAGGTCACGAGGAAGCTTCAGGAAGAAGGATCATCGCAAACGGGGCCACGAGGGCCAAAAGAGATGGGCCCACGCGGCCCCTGTACCTTGCCGCGTGGGGCACCCTCTTTTGCCCCTCCGGCCTCCGTTCGCTTGCTTATTTCACTCCTAGGTCTTCCTCCTTCAAAATAATGATCCCCGTAAATTTTCAGCTCATTATGACATCGTTAAGTCCCTGAAATAAATAAGGAAAGAAATAGGGGTTTTCTGCCTTCGCAGGATTAATTCCGTAAAAAGGGGAAATCATTATTAATTACCAAAAATCATTAAATAACAGTAATATACCCCTTATATGATGCAAATATGAATGGAAAACAAATATTATAGTGCAAAGGTCATGTATGCATTTTACATGCATCAGGGGCCGAGGGGACGCCCCAGGAGCAGGGGCGGGTCCCACCCGTGGGTCTAGGTGGGGCCGCGGGCCAGGGTCGCCCCTGCCCTGTGGGTGCCCCCCCCCCAGGCTGCCCTTTGGTCCTCAGGTGTCTTCTGTCGCATAAAAAATCTCCGTAAATTTTGAGAGCAATCCGACGATATTTCCTGTTGTGACTTTTCTGAAATACAAAAACAGCAAAAACAGGGAACTGGCAGTTGGCATCTTGTCAAAAGGTTAGTCCGAAAAATGCATAAAAATGATATAATTGATAGTAAAAACATGTGACAATATCACAAAATTGGCATGGATCACTCAAAAATTATAGATACGTTTGAGACGTATCAATTATCAGATGGGACAATAAATTCATAGATTTACTATGAACTTTTTATATTTTTTTATATACTTTGGTTTTTCGGCCACCACGGAGGAAAATACTCTTAAAGATAGGTTGAAGGGGTTCATTTCTAGTCAACATAAGTCATACATGAAACGATGTTTTGGGAAGATTTTGTTTATAACCATGATGGCGTGGATCACACGTTCGCTGGGAGACCCCAAGAGGAAGGTATGATGCAGCAAAGCGGCATTTTTCCCTTGATTACAAAACCAAGGTTGTTGAATCCAGTAGGACTTGGAGAAGGCTAAGCGAAGTGTCAACGGTGCCGTTAACGATAATTGACGTGGACATGCACATAATCACAAATAAATACTTTGCCCCAACAAAAACAGAGAGGTTGTCAATCTCTCCGGCTTGCCAAACACAAAGAATTAAATATGCAAGTGTAAAATATGAAGAGAGTGAAATATGACCAGCAAGTAAATGATGATGAAAAGATATTAAAACGGTTATAAGCAATGTAGGAAAATAGGACCGGGGTCCACAGTTCACTAGAGTTGTCTCTCCAAAAGGTATACGTGATGGGTAAACAAATTACAGCATGGCAATTGATAGAATTGTGGGCGCATAGCAATGCTATCATAAAACAGTATAGTTCACTGTTTCATCTAATATGGGCATTACGTCAAAATACATAGACCGTTATCCAACTGTATCTATGACTAATAATCCACCCCGGGATCGCTATCCAGCATGTCACCCAAAAGTATTAAGTTGCAAGCAACAGATCATTGCAGTAATCAAAGTGCATAATGTAAGCAATGTAAATAACACAAGGAAATCACACCGTTGTTTTCTCCCTAGTGGCAACAACACATCTCTAGCCTTGACCGTTCCTGTCACCGAACTCAGACAAAGAGAGGCATGAATCCACTATCTAGCATAAATACTCCCTCATACAACACTAATAATTACTTGGACAAAGCATCCACTAGCATCGGAAAGCATGCAAGATCATAGATAAAACATAACACAAAAATGAACAAAAGTAATGACTTCCATAATTCATCGAATCCATGCAAACACAATCATGTAGCAGTTACAAATAATATGTTCTTGATCATGATAGGAAACTCACAAGATCTAAACAATGAAGTACAAGAGGAGAGACAATCATCTAGCTACTGCTATGGACCCGTAGTCTCGTGGTGGACTACTCACGCATCACTCTGGAGGCAGGCATGGTGGTGTAGCAAGATGCCTCCAGTGTTGATTCCCCTCTCCGGCAGGTTGCCTGGAAGAGCTGCAGAACCCTCCCGAACAAGGGCTTGAGATGGCGGCGGCCTCGGACATCTTCTGGAAAATATGATCGGCCTCTTTAGGGTTTTTGCGTCGAGGACAATTTATAGGCAAAAGGGCGACTCGAGGAGGTGGACCACCTGTCCAGGTGGGACCCAGGCGCGGCCAAGCCCTGGGCCACGCCTAGCTGGCATCTGGGGGCTGTGGGGCCCCCTGCAGGCCCCCTTCTGGCTCCGTCTTTGTTTCATATTGGAAATAATTCCCGTAAATTTTCAGCGCAACCCGAGTAACTTCCCAGAACAACTTTTCTGAAACAAAAGAACAACAGAAAACAGGAACTGGCACTGGACATCTTGTTAATAAGTTAGTTCCATAAATCATGCCAAAATGACATAAAAACATTATAAAAACATGTGGCAATGATATATAATCAAGCATGGAACATAAAAAATTATAGATACGTCGGAGACGTATAAGCATCCCCAAGCGTAACTCCTGCTCGTCCTCGAGTAGGTAAGTGATAACAAAATAATTTTTGAAGTGACATGCTACCAATCACAATCTTGATCATATAATCATGTAAAGCATATGAACTGAATGCATTGATCCAAAACAAAGGTTCATTGAATGAAACAAACAATGATTAACCATGTGTAACATCTAAGCAAGAATTAACTAGAAAAGAGCACTTTGGAGATTTAAAAGCATAACACTTGAAAATGATTGATATCTCACAAAGCAATATTAATTCAACAAAGGAGTTTGGCAACACAAAGGAAGATTTAAGTTTTCAGCAAAGAGCTTCAACTTGCAACTTGTTTTTCTCAAGATAAAGTCAATACAAAGTTTTCACAGTTAGACACAAAGATAACATGAAGTAAAACATGAACCAAAATTGACACCAAGTGATTGCTTGAGGAGTTTAGAAGGAATAGGAAGACTGACTCAACATAAAAGTAAAAGAAAGTCCCTTTGCAGAGGGAAGCAGGGATTAATCATGTGCTAGAGCTTTTATTTATTTATTTGATAGAAGTAAAACAGTTTTGAGACATGCATGCTTTCGTCAACGACTTCACAACAAAGAAACTAGCTAGTCCCCCATTTCAAGCAAGGCTTTTAGACTTTTGAGAACGGCTGGTTTTAGAGGAACGAGTACATTCCTCTTCCTCCTTTGTTTCACCACTAACCAATGTTGAGCTGATTTCTCAGATTTTCATTGTGCGGAGGAGAATGATGAGTTATATTTATATTTTGTTTATGCCGCTCTCGGGTAAATTCAAGTGAGAACGTGAACCATCAACACCGGGTGAAAGGGGGAAATGACCTTGCTTGTCACAGGTTATAACTAACTTTCTACTGCTTTTCTCATGAGCTTAAAAACATGGGCACAAAAAGGAGAATTTTGAACATTTTAAAGATAGCACATGAAAATTTTACTTGTAGTGGGAGGGAAACACCACATGTAGGTAGGTATGGTGGACACAAATGGCAAAGATATTTGGCTCAGGGAGTTGGATGCACGAGAAGTATTCCCTCTCAGTACGGAATTTTTGGGCTTAGCAGGATATCAAGCAAACACATAACATCAACTTGGTTCAATGAATGACTACAGATATACATCATGCATAACCACTGGACTTCACACCGTCTACCTTGTTAGCCAAACCAACTCTTTACAAAAAGAATATCTAGACTTTGAGAGCTACTGATACCCACAAGTATAGGAGATCGTTGAAGTCTTTGATGTGTAAGTATAGTATCGATCCCACGAGGAGTAGAAGGTATAAGTATTTATCCTCTCAAATAAGAGCGTCACTACTCTTATTATCTATGCACTAGACAAGCAAAAGGATTAAATGATGCAAGTGTTTTTGGGTTTTGGTGTAGAGTTTGCAATAAAGTAAAATGCTGAAAATGCAATATGACAAGTGAAAGCTCTCAAAGAGAGAAAGCCCAATCCTCTATGCAGTAAGAGGACAAGCTCAAGTGTGTGTTTCTTATAGGTGGAGAGAGTTCCCAAGGGCTAATTAGACTTCATGGCACAATGTTTCTAGAACAACAAGGTAAACATTTTGTCAAATTTTAATCTTCTTTGGACGGAGCCATAATTAGGAATAGCTAAATGAATAAACTAAACCTCTTATGATGGATCATGTGGTCAAGTAAATGACTACACAAGAGTTATTAAGACATAAAGTCCCACCATAGCATTAATCTTTAAGGTCCCCGATACTAATACCCCATAAAGTAACTTCATGATTCGGTCTTGGGTTTACGTGTCCTCCCAAGTCTTCCTCTCTCCATTACACTACGGTGTTCACCTATGAGCCCATATAGGTGAAGTGATATGCAGTCGACGTTCGCACAACACCATCATAGAATTACATCAAAGATAAAAACTAGACAAAATACCGACACATGTCATATAAAAATCATTGCCAATTCATCCTATACCCCCAGGAACATGAGAGAACTACTCACAATGCCAAGACATGATATGATTCAGTGGTACAAGTGATACAACACAATCTGAAACTATGATCTCCCCACAAAACAATGACAAGTAGCAATTCACAAACATGTAGAATAGCACTTAGACAATAGCTAGGGATCAAACAATCTCAAACTATGAGGGGGATGAAGTGGATCACGAAGATGGTGATGGAGATGATGCTGGTCTTGGCGGTGGTGTTGATGGAGACTCCGGAGGGGGGATGGAGAAGACCTCCGGAGGTGATTCCGGCGGCGTTTCCCCACTCCGATCTTCTCTGGCGGCAGCCTTCTATCTCTCTGTTTCTCATTTTGTGTTTCTCCGCCGCCTCCCTCTGGAAAACGTCGGGGGACTATTTTTATAGTCGTTTTTAGGTCACGGGGAATCTTAGGGAAGAAGGATCGACGCAAACGGGGCCACGAGGGCCAAAAGAGGTGGGCCCATGCGGCCAGGTACAGGGGCCGTGGGGCACCCTCTTTTGCCCCTCCGGCCTCCGTTTGCTTGCTTCCTTCGCTCCTGGGTCTTCCTCCTTCCAAAATAATAATCCCCGTAAATTTTAAACTCATTATGACATCCTTAAGGCCCTGAGACATCAAAATATAGAAAATAGGGTTTTCTGTCAGTGCAGGGTTAATTCCAGAAAAATAGGAAAACTGTGAAATCTTCCCAAAATCATTATAAAACAATGATATAACCCTTACATGATGCAAATATGAATGGAATACAAGTATTATAGTGCAAAGTTCATGTATGCATTTTACATGCATCAACATCCCCAAGCTTAACTCATGCTCGTCCTCGAGTATGGAAGTGATAAAACTAACATGAACTTTGCAATATAATAACATCATGGATATAAAAGATGATTGTTACTGCTACATAAAGTCAAATGATTCATTATTCAAAGAAGTAGCAATATGCAAACAGTTTATAAAGTGATATCAAGTATTCAATGCAAGGATGTTCAATGATAGTTCACAAAGTGTAACATAAAAGATAGTAATATGGACGTTCTTACTTTTGCATACTTGTGGTCCATAGAGTGTAGAGGAAAATCTGAATATAAAAGGTGGAAACTTTGGAAAAGATGTATAAATGAGTAGAGGTCAATCATGCATAAGTTTCATCTATCCTCCAAACTATTCTACTTAAGTTATTGATTGCAATGTTAATACTTGGTGTCAAGCTCTCATTCCCCTATCATAGCATCTTGAATGATTAAAGTTAAATGTGAAAGCAAATATGAGTAGTGGCCTTGATAAAGTAAAGGTTGGATGTCTCATGCCCCTTGAATACAAGTACCTACACCATGATTACTCAACTTGGGAAACAAAGCAAGTTTAAGTTATCTATCATTGTAAGTAATAATGGTATCATCAAGAGCCTCAACTGGGGTACCTCTTGTCCCATGATATGGATCAAGCCCACATCAAAAGAACAAGACAAACAAACATAATGAACAACCTCAACACCCTTTTTATTTACCACTTGATATAGCTTTTTATTGTAGGGTGTATCACAGAAACTTCAAAATAGCACGTAAGTAAATTTCCACCATGAATGATGCATGGCTTAGATTAGCCGCCCAGGTTTCTCTCTAACCATTTATACAAACTCATTGAAACTTACTCTATTTCCACATTATTTCACCATGATAGGCATCCATAAACAAAAGTACATGATATCAACTAAATAAATGATGGAACATGTTGAAAACTTTGCATGTGACAGCACATATGGGCTAACTCCCAACCTTCATTTATCAAGCCACTATCATCATAATATTAATCACAATGGTTCATCTTTATTGAATGCAATAAAAGTAAGGTATGCATCAAGTTCGCGAGAGCTATTTAACCAACTTTTCCATTACAATAAATAACATAATCATTTTCATTTAGCGGTATAGAGAACACAAATAACATGATAAACATACTTGGAATAGCATAAAGCTAATAGGTAGATATGGTGGACTAACTGGAAAAGCTTTGGTTGAAGGTGTTGGAAACAAGTTTTTACTTGTTGGAATTTTTGGGCTAGCAAAAGGGAGAAAGATGACCATCTAGATGCATGCATCAGTGTCCATAGAACTAACTAATTCATGTCAAACAAGGTGAAATAACATACATCATCAAAACATGAATAAAAGATAGCTCATGATAAAGCATTTGCAAATTATTACTCATAAAGAAGCTCATGAATCATGCAACTATATGTGTCATTAAAAATCAACTTAGACATCTCTTTTTCCAATACGATAAAAGAATGCAAGATATTTCAACCCATATTTTCAGTAGCTTTCTCATATAAAAAATGATAGTGTGGTGGTCTCACAAAATAAAAATCAAAGCAAAAACTAATAAAAAGACGCTCCAAGTTTATGCGATAAAGTGCATTGATAGAAAAACAGAAATTAGACGTGTGCAAACCGAGAGTGTGTTGGTCCAGTGGGGTTGTCTTCACATCCCAAAGCTTATGGCTTTCACCATCCTTGGATAGCTCTTGGTCCATCTCCTCTAATCCCTGTGAAAAAACTTCAAAACAATGTTTCTCCCATTTCTTTTCTGTGTGGTGACATTAGTAGTGATAGACAAATGCATTACTTTCTGCTTATAATCCTTAGACAAAAATTCATATGAATGTCCAGAAAGTGTATAATGTTGAATGCCTATTAATAAACTCAATTGGATCAACAAGATTCAAGTTAAAAGTTCAAAACATACATCAAACAATATTGGACAGAATCTGTCCAGAAAACTGATAGCAGCAAAGCATATTTTTCTACCTGACTTACACATGTCTAAAAATTCTTAAAAAATTCGTGATTACAGAGGATGAAAAGTTTCAGTTACAATAAAAATATCAGCTCATTCGGAGTTGCATAATAAGAACTAAAAATCAAACCGTACACAGACCTGTGCTGGAATGAAATCTCCGCATGCAAAATGACAACTTTCACAAACCAAAATGGGTAAAACTGGGCACTTTATTAAAAATTCCAGAAACTAAAATAAAAACTAAGTCTCGTTTTACAACAAGAGGACACAAAGAAAATCACAAATAAAAACAACCGGGTTGCCTCCCGTAAAGCGCTTTCTTTATAGCCATATAGCTAGGCTTACTTACCCGGTATCAAGATGGTTGGAGTGAGGTGGCTTGGCATCCCCAAGCTTAAATTCTTGTACTTACTTGATATATGTAGGGTGAGCCTAGGGGCAACATCCCCAAGCTTGAGTGTATGTCCCTCTTGATCTTTGTTTATCACCCTCAACTCTTCCACTTGAAAGTTCTCTTCACACATAACTTATCATAAAACTTGATTAGAGGGGTTAGTGTCTCCATAAATTAAATCTCCATAGGTACAGAAAAGACATATCATGAGTTGATTCTAAACATTAGCTAATATTACTATGGTTGTGCATTGCTCTTTGATCAATAGAACCACACAAAACACAAGTAATGAGAGTAATGCAAAATAAAGACAGAATCTGTCAAAAACTGGACAGCCCATAAAGAGTGAATTTTCAGAGGCACTTACGTTGCTCAAATCAGAAAACTTTAAACTAATGAAATGTGTATTAATAGCTGAATATTGCTTTCGTAAAATTTCAGGTCAAAATTCCTTTTCTGTGATTTTCAACATTTTTCGCAGTGAAGCTTAGGAATCTGTTTTCTGGACAGCCATGATAGTTTTAATGATGCTCATATAGGAATAAGAATTGAAACGCAAAGGTGAGCATCAAGGAAAAATATGAAACACATTTAAGTCTAACCCACTGATGACGGGATTGATGAGAGTGTTCTCCTCCCTCAACTACGCCAACAAATACTCTTGATACCCTGAAAGGAAATAATATATAAGGAATAGGTTGAGCCTCCAAGTGCAGAGTATGTAGGAGTGGAAGTATTTTTTCCCCAAGAAGGTGACTCGAGGGTTTAATATCGAACTCTCGGGGAATCAGTAGTGTGGGTTTTATCTTCTTGTCCTTCTCTAGATTTCCTACAAACAAGTAAATTGCTTTGTGCCCTCAACCTCACCAAGTGGTTGTCAAGCACAAGGTGTGAGAATGATATTAAGATAATAAATGATGCAAAACAGCAAATAAATATGCAATGATGGTGAATAATAATGCAAGGATGGTAGTAATGATGATGGATGGTATTTTTGGGGTTTTTATATGTGAATGCAAGAAGTAAAAGTGTTTTTGTATTTTCTGATTTTAAAATGGCTGAATGTAAAAGATGCTTAAAAGTGGTTGGAAAAGTGTTTCTTATGATTAAAAATGGACCGGGGTTCATAGTTTCACACATGTACTCTCTCTTTAATATAGTGTGGCAAACAAGTAGACATAGACTTAACATATGAGATTGCAAACAAGTTCATTGACATGTTACTAATTATATGGGCATCACTCCTAACATAGAGACCTTTTGATTATTAGTCTCACTTATACTCCACCAAGATGTGAACTAAATCATGCACCTTAGTAATTAAGATAACATCAGAGTATAGCTTTAAGATCAATGACATGAAGTTAAAATAAACACATGATGGATCTAGTCTTAGGTAGAGGCATGTCACTCATCCTACCCTTCAACATGGTATTTTGGTTTATCCCTAGTGAGGCAACAAAGTAAGGTAAACACCCAATGGATCATGATATTCAAGTTGTCAGCTTATCACTTCACCACCCCCGTTACTCCAACTAATGCACACGTTCCCCCACACACGCTCTCATAAACATGCTTGATCATAACAAGGATATAAGAACGGGGTACATAATATGCATCTACTTTCATAACTGAAACAAACATTGCAATCTCAACATATATTAACTCATAGAAAGATCCACCACAATGTTAATACAATGGTGACCGTAATCATGTTTAGCAGCTCATACGGTGCTAACTAATGAAACTCAAGAGAGAGAGAGATACATATGCTACTGCCACAAACCCATAGTCCAGCGGTGGACTACTCCCTCTTCATCATGGAGACGGTGGAGATGTCGATGGAGAAGAAGGAGACCTCTCCGGCAGGGCTCCGCCGGAGTTTCCCCCCTCCGATCTTCAGCCTCCTGATCTCTGTTTTCTGGTTTCTCTCGTGTGGCGGCCCTCCTCTGGAAAAACCTCGGGGGACCTCTTATATAGGCGTTTTTAGGTCACGAGGATGCTTATGGGCGAAGGATCGATGCAAATGGGGCCACGAGGGCCAAGTTGGATGGGCCCACATGGCCTGGTACTGTAGCCGTGTGGGACCCTCCCTTTTGGTCCTCCGGCCTCCGTTCGTTGACTTCTTTCGCTCCTAAATAATGACCCTCCTAAATTTATAGCTCATTATGACGTCGTTAAGGTCCTGAAACAAATAAAGAAAGAAAAAGGGGTTTTCTGCCTGCGCAGGATTAATTCCATAAAAAGGGGAAATCATTATTAATTACCAAATATCATTAAATAACAGTAATATACCCCTTATATGATGCAAATATGATTGAAATATAACTATTATAGTGCAAAGTTCATGTATGCATTTTAGATGCATCACCCACTTCCTATGCATTGGGATCTTGTTGGAAAATAAATCAATGAAGCATATAGTAATTAGCATAGGAAGGTAAAGCAAGTGTAACATTAAAACCTTCAACATAAGGAGAAGAAACATAGTATTATTGAGATATTTAGAGACATGTTTCCCTCTCTCATAATAAATTTCAGTACCATCATGACCAAACTGAACATCATAAGTATCATATAAAGCATTCTTGTCATGATTCACATGCATAAAAGTATTATTATTACTCTCCACATAAGTAAAATCCTTCTCATTAGTAATAGTGGGAGTAAAACATCCATAGTCATCATTGTAATCATCATATATAGGAGGCATATCATAATCATAAGAAATTTTATGCTCAATAGTAGGTGGACTGAAAATATCACAGTCATCATAATAGTCATCATATATAGGAGGCATAGTATCATCAAAGCAAATTTCCTCCTCTATGGTGTGAATAGGAGAGTTCAAAAATAAAGTAGGACTCTCATGAGTGAGAGTATTATCACAAGCAGCAAGTATATAATCTTTATCCTCACATAAAGTAGTAAAAATTAAGCATGGAGGATTATCAATAAGCATAGGACCATCATCTAAAGCATTATCATATAGCATGTCCAAACCATGTTCTTCGTCATTTTTAGAATCATAAAAGCAAAGTTTATCATCAGCAAAATCTTGAGTGTTACCCTCATCCATAGGTGGTGAAGGTGGATGTTTCCTCTCTTCATTCTCAAGTTGTTCATCATTTTCTTCATCCTTTTGCTCTTCATTGTCTTCTTTTTGGGGCTGCATGGACATCCCCAAGCTTAGGCTTTTATCCTCTTCTTCACATACTTCCTCTTCCAAGCTTATATTTTCATCATCTTCTTCATGCAAAACAATAGAGCTCTCTTGGGGAGCCTCATTATATTCAACAACATAAATATTTTGAGAGAAGTTGTCTATGCAATATTCTAGAATAAAATCTATCTCTCTTTCAAATTTGTTAGCCATAGGGCAACTTTTATTTTCATGAATGAAGGTTTGCAATTCAAAAGATGCCTTGAAAGTAACAAATTCCTCTACTTGTTCCATTCCTAAATAAGCATAATCACTAGTATGGTAAGATGCAATAACACATTCTTCATGGAACCTACATTGAAATTCAAAATGTTTATCTTCTTGTTCAGAGCAAAAAATACAAGTTACATCATGGTGTAAGAGCAACTCCTCAGCAATGTAATTTAATTCCATCATGAAACCTTTTAGTATTTTCCCTTCCTTTGATTCTCTATATTCCTTGGCAATCTTAGCAGCATTCAAGTGTCTAAACAAAGCATCATTTATATCCATACTTATGCCCATAACACGAGTTTTTTTAGTATTTTTCATTTTCTAATTTTTTTTGGGTTTTTGATAAATGCAAAACTGAAAATAAACTAGAGTATATGCAAGACTGAAAATAAATATCTAGTGCAAACAAGAATAAAAACTTAAGCGCTACACTCCCCGACAACGGCGCCAGAAAACGTCTTGATACCCACAAGTATAGGGGATCGTTGAAGTCTTCGATGTGTAAGTATAGTATCAATCCCACAAGGAGTAGAAGGTATAAGTATTTATCCTCTCAAATAAGAGCGTCACTACTCTTATTATCTATGCACTAGACAAGCAAAAGGATTAAATGATGCAAGTGTTTTTGGGTTTTTGGTGTAGAGTTTGCAATAAAGTAAAATGCTGAAAATGCAATATGACAAGTGAAAGCTCTCAAAGAGAGAAAGCCCAATCCTCTATGCAGTAAGAGGAGAAGCTCAAGTGTGTGTTTCTTATAGGTGGAGAGAGTTCCCAAGGGCTAATTAGACTTCATGGCACAATGTTTCTAGAACAACAAGGTAAACATTTTGTCAAGTTTTAATCTTCTTTGGACGGAGCCATAATTAGGAATAGCTAAATGAATAAACTAAACCTCTTATGATGGATCATGTGGCCAAGTAAATGACTACACAAGAGTTATTAAGACATAAATTCCCACCATAGCATTAATCTTTAAGGTCCCCGATACTAATACCCCATAAAGTAACTTCATGATTCGGTCTTGGGTTTACGTGTCCTCCCAAGTCTTCCTCTCTCCATTACACTACGGTGTTCACCTATGAGCCCATATAGGTGAAGTGATATGCAGTCGACGTTCGCACAACACCATCATAGAATTACATCAAAGATAAAAACTAGACAAAATACCGACACATGTCATATAAAAATCATTGCCAATTCATCCTATACCCCCAGGAACATGAGAGAACTACTCACAACGCCAAGACATGATATGATTCAGTGGTACAAGTGATACAACACAATCTGAAACTATGATCTCCCCACAAAACAATGACAAGTAGCAATTCACAAACATGTAGAATAGCACTTAGACAATAGCTAGGGATCAAACAATCTCAAACTATGAGGGGGATGAAGTGGATCACGAAGATGGTGATGGAGATGATGCTGGTCTTGGTGGTGGTGTTGATGGAGACTCCGGAGGGGGGATGGAGAAGACCTCCGGAGGTGATTTCGGCGGCGTTTCCCCGCTCCGATCTTCTCCGGCGGCAGCCTTCTGTCTCTCTGTTTCTCATTTTGTGTTTCTCCGCCGCCTCCCTCTGGAAAACGTCGGGGGACTATTTTTATAGTCGTTTTTAGGTCACGAGGAAGCTTAGGGAAGAAGGATCGATGCAAACGGGGCCACGAGGGCCAAAAGAGGTGGGCCCACGCGGCCAGGTACAAGGGCCGTGGGGCACCCTCTTTTGCCCCTCCGGCCTCCGTTTGCTTGCTTCCTTCGCTCCTGGGTCTTCCTCCTTCCAAAATAATAATCCCCGTAAATTTTAAGCTCATTATGACGTCCTTAAGGCCCTGAGACATCAAAATATAGAAAATAGGGTTTTCTGCCAGTGCGGGGTTAATTCCAGAAAAATAGGAAAACTGTGAAATCTTCCCAAAATCATTATAAAACAATGATATAACCCTTATATGATGCAAATATGAATGGAATACAAGTATTATAGTGCAAAGTTCATGTATGCATTTTACATGCATCAGCTACCAAGCAGGACAAGCACCACAATTTTAAAGCCTTATGGTGGTTCTTTACTAATCTATTCTTACTAGATGATCCACAAGTTTAAGCATTAATCTACTTCATATCTCTAAACAATTGACAAGTATCAAAGATTCAAGACAACGGTCTACAAGATTACGCAACACTTTTTAAAACACTTCCTACATAATAATTTTCACTTAACCAAACACCAATCAACTTATTTGAAACAAAACAAAAAGGGTGAAGCAACAAGAGTAAAACTTCCAAACTACAAAAGCTAACAGCTCTGAACAAGAGATGCTTGAAAACAAGAGCTAAAAGCATAAATAACAATGGCTAAACACTCAAACACATATAAGTAAAGAACATGAGTGTATAATGAAAAGGCGGAGCGTGTCTCTCTCCCAAACAAGCATGCATGGATCCAAATTATTGCAAGGACCAGAAAACTAAACACAAATAAACTGAAAGTAAAAACATACTGACGCTCCAAGAACAGCACATAATGTGTAAAGGAATAAAAATATAGTACCATGAGAGAAACCGATGATTGTTGATGAAGAAGGGGATGCCTTGGACATCCCCAAGTTTAGACGCTTGTGACTTCTTAAATATTTCAGAGCAGGGTCGAAGAGCCTCCCCAAGCTTAGGCTTTTATCCCTTCTTTATCTTCCTTCATCACCTCGCACTTGGATATTTGAAAACTTCCTTCACGCAAAACTTATAGCAACTTCATTAGAGGGGTTAGTCCACAAAAACAATATCTTCCTTCAGTTCCAAAGCACATATCATGAACTTATTTTTTTTACAACATTAGCTACTGTCACAAAGGTCTAAGTAAAGCTCTAGCTTTGATAAAGATTCACTCTGCCCGTGAAAGAAGCAATGCAACACTAAGGACAGAATCTGTCAAAAACAGAACAGACTGTAAATATGAATTTTTTCGGGGCACTTCTGGACCTCAAATCAGAAAACTTAAAACTAGAGAAAGGTAGGCAAAACCCTTATGCCTTCTGTAAAAAAAATTCAGACACAGATGACGTTCTGTGATATTTTGGATTTTCGAACAGTGAAGAACAAAAATCTGTTTCTGAACAGCAAACTCACCAATTAGTCTTCCTCTCTTTAGAGGCTATTCTTGGCACCAAAAACCAAAACAAAAAGATACAAGGGAGTTGGTACAGAAGTAACATCACCAAAAACTCAAAGAAACCAAAAACACTTTTCTGTAACGCCTTTTAGCTAGGCTCAATAATTTTAATGAGGCTCTCATAAGAATAAGAGTTGAAATAAAAGAGAGCATCAAGAAGCAAATATCAAACACATTTAAGCCTAACCCACTTCCCATGCATAGGAATCTTGTAATCAAATAAATCCATGAAGAACATAGTGATTAGCATAGGAAGGTAAAATAAAACTTTCAACATAAAGACAGAAAACTCTTTCTTATAATAATAATTGAGGCATAAAGCAACCAGCATATAAAAGTAGAACGAGAGCAACCTCAAAACTTTAATAATGATAGGAATCATAGTAACATATTTCCCTCTCTCATAATAATTTTCAGTAGTATTATAATTAATATCATCAAGTAACACATGACCATCATAGACTTCATAGCATAAGTCATCATAAACAATCATATCCCATTTTATTTCTACCTTCTGTTTATTTTTGGTTTGGTTGTGTTTTGGGTGATGTTTAATAGGGGAATCGTGGTCAAGTGTAGTAAGCGTCAATTTACTCAAAAAGGGATATTTCAAGAGAATCCATAGGAAAATAACATTCATCCTTGTTGGGAAAGCATGGAGGGCAATCAAATAATGTAAGAGTTAAAGAGTTACTATCATTAGAAGGTAGGCATGGGTAGCTAATCCATTCTTCCTCCTTTTGTTCGTCACTCTCTTCCTCTTTTTCATCCAATGAGCTTCCAGTTTCAGCAATTTCTTCTTCAACAGTTTCCTGCAAGGCAACAATCTCTTCTTTTGGAGGATATGTTCTCTCAAGAAATTCAGTAATATAAGGATTACCATTGTAATACTCAAGGCAATATCCAAGTATAACAAGATTTTCAGATTTGTAAGAAGCATCATCAATATCTTTAAGCACAGAAGTAATTTCATAGGCACCCATAAAAACAACAAATTCTTCAATTTGTTCAAGATTATCCAAGTCATAGTTTCCTTTAGCATAAGAGGCTAGTATTTCATTATCATTATAATCACATTGGAAAGGGAGGTGTTTATGCCTCCTACAGCAAAAAGATTCATTAAGGCACCAGGAATCATCATATGTAGAGCAAAAGTTTTCAGCAAGACTATTCAATTTATTTATCTGTGCCCATAAGTGTTTCCCTTTTTCAGACAAGCGGTATTCCTTATAATATTTCTGTTGTTCCTCCGTGAACCCACCTTGCCAATAACATCTAGTCTCAAACAAAGTAACCATTGATAGCAAGTAAAGAACAATACATAATAACAGGACAAAACCGAAATAAACTAGGTGCTGGAATTTTTAATTTTTTTGTGTTTTTCAGTTTTAGAGCAAACGAAAGGAAAAACAAGACTAACAAAAAAATATAATAAGCAAGACAATAACAAAGTAAAGTGAAATGATGTGTGAAACTCCCCTAGCTGAAGCTTCCAAGTCCCCGACGACGACACCAGAAAAAGTCTTGATGGCGTGGATCACACATTCGTTGGGAGACCCCAAGAGGAATGTATGATGCAGCAAAGCGGCAATTTTCACTTGATTATAAAACCAAGGTTGTCGAATCCAGTAGGACTTGGAGAAGGCTTAGCGAGGTGTCAACGGTGCCATTAACGAAAATTGATGTGGACCTGCACACAATCACAAACAAGTACTTTGCCCCAATGAAAACAGAGAGGTTGTCAATCTCTCCGGCTTGACGAACACAAAGAATTAAATGCGCAAGTGTAAAATATGAAGAGAGTGAAATATGACCAGCAATTAAATGATGATGAAAAGCTATTAAAACGCTTGTAAGCAATGTAGGAAAATAGGACCGGGGTCCACAGTTCACTAGAGGTGTCTCTCCAAAAGGTATAAATGATGGGTAAACAAATTACAGCATGGCAATTGACAGAATTGTGGACGCATAGCAATGCTATCATAAAACAATATAGTTCACCGTTTCATCTAATATGGGCATTACGTCAAAATACATAAATCGTTATCCAACTGCATCTATGACTAATAATCCACCCCAGGATCGCTATCCAGCATGTCACCCACAAGTATTAAGTTGCAAGCAACAGATCATTACAATAAGCAAAGTGCATAATGTAACCAATGTAAATAACACAAGGAAATCACACCGATGTTTATTCCCTAGTGGCAACAACACATCTCTAGCCTTTAACCGTTCCTGTCACCGAACTCAGACAAAGAGAGACATGAACCCACTATCTAGCATAAATACTCCCTCATACAACACTAATAATTACTTGGCCAAAGCATCCACTAGCATCGGAGAGCATGCAAGATCATAGATAAAACATAACACAAAGATGAACAAAAGTAATGACTTCCACAATTCATCGGATCCATGCAAACACAATCATGTAGCAGTTACAAATAATATGTTCTTGATCATGATAGGAAACTCACAAGATCTAAACAATGAAGTACAAGGAGGAGAGATAATCATCTAGCTACTGCTATGGACCCGTAGTCTCGTGGTGGACTACTCACGCATCACTCCGGAGGCAGGCATGGTGGTGTAGATGCCTCCGGTATTGACTCCCCTCTCCGGCAGGGTGCCGGGACGAGCTCCAGAACCCTCCCGAACTAGGGCTTGAGATGGCGGCGGCCTCGGATGTCTTCTCAAAAAATATGATCAGCCACTTTAGGGTTTTTGCGTCGAGGACAATTTATAGGCGAAAGGGCGACTCGAGGAGGTGGACCACCTGTCCAGGTGGGACCCAGGCACGGCCAAGCACTCGGCCGCGCCTGGCTGGCGTCTGGGGGCTGTGGGGCCCCCTGCAGGCCCCCTTCTGACTTCGTCTTCGTTTCATATTAGAAATAATTTCCGTAAATTTTCAGCGCAATCCGAGAAACTTCTAAGAACAACTTTTATGAAACAAAAAGACAGCAAAAAACAGAATCTAGCACTGGGCATCTTGTTAATAAGTTAGTTTTATAAATCATGCCAAAATGATATAAAAACATGTGGCACTGATATATAATCAAGCATGGAACATAAAAAATTATAGATATGTCGAAGACGTATCAAACCATCATATTCCAAATCTGGTATTTTTCTTGACACATCCACATACAAGACCTGCATGTGAAAGGATTTTATTTTTAAACTTTATTTTTCTTGTTCTTGGATTTTTTTTTCTTCAAAAATGGGGTCAATTTTTTGGAATAGTGGGAAAACGTAGCTAGAAAGCTACACAAAATTTGACAGGCAAAAAATATATATTTAATATTGTCTTCTTTGTGGAAAAATTTATGGTGGCATTTTGCACCATATTCTTTGCACTTGCTTCACGAAGAACCTATTTTGACACTTAGAAAATGGAAAATAATTTTTTGAGCAAAAAAGTTGGAAACTTGTTTTGAAAATTTTGCTTGTCATTTCAAGAGACGATTTGCTACGCACGGGGGTAGCTACGCATGCGGCCAGCACCGTTGGATTCATCCCATCTCGCTTTTTGACTCACGGCGACTACACGGTCTTAACATGGAGCCTGCAAGGTGTCGTTTTCTGTCCGTCCGTCCTTGTGCTGCCGCGAGGCAACATGTTTATTTTCTGTTTTGCTGAACGCGTCACATGCAGTCTAGTCAATTCCTCTGACGAACATGAGAAAGCATATGCATATCGTTTAGCTGCATAGTTCCTCTGGAAAATTCTATCCACTCACATGGATTAACACACGGAACAAACGACTAGTCAGAAAACAGAAATGAACTCTCTCCTCTCAGACGTGCTTCAACTACTAGTAGCAACCCAATTATCTAGATCCCCATTCAAAAAAAAAATTCTAGATCCAACGAAACGAAAGGGAGAAGAATGCAAAGGTGTATGCAGTCGCTCCGCACCCCAGGATGTGAAAAAACATGACGGCTCCAGATAAAAAAAAATGGAGAATCAGGTTGCCGAGCTGGACTTCGAGGAACGCGAGCGCGAAGCTCGGCCGCGGGATCCCATGACCGAGCTGGACTCCACCGCCACGTCCTACTCCTCCTCTATCGGGCACGGCGAGGACCCTGGCCCGACCACGGCGACGACTCGATCCCCGGCCATGGCGCCCTGGCCGCAGCGCGCTGAACGAAAGGGAGCGGAGCAGGGCGACGAGCTTGAGAGGAGGTTGGGTGGGGATCGGAGAGGATAAGAAGGAGAGAGAAGGGTTCACGAGAGGCACTTTAGGCTCAAGGCACCTTACCGTCAAACTAAACGGCAGTTAGACACGTGTTGATTTTTAAGCGCATGCGTAGCTACCATGTGTACAGCGAGTCTTTTCTGGTCATTTCAATATGCACATGTGTAAGTTTGGTCAAATTATTATGAACTATGCAATGGATATGACCTTTACTTGGTCATTTGACTTCAAAGGTAAGATAAATCATAATGATATACCATTTTGAGAAGACGTTTTTTAATAGACCGCCATATTTGGTTTTTTTTATAGAATTTAAGAGAATCTCCATCTAGACCCCTCAAAGCCCTATTATACGTTGACAGTTCAGACACGACCCGAGAGAGAAAAACACCCAATCGTACCGCACATACTTAGCCCAAACGTCCGGGATGTCTGGTAACCCCCATATCCATCCCATATCTGGGGTGGGAATGAGGCTGCCCGAATGTACTAAAGGATTTATCGTTTAATTTTTTTCGGAAATTTACATTAACTCCCCGGTCACGTACTACTAGTAGATTTAGAAAAATAGTAAAACATTCAAAAAATTAGAGAGTGGACCAATAATATGGGCCGCGTGGCCGCGCACGTGGCGATCGATCCTCCAGGTGATTATTACACTATTCCTTTTTTCTAACTCAATCTCGTATAAAATCCAAATCTATTTTTCTTGTGTTTTTTAATCATTCCAAACAAATATTTGAAATCCTTTATTTTAAACTGTCAAACCTGTCGAATTCATGTATTGGATAACCTTAGAGCACCTCCACCGTGGGGTCCTAAAAGGGCCCCAAAAAGCTATTTCGGGTGCCGGACAGAAAAAACGCCCACACCGGGGGGTCCTAAAGCTCTCGCCGCCGCTCGCATGCCCTCATCGGTGTACAAATAGGGGTCACGCTGGGCTGCTCGGCACCTACATCTCTACGACCTCCAACACCGCCTCGCAACACATCCTCCTAAGCCGCCATGAACAACAACGAGACCGACGGTAGTTCGAGGGGCTCGTACCGGAGAGGCCACACCCTCCTGATTGAGGAGGCGAGGCAGTTCCACTGGTACGGCCTCCTCGTACCGCCGGACTTTTGCCTCCCGAAGGGCAGGGTGATCAGCTGGGGCGGCCTCGCCGTGTCGCCATCCTCGAACGGTGGGACATGATGACGGAGGAGGAGCGCAACCTCCCGGAGAAGGACGTCGACAACGACGGCGCGTGGTGGTTCCGTCTCGCGCGGGAGCGCGACGAGGCGGTGGCGGCCTACGACCGCCCGAAGCCGTTGAAATGGAACGCGGTCGGGCGCAAGACCTGGTGGGAAGCCACCGGCCACACGGTGGCCAGCGCCATCGAGGCCGCCCACCGCCACGCCTTCTCGGGGAACCCAACTGCGTTGAGGTTGATGCTGCTTCCCCGTCCGCGACCACCCTCGCCGCCACCGAAGCATCATCGGCGCAACTGGTTCTCCCTCTACGCTCGCGACGGCGGGAGCAGCAGCGGAGTGGTGACCCGCGATTGTCAGTCGCCGCCACGCGGGAGCGGGAGCCGCCGCGACGACACGCCGATACGGTGTGTGAAGGATGAGCCGGAGGACGTCAAGCCCGCGGTGGTTCCGGCGGGCTTTGAGGTGCCACAGGCGCTGCAGGACGATGCCCGCGACGGCGACTGCCCCGGGCGGTGGCGTTGACCGCTGAGCTCGAGAGGGACTCCTCCGGGCTAATGGAGACCCTCGAGCGCTACGTGATGGCGACCTCGGCCGGCGCTGATGCCTCCGCCTCCAATGCGCAGCACGACGGCGCCTCCACCTCCCGCTCCCAGCTCCTCGTCAACCTTGATCCTCCTCGATACCGACGAGGACGACATCGACTGGAACAACTTGTCCGACTAGGTTTAGGGTTAGGTTTAGTTTAAATTTTGTTCAAATCATGTAATATATAACAAAATTTGAATGAACTTGAAACCGGTTTCATATTTTGTTTTATTTTATTTTGTTTGGAGATTTCGTTTAGACGCCCCATGTGGAAGGCAAATTTTTTTTTCTGTCCGGCACCCCAAAGGGGCCTCCAATTAGGGGTGCCGAGCACATTTTAGACGCCCCGTGTCGAAAACGAGATATACTACTAGTACGTATTAACTTTCTTTCTGAAGGAACTGAAACACGAGTCAACAAAGCAGCCCCTTTGCTTGAACTCGCCTTCTTCTGTCGTCTTCTCCGGGTGACCCGACGATGAACAGTGAACACAAACCCTCCTTTGCCAGAAGCTGTGAGAGCAGCATGGACCGTGTCCATGTGCACCCAAACCCTCTTTTTCCCCTTCCCCGGACGCTCCCGAACTACTGTACAACACATTCATCCCCTCCCCTTCGCTTCACCCATCATCGCCTCCTCCAAATCAAAATGCCTCTCCTGCTCCGACGCCTCGCCGCCGCCGCCTCGGCACCCCTCCGCCGCTCCCTCTGCACGGCAGCCTCGCCCTCGGAGGTCTCGCGCCCTCGCCCTCCGTGGGCCATGCTGTACAAGAAGCCGCTTCTGGACGCGCCAGGGGCGCCGTCGCAGGGCGCGCGCGTGTCCCTCCACTTCCACGAGGGCCCGTTAGGCTCCCAGCTCTCCGTCCCTGCCCACCTCGTCGACCCCGACGGCGACGCCACGGACTTCCTCGACGGCACCGTCCACGCCGCGAGCTCCGACGGCCTCCTCCTCCTCGACTTCGCCGACAGCCGCCACCTTTCCCCGGTCATCGGCAACATCCGCCACACCTGGCTGAACGAACTCGAGGCGCACTGCGGCTCCGTCGAACCGGACGTGTCGCGCTTCGTGTGCAACCCTCTCAGCGGCCAGCTGTTCCGCCTCCCTGCCCCGGACATGGACGCCGCCAAGATGTCCACGGGTTTCGGCCTGCTCACCCAATCCTCCGACGGCTCCCGCGGCCCGCCTGATAGGTACGTGGTGGCTCAGCTCTGCCGCGGCGGCAGCGGGGGACCGGAGAGCCCCAGAGTCATGCGCCGGTTTCTGTCAGAAACAGGGGAGTGGGACGAACAAGAGCTGGTCGGGCCGTCCACGACACCGGCTGGGCGGGTGATGCGCACAGACCTGAAGCACGAGGTCGTGGCCTTCGGCGGCCGGCTGTGGTGGGTCGACGTGAGCTGGGGCGTCTGCTCCGTCGACCCTTTCAGCGACCAGCCAGAGCACCGCTTCGTCGAGCTGCCCCAGGGCAGCGTCCTGCCTGATCTGCTTGACATGGCGGGGACTCCGACGCTGGGCAGGTACCGCCGTGTGGGGGTCAGCGAGGGGAAGCTGCGCTACCTCGAGGTGTCCAACACCAAGAATCCGTTCGTGGTCAGCTCGTTTTCGCTCGACGAGAAGGCCTGCTGCTGGACGCTGGAGCACAAGATCAGAGCTACCTCAATCTTGCCCGAAGGCTTCGAACTGTTGGAGCACAACATACCAGTCATTGCTGCCATCGATCCATTCAAGGCCAACTTTCTGTACCTCATCTATGGTCCTCGCTTTCTTTATGTGCTGGATATGGCCAAGGGGGAAAACTTGGGAGGGGTTCATCTTCCAGAAAGAATCGGCTTTCAACCCCTCTGCCCCTCTGGTTTCCTTTTGCCGTGCATGCTCCCAACATGGCTTGAATCATGCTATATCCCTTGTGCAGGTATGTATGTATGCTTATTTAGCATCGTTGGATACTCGAGCGCTAATGCTTGCTCTGCTATAACTGTTATTGAATCATGTGCTTGGATCCTTGTGCACAGCATGAATTGTTTTATTGGTAGAAACCGATTGTATGTGTATTGAAGTTTCTGAAACGAATGGTTTATCTATCATCAGTAGTATCTCAAATGTTGTGGAAACTTTCGTTGCCTCATAGACTTCTGAAGTAAATTGACTGTTATTAGCAGTAAGTTTGATATTAAAACCCTCATGGCTCTAGTATAATTGTTAGACTGCAGATGTATTTGCTTACATTGCTTTGAAAATCATGTGCTTGGTGGAACTTTGTGCACAACATGAATTGTTTTGTTGATAGAAACCAATTGTATTTGTTAAAGTTTTAAACGAATGATTCATCTATCATCAGTGGTATCTCAAATGTTGTGGAGACTTTGGTCGCCCGTAGGCTCATAAACTTCTGAAGTAAATTAACTGTTATTAGCAGCAAAATATAATATTGCAGCCCTGAAGGTAGAATTTGGCATTACTCAAAATAATTGAATTTTGTTTTGTTGCATTTCTATGAGATTTTGACATTTGATAGCTGCAAAAAAGTGTTATGCTCACTTCTTGCCAACGTATACGTATGCAGTTGTCTTTTCAATTCTTGCTGTAACTAAGTAACATATACTGCTTTCGCTGTTCTTCTCATTTTTTTTTATAAGTTGTACATATAAATATAATTGAAGGAACCCTTTCGAGCAAGAAGACGAGTTGCAAAGGGAACACTTTGGCAGACATGCTGGTTCGTGTGGAGAGAGATTAGAAAAATTGAAGTGTGCCAACTAACTTATCTCTGGTACTTTCTCTTAATTAACTTGTTTCCTTTTTTCGTACAAGTCTTGTTCATCTGATATTGGACATGTCTCAATCTTTCTTGTGTTTATGATTATGCATTTCTCTGTATGGCTGAAGAAACAAGTAGCTTTGGTCATGTTTCCAATATCCAAGTCACTATGTTGATCTAGTTATCATAATTTTCCAACTTATATTACAATACTATTGCCATCCTTAATGTGATCTCTTTTATCTGTATCATTTTTATTTACATATGGCTGCGAGAAAAAATATGGTGGGCTTTTCGTTTATGTATTGTATGCTAAAGTTGTTGCGTGTCAAGCATGCTACATTTTTTCAGCGGAATGGCGAATGCTTCTTGAATATTTTTACGCACTGTCTTCAGTGCTCTGTATAGGTTATTAGATTGTCTGTTGACTCTGTTCTACTCAAATACCTGGCTTGCCTTTTCAGCATGATAAGATTTTGACTAATTACTATCCTGAATTGTTATCACCTAATGAAGACTGAACTGACATATGTTGCTATTTTTTACCAAGTGAGCATACAGTAAATTGACTGTTATCGTCAAATACGAATATTATCAAGTACTTTATTACCAAAAGCATCTATGAAGACGTTCGAGCGTTTTTCGCAGATTGTCTAGCATATATCTTGCGGATAGACCAACTGTAGTTGTCGAAGTTTCTCAAGGGCGAGTAATCCATTTATCAGTGCCCATAGCTAAAATGTTTGTTAGAGTTAATTATTGTCCATAGGCTCATGTATTTATGAAGTAAATTGACCATTATTAGCTGTGTTTGTTTAATATCAAAGTTGGATCTGGTGTTACTAGACATGATAGTAGATATGCTGGTTCATGTAGACAGAGACTAGAAAATTGAGATCATGCAAAGTTATATGTCGTAGTTTCTCTTAAGTAACTCTTTATTGATTGGATGACCTTCTTGTTTCGTTTTATACTGGTTATGTCTCATTCTTTCTCGTTTCATGATTCCGCATTCCTCTTATACCGTGTGTGCTTGAACAAGTAGTTTGGGACTATTGTAATTTTTATAGGTCATTATTGAACTGGTTATCTTAATTATCCAATATTTATACTGCAATATTGTTGTTGTTCTTTATTCCAAGTCGACTAGTTGAATGGTGTTGACATACATATGGCTGCAAGAATATGATGGTGTCTTATGTCTGGATGATATACTCAAACCGTGGCGCATTACATCATGGAGTGGTTTTTCTTGTTCAAGAATGCTACATTTATTAGGAGAATAAAATAATGCATGCTGCTTAAATATGCCCTTTACTCATCAGTTTTTGATTACTTTGTACAGAAATATTGTGTGAACTACTTGTCCTGACTTATCCCAAAATCCCATACATAAAATCAGAAAAAAAGCTAACAGAAAAAAAGATTCCCTGCCCTTTTTTCACATTGATAAGCTTTTTTTTCTTTGAGATTGACATTGATAAGATTTATTCCGTCATTAGTCACTATCCTTGAGTGTTATCACCATATCAAGACTGAGGTGAAGTATGATATGTCTTACCAAATAACCTTGCTGTTTATTTTCTCCAAAAATGAGCAATTCTCCTTGCTGTAAATTTTTGCTGCCTTTGAAATTTACGAAACAGACGTACGATCTCGTATTGCTGACTTGCTGTTCGGCTAGCATTTTAGAAAAGTATCTGAGAGTGTGTTCTGGTTTTTCCATTTACTGTTTCTACTCTTTTGCATTGCAGGTGCCTTTAAATTGGATGACAACAAGTTGATGGTGGCACTGAAAGACATGAATGCACTCGCATTTTGGTGAAATTATAGCACAATTTTTGGCCTATTCCATTTGCTGATGCGCTCCCTGAACTTTTGTTTCTGGCAAAATGGAAGGTTGTTCTTATATATTCTGTGATTTAATTTAAGTGCACGCCTGCTGAATAGACTGACTGCATTCCACCGGCAATTTGGATGGAACGGTCTGAACAATGCGCTGTTGCAAGACTATCTCCTCTGTCAAATGTTTTAGCAGCTTCTAGTGTTTAATCCTCATCCCTTTCGCTTTGCTCATCACCATAGTCAGGATATGATTTGATCAGACTGTTTTGGTGCATGCTGATTACAGTGACCAGAAAATACTCTCTCCAGAAAGTGGGAAACTTTGTTGACCCCCATGAAAAACTATATGTTGTCCTGTATCTGTATGTCAATTTGGGCTCTAGAACATTCCACTTTAGGCCACCATTTTCTATCATAAATTCCTTTTCCATCTATATAGCATAATCTATGGAAGAAATTGCAAAGTTCAATTTTCACATAAACGATCCAAATATTAATCAGAAAAAATCTGATGGACCGACCATTGCTCCCGCAGAAAGAATTCAAACAGACAGCTGTCTGTGTCAAAAAGAAAAATAATAATTCCACAAGGCATTCCTTGGATCAAAGTAGACACACTCTGCGCCCCTCTCACCGCTGTCATAGCCTCGCGTGAACCAACTCCACCCCAAGGAGCAACACCACGCGGCACTCGGCGGCGCTCGCTCTCCAAAATCACACCCAAAACGGCAAAACCCTCTTCCATTCTAGACCAAATCGCCGCATCCTCGCCAAGATGCTCCGCCGTCTGTCCGTCGCCGTCGCCGGGGGCCTCCGCCGCTCCCTCTCCACGTCCTCGTCCGCCTCGCGTCCGCCGTGGGCCCTGATCCAGCTCACGTCGGTGGACGAGTCAGGGGCGCCGGCGCCGGGCGCGTCCTTCCACCTCGACAAGCCCCCGTTCGTCACCAACCTCGCCGTCCCCGCCCACTTCGTCCACCCGCGCCCGCTCCCCGACCCCGACACCGGCAAGTACGGCTTCGTCTCGGGCGATGTCGCCGCCACGAGCAGCGACGGCTTCCTCCTGGTGCGCTTCTGGGAAGCCCGCTTCGACATCCCCGCCATCGGAGACCGCACGCGACTCTCCTTGGCTTCCGCGGTACGCGACCTGTCCTGGACCGAGATGGACATCAACCCGGAAGGCACGCGCTTCATCTGCAACCCGCTCAGCGGCGAGCTGTACCGCCTCCCGGACCTCGACGGCACCAAGAGGACCACCATGTACCACCACCTCGGCCTCCTCACCCAAGCTGAAGGAGGGCAAGGACCGCCTTGCAGGTATGCGGTGGCTCAGATGTTTTCTCTTCTAGACGAGGGCCAGGAGGAGGGGGGCTTCGTCATGCGGCGGTTTCTCTCCGAGACAGGGGAGTGGGAAAAGTTGGTGGGTTTGCCATCCCCTTTGCCGGCTGGGCGGCGGATGGACATCGGCAGCGCCGTGGTGGCTTTCGGTGACCGGCTCTGGTGGATCGACGAGAGCTGGGGTGCCGTCTCGGTGGATCCGCTCAGCGACCGGCCGGAGCTCTGCTTCACCGAGCTGCCAAGAGGGAGCGTGCTGCCTGACCTGGAGGGCATGGTGTTAATGAGGAACCTTGGCAGATACCGGCGCATGGGGGTCAGTGAGGGGAAGATGCGGTACGTCGAGGTGTCCAAGGAGAAGCCCTATGTGATCAGTTCCTTCTCGCTCGACGACGGCCGCAGCTCCTGGACGCTGGACCACGAGGTGTCATTTATCCACATTTGGATGGACGGACGCAACCAGTTTCCACCTTTGAAGGAGATGCCGGCGATTGGGGCTATTGACCCACTGAACGCCAATGTCGTGTACCTCGTCTGCGGTGACCAACTTGTCGGCGTGGACATGGTTAACGAGAAAGTTACTGGGAGTTCTCGTCTAGCTCTACCTGATATCCCCCTCCTACCATGTGTGCTCCCAACTTGGCTGGAAACAAGCCAAATTCCTTATGCAGGTAACTTCCACATTTCGTTGTGTGGTTTGTTTGAGTCATGTGTACTGTACATTTGTTAGATTGGACACATTTCATTTTAACCTGCCTTCTGAAATGATGTGCTTGTAGACTTGTATGGGTTGTAGGGTCCTCTGTATACAAATTGTGCTAGAATTTGGTGTTAATTGAGGGAAACTGAGCTGAATTTGGGGGAGACTAGTAGTGCTTCGAGGCTTGTGTAGATGGTAGGGTCCTCTGTATACAAATTGTGCTAGAATTTGGTGTTAATTGAGGGAAACTGAGCTGAATTTGGGGGAGACTAGTAGTGCTTCGAGGCTTGTGTAGATGGTAGGGTCCTCTGTATACAAATTGTGCTGGAATTTGGTGTGAATTGAGGGAAATTAAGCTAAATTTTGGGGAGAGTAGTAGTGCTTTGAGCTACTACTCAAATTTATGTGTTGAGTTGTTGTACCTGCTGCATCCTATACCAATACATCCATTATGTATTGTGAAGTATCAAATTTATGTTCATGTTCAAATAATTCCAATATGCACTGCCTTCCTCCTACGTGCACATACAATTTTGGGGTGCCTTGCTAACCATTGCTGTTGAGAGCTAGCTGCCATCTTGCCGCACCACTCCTTCCCTCTCAATGGCACATCGTATTCTCATTTCATTGTAGTCTACATTTTCTATTTTGCTTAAATTATATATATATATACCAGTAATTTTCGGATTTTCATATCACTGCTCTTAGGGAACATGGTGTTTTTTTGTTATTGATTTGATTGGTTATTCGAACATCTATCACTCTATTGTGTTTCATTCATCTAATTATTGGTATATCAGCTCAGTACTCTTGTTCAATGTCTCAAGTTTGTATGCCATTTCAAGTCAATTATACTACGCAGACAAATGTTTACCTTTTTATGATTGTTTAAGTTCTTGCTTGCATGGTTGAAGGTTGGAGCAAGAAGCCTACTGTCAAAAGGGAGGTTTTGCCAGATACAGAGAAAAAGAACACTCTTCGTGTTGAAATAGAGCTGATGAAATGATGGTGTACCGGCTAATTCGTATTTTGGTACTTTTTCATAACTATCTCTCCTATCACGTTCCATTCCTCTTAATTAATTACCTCAAAATAACATAATACTATCTGGTGCATATTTCTGCCAGCTGCCAACTTGAGCAGCACTATTTTCTGATTCACCAGACACTAATTGTTATTACAAAGTTAAAATGGGAGTGTGAAAACTCATAATGGTTATGTAGCTTAGTACGTACAGAGTATTTTCATTATGACGAGCCATTGTCTTTCATCATTGCAAATATTATCACCAATTGATTTTGCCTAAACTGAACCATGCTGTTGCTACTTGTAAACTGAGCATGTAGTAATTTTTGTTGCAACCGAAATAGAATATAAACATAGCATGTTGCAGTGCTCAGATGGCAAGTCATTTTTCTGTCTTTGTTCCAATGCAATGTGGATGTGAATCTGCTTGTGCTGTTGTTTACTTCTGAACTCTTGTTTCCATTTACTTGTATATATATTGAGCTCAAGAAGAAATGGAGAAAACATATCTCTTGTTTCCGTTTTCTTGTATATATATTCCGATGTCCTTAGTGTTTATCTCTTTCAGAACGATTACAAAGAGATTTGGCAGGACTCATGTTTATGTTTACTATTTCTTTGCAGGTTTTTTGGAAATGTAAGAGAAGAGTTGTTTTGGAGGACTATGAAACTGATGGTGATAGTTTTTTGAACTCCCGTTTTTGGAGAATGCTGTTACAAGTCTGGGTTTGTTAGAACTTGCTCGTGCACTTCCTCATTCACAATTTGGGCAGATCTGGCGAATGGTTTACATATTTTGGTTTTGCTTGTGCACATCTTCAGTTTTAGTAGATTGGCTCGATTCCGTCAGCGATTCAGCATGGATCGACAGCCAACAACAGCATTATGTCCTTTTAACTTTGAATGGATCAATAGCTTTTAGAAGTTAGAACTATGAGTATCATGGCCTAGAATGTTCTGGGATTTTGTTATCATCAACTATTCTATACCATTGTGGAATCTGAAACTTTATTTTAACTTGAGAACGCTTGCTTTGAGTTGACTGGGTCTGTAAGCTTAAACCAATGTGTTCTTGCATCGTTATTCAGTCTGGAGTTTAGCTTAAATCCTTGGCATTGGCATGGTTTGCCTTTATTTTGGAAAGGTTTAAAGCTTTTCTGAAGTGTGACTGATCTTGGAGATTTGGAATCCTTGCGTATTCTGCAATGGATCAGTCATGCCTGTATGAGGTATGCCAGTTTCCTGACCTATATGTGAGCTACTGTGAGTTAGGGATGGTACGCTCCTGATCGTATTGTCTTACAAATGTCAAAATTGTCCAAATTACTGCTTTGCTGCATAAGTGATCTTTTTTATGACAAAAAAATTTAAAGCAATTTTTATGCCATCAAAAGTGCTTTCATTTGTCATTCTTATGTCAAACTATTTAAATGCTCAATTCGAGTTTCTGAAAATTCACAAGTTCACCTTAAATATCTGGTTGCAAGTTTCTGTATGTTACCCCGAATTGAAAGTTTTGCGAGTGAGTGAAACTAGGAGAAGGAGGTGGAATTAGGGCTGGACTAACGAGCTACTCGGCTCGTTAAGGCTCGTGATCATTAAGTCTCGAATCGTTAGGCTCATTAAAGATAACAAGCTAAATATAAAGCTTGGCTATGTTCGTTATATGTTTGCGAGCGCTCGCGAGCAACTTGTTAAGAAAATACATCAGGAATCATGATACTTCATGTCGTCATATATATATATAATGCATAGGTGCAACTGTCTACAAGTAAAAATGCATACACGCATCAAGCTAATTGAACAAGCTACACTATCGGAAAATTTGTCTTTCCCGTGAGAACGGCGGTTTGCCGTGTGCTTCAAGACTTACGGAACACGGCAAAGAAATCTATGCCGTGTACGACATCAACAATCACGGCAAAGAAACAGAACACGGCACAGAAGAAGTAAAGCTCACGGGAAAGAAACAAAGCACGGCAAAACGGTATAAAAGCTCACGACAAATATTTTGCTGTCGGCAAAGACACTTTGCCGTGCGTCGTTCCACCTGTCACGGCAAAGACGTTGACCAGAATTTGCCGCAACGTCCCCAATATTTCGCGGGAAAACATTCCGTTCGCGCGGCTCGTTCCCGCGTGGTAAAAGAATTCGCGGGAAATGTTTTGCCATGTGGCTCCCTACCCGGCGCACGGCACAACTGCCCTTTGCCGTGCGGCTCCCAAACAACCACACGGCACAACAACTCTTTGCCGTGTGCCTTGTCATAAACACACGGCAAACAATGTGTTTCCCCCTCTATCTTTGTCGTTGTTTCCGTAGACTTGTTTTGTTTATTTCTTGCTAAGGCTTCTAATACACTCATTTACTTGAATTAATTATGTTTGTCGATACTATATAGAACCCTCCGGTAGTGCGGGCCGCATGCGTCGAAACCCCTAACAAGTGGACGTAACGGGCGAAACCCTAAAAAGTCGTAAAGCGGGGTTCGTGAAGCGGGTCGCACCTCGGAGCCGTATCTTGGTTCCCGCAACCTCCCAACACACTCTTATACATATATTAGGGACCAATGCAAGCTTTGGTGGGATTCCGACGCTCCGGACCCCCGGTACGGCGAAACCCTACACCCGTTGGAAAAAAGTCCAACCTGTCGATCTACCCCTTTGACCGGCGCCGAGAGGGGGTAGACGCATGAACTTTTTTGCTTGGTTGTGTTAGGTTGGTACATAGGACCAATGGGAACCAACATTCCATGTGTTCCGTCGCATGATTCCATGCCCGGCACCCGAAACGGGAGTTTCCACCTCTAAGTGTCGAAACTTACTACGGAGTAAGGGGGGTTCGTGAAGCGGGTCGCACCTCGGAGCCGTATCTTGGTTCCCGCAACCTCCCAACACACTCTTATACATATATTAGGGACCAATGCAAGCTTTAGTGGGATTCCGACGCTCCGGACCCCCGGTACGGCGAAACCCTACACCCATTGGAAAAAGTCCAACCTGTCGATCTACCCCTTTGACCGGCGCCGAGAGGGGGTAGACGCATGAACTTTTTTGCTTGGTTGTGTTAGGTTGGTACATAGGACCAATGGGAACCAACATTCCATGTGTTCCGTCGCATGATTCCATGCCCGGCACCCGAAACGGGAGTTTCAACTTCTAAGTGTCGGAACTTACTACGGAGTAAGGGGGGTTCGTGAAGCGGGTCGCACCTCGGAGCCGTATCTTGGTTCCCGCAACCTCCCAACACACTCTTATACATATATTAGGGACCAATGCAAGCTTTGGTGGGATTCCGACGCTCCGGACCCCGGTACGGCGAAACCCTAAACCCGCTGGAAAAAAGTCCAACCTGTCGATCTACCCCTTTGACCGGCGCCGAGAGGGGGTAGACGCATGAACTTTTTTGCTTGGTTGTGTTAGGTTGGTACATAGGACCAAGGGGAACCAACATTCCATGTGTTCCGTCGCATGATTCCATGCCCGACACCCGAAACGGGAGTTTCCACCTCTAAGTGTCGGAACTTACTACGGAGTAAGGGGGGTTCGTGAAGCGGGTCGCACCTCGGATCCGTATCTTGGTTCCCGCAACCTCCCAACACACTCTTATACATATATTAGGGACCAATGCAAGCTTTGGTGGGATTCCGACGCTCCGGACCCCCAGTACGGCGAAACCCTACACCGCTGGAAAAAGTCCAACCTGTCGATCTACCCCTTTGACCGGCGCCGAGAGGGGGTAGACGCATGAACTTTTTTGCTTGGTTGTNGAACTTTTTTGCCTGGTTTGTGTTAGGTTGGTACATAGGACAATGGGAACCAACATTCCATGTGTTCCGTCGCATGATTCCATGCCTGGCACCGAAACGGGAGTTTCCACCTTAATTGTCGGAACTTACTACGGAGAGTAAGGGGGGTTCGCTGAAGCGGGTCGCACCTCGGCATCACTTTCTCCATATCGAGTTGTTCCTGGACTTATAGCTTGGTTTTATTAGGTTGGTTCTTAAATATCAATACTAACAAACAGTCCATACAAATAGTAAAGAAGAAAAAGAATTAAAAGAAAACAAAAACAAAAAGAAAAAATGAAAAAAAAAACACTCGGCAAAGAGATGCTCTGCCGTGCGCCGCGCCTCAATGCACACGGCAAAGAGGTACTCTGCCGTGCGCCGCGCTTATACCCTCACGGCAAAGAGTCTCTGTGCCGTGTGGCCCGCGTAACCACACGGCAAAGGAGGCTGTCACGGCAAAGACGTCATCCTTTCAGACCACACACGCGGACACGCACTTCACTGCACTCACACACCCATCTCGATCCCGCACCCCACAGCTCGACCCGCCAGAGCGCCGCCGCACCTCCCGCGCCTCCCCCGCCACCGCACCTCCCCCGGCGCCACCGCCGCCACCGCCATTGCCGGATCTCCCGCCGCCGCGCCTCCCCCGCCCGCAGCAGTCCCTCCACCGCACTCCCCGGCTCCGGCATCCCCCCCGCCCGCAGCAGCTCCCCCACCGTGGCTCCTCCACCGCGCCTCCCCCGCCCGCAGCTCGCCCGCCGCCAGACCTCCCCCACCGCGGCTCCTCCACCGCGCTCCTCCCCGGCTCCGGCATCCCCCACCGCGGCTCCTCCACCGCGGCTCCTCCACTAGGTATTCCTCCTCCTCCTCCGGATGAAATTAGTTAGTTAGTTATTTAGGTTAGTTAGGTTAGTTAGGTTAGTTATTTAGTTTATGTCATTTAGGTTAGTTAGTTAGTTAGTTATTTAGGTTAGTTAGGTTAGTTATTTAGTTTATGTCATTTAGGTTAGTTAGTTAGTTATTTAGGTTAGTTAGGTTAGTTATCTGGATGAAATTAGTTAGTTAGTTATTTAGGTTAGTTAGGTTAGTTATTTAGGTTAGTTAGGTTAGTTATTTAGTTTATGTGATTTGTATTTAGTTTATTTTAAAACAGTGATAACATTTATTTATTTCTTTTCTCGTACAGGAGTATGTGTCGAGCGTGAGAGCGGGGCTGTCGACGGAGGGTGTCGGCGGAAGATCTTCTTTGCCGTTGATCACGCTTCGAGGGTAAGAATTCGCCGGCTCTCTTGAATGTACCTAGGGTTTTATTTTGGTCTAGATCACCGAGTCTGTCGCGTCACCTAGGCGTCAATACCCGTCCGTAAGCGTTACGCGGAAAAATATGCACATAGAGTTAGAGTTGCATATTTTCAGCCGTACCGCTTACGGCATTTACGGGGCAGTCCGCGGATCCGTGGATTGGGTACGTTCTCCCATGCTCTACCTCGATCCGAGATAGAATTTCGACAGCGCCTCCCCGTTGTTCTCCGGATGCACATTCTCTCGGCTTTTTGCCGAGACGTGTATCGGGAGAGCAGCGGGGAGGTGCTGCCGAAATTCTGTCTCGGATCGGGGTAGAGCGGGGAGAACGTACTCAATCCACGGGCCCGCGGGCTGTTTAGGTCCAATACCCATTAGAGAGATAGGTGGATGCATGCCGTAAAATATGGTTTTGTTAAAATTCAATGACATGTTGAACTGAAAGCATTGTGTATGTCTTTTTTGGTACCGATTAAAGGATGGAGAACCGTGAGTGGATGTATGCTGGCAGAAAGAGTCAGTATGAGTTTAGTGATGAATGGAGAGATAAGGCTGAGGAGTTTGTGAACAAGGCGTTTGACATCAGCAGCAAACCCATGAAAGTGTTTTGCCCCTGTAAGAAATGCACTAACCGAAAGCGAATGTCGAAGGTAGATGTCAGTACGCACCTGCTCAAGTTTGGGTTCACACCGTTCTACCATGTTTGGAATTTCCATGGTGAACAGTTAGCAAAACGTCCTAGAACCGAGCCGCGTCAGATTCAGCCAGCTGGAGGATTTGACACTGGGTTCGAGAACTGCTTAGATGACTTTGTTAATGCTAATGCGCCTGAAAGCCCTCATGTAGAGGCGGAGACACCTCAGGAGGCGGAGACAAGTGAGCAGCCGGAGGAAAACACAAAGAAGTACTACGAGGCTATGTTTGCTTCCCAGAAACCCCTCCATGAACATACAGATGTTACCCTTCTAGATGCCATCGCTCGCCTTATGGCCCTGAAGTGCCAGAGGAAGATATGCAGGGATGGTTTCGATGATCTTCTAGCCGTCGTTGGCAGCCTTCTACCGAAAGGGCACATCTTGGCGAAGAGCTTCTACGAGGTGACTAAACTCCTCCGTGACCTTAAGATGTCATATGAGAAGATAGACGCCTGTCCGAAGGGATGCATGCTATTCAGGAAAGACCATGCTGGAACAAATTATTGCATCCATTGCAATTCCTCGAGGTACTTCGAGGTCGACCTCGGTGGTGGACAGAAGAGGCAGACCGGGATTCCCCAGAAGATTCTCCGGTACCTTCCATTTATACCGAGGATCCAGCGTCTTTACATGAACAAAGACACTGCCCAGCAGATGCGATGGGCCGCATTAGGGGAGAGATACACAGACAAGATGATACATCCATCGGATGGTGCCGCATGGAAGAGGTTTGTAGCAAAGTATCCACTGAAAGCGGGCGACCCGAGGAGCGTAGCTGTTGCTATATCAACCGATGGGTTCAATCCGTATGGCATGTCGGCGGCAACATACAGCTGTTGGCCCATGTTTGTCATCCCCCAGAACCTCCCCCCCGGTGAGTCCATGAGATCACATAACATGTTATTGTCGATGATAATCCCAGGACCGAAATATCCGGGTAAGAACATGAATGTGTACCTGGAACCGCTGGTGGAAGACTTGGCAGTTGGCTGGAACGGTCGCGGGGTCCGGACATATGATGCCTCAACAAATGATCACTTCGATATGTATATCTGGTACCACACATCTCTCCATGACTTACCAGCGCGTGCTTTGTTCTGCGGCTGGTGTACACATGGGAAGTGGCCTTGACCACAGTGCAGACAGGCTATGACTTTCTTCTGGCTTAAGAAGGGAGGCAAGTATTCCTGCTTTGATCAACATCGGCAGTTCCTTGACCCAGATCATAGATACAGGAGTGACGTAAAGCGGTTCAAGAAAGGAGTCGAGATCCACGCTCCGAAACCACGTCTGATGACCGGACGTGAAATCAAGGCTGAGCTAGAAGCTCTCGTGCCTAACCCCGATGGGAATGGTTTCGTGGGTTATGGGGAGACACACCAGTGGACTCACATTCCGTGCTTCTAGAAGCTGCTCCCGTACATGGAGGATGTTGAGCTTCCACACAACATTGATGTAATGCACACCGAAAAGAATATCGCCGAGGCTCACTATAGCAGCATCATGAAGACTGAGAAGACGAAGGATAACGTCAAGGCTCGAATTGACCCAGAAGAGCTTTGTGACAGGCCAAATCTGAATATGCAGCCTCCTGGAGTCAACGGCAGTAGGTGGTCTAAGCCAAAGGCTCCGTTCTGCCCTACAAGGGCGGAAAGAAGGGAAATATTACAGTGGCTCGTGGACTGTTTGTACTTCCCTGATGGGTATGCAGCTAACTGGACGAGGTGTGTGAACCTGGAAACGCAACGAGTGGGAGGGCTGAAGAGTCATGACTACCACGTGTGGATTGAGCGCATAATGCCGGTGATGATTCGAGGATATGTCGATGAGGAGACTTGGCGAACACTTGCGGAGTTGAGCTTTTTCTTCCGCCAGATTTGTGCAAGGGAGTTAGATCGTGAAGTGCTTGAGAAGCTGCATGAACAGGCACCCGAGTTGCTTTGCAAGCTAGAGATGTTACTTCCGCCAGGTTTTTTTAATCCGATGCAACATATGATCTTGCATCTCCCGCACGAGGCTTTGCTGGGGGGGCCTGTGTCGACCCGTTGGCAGTTTGGGCCTGAGAGAGAAATGAAGAAGCTACGTGGAAATTGCGGCAATAAATGCAAGATCGAGGCATCCATGGCCGAGGCATGCCTTAACGAGGAGGTGTCAAACTTCACGACAAGGTATTATCATGCCAACATTCCCACAAAGCACAATCCAGTCCTTCGCTACAATGTAGCCAACCCTGAAGATGTACCCAAGCTTAGCATCTTCATAGGGCTCGGTGGCAAATCAAGTGGCACGAAGAAGTTCATCATGAATATACTCGAGCGGGATATGATAAGCTCGTACATCTTGTTAAGTATGGTGGAAGTGAAGCCGTACATCGAGTAAGTCTTTCACCATTTAGTATTTCACAAACATTCACTCCTATATTAGTGGCTAACTCCTCTTTTCTCATTGGCGTAGACGATTCACTCGTGAAAACTGGAAGCTGAGAAGGGAACCTACCCCGAAAGAGTCGAAGGATCTTTTTGACAAGGGTGCTGGTTTTGACAAGGGTGGTGGTTTCATCAGCTGGTTCGCGGGTTTGGTACTGTTCTATTTAACTTTTCTACTGTCGTGGACATTCATCTAGCATTCCTCGTTCTAAACTTGCCATGCTAAACTTGCAGGCAAAAAAGGACAAACAAATGAAGCCAGAGCTTAGAAAGATTGCCCATGGCTTTGGCCATTCCGTCAACTCATTCCATGCTTATGATGTGAATGGATATCGCTTTCATACCCATGAGTACACAACAAACCGGGCCAATCGAAAGACAATAAATAGTGGGGTGTTATGTGAATGCTCAGATAAACTCCATTACTATGGAAGAGTCGAGGATATATACGAGTTGAATTATGGCTTTGGTAAAGGGCTAAATCCCGTTGTATTCAAATGCCATTGGTTCGACCCGCATCGGGTGAGACGGGATCCTAGAATTGGATTGGTCGAAGTTCAACAAAGCTCCAAGTATCCGGGAGACGACGTCTACATTTTGGCTACCCAGGCCTTCCAAGTATTCTATCTCCCGTACCCGTGCAAGAAAACAGCCAAAGCATATCAAAAGCGTCTACAAGGGTGGGATGTTGTGATGACGGTACCGCCGCACAATAGGCCGCCTATGCCTAACAGTGAAGATTACCGGCGCCTAGAGCCCTCGACATCCGAAGGCGAGTTTTATCAGGAAGGAGGGCTCCCTGGGATATTCACTATCAACTTGCCGACCGATGATGACATGGAATACGTCGAAGAAGACGAAGATGCGGGAATGGAGGAAGACACCGCGCATGATGAAGTCGTGGAGGTTCATAACCAAGCTGATGTGTCTTTGCTAAAGCGGTTCCACGCAGGACTTGACGTCGATGAGCCACAGGGACCACCTCCTGGTTCCGTGGAGGGTTGGTGGTGTGGCGACCCCGACAGTGATGACGACACGGGTGGTCCAATAGTTGATCCCAATGATCTCGACACAGGCTACTGATAGCGATGAGGACACATGTATTAGTAATTGCCAGTCTAGCTTATATGTAATAGGTCAATGCTACTCTATGTAACCGTGATTGTCAGTCTAGTTTATTTTGTGAGAACTCATTGTCGCTACTCCATGTATTTTGTTTTATTCTAATTGTTGCTTCATCTAAATTCTTTTTTACTTTTGCTTCATCTATTTACCTTAATTTTGGATCATGTATACTGATGAAACTTTTTTTTTTGACAATGCAGGAAACATGAAGAAGGCCTTGGCAAAAAAGGTGCGTAGTGTGTCGAAAATCCTGGTGGGATCGAGTTCGGCACGACGGCTACCTTCACCTACACCCTCACCTCCACGTGCGAGGAGTGCACGGCGTGGGAGTACGAGGAGAGAGAGTCCTCCCCCGGCCGAGGAGTCCGACGAGGAGGACCTGGAGTACGAGGTGGAGCCGGAGCCGGATTCTGAGGACGAGTCGCTGGACGAGTCGGAGGTGGGCGAGGAGGAGGACAGCGAGGAGGAGCAGGAGGTGGGCGAGGAGGACAGCGAGGAGGACGTGGACGAGGAGGGACCTGGGCAGGGCGGGTTTGAGCTTGACCCGACGCTGCAGTGGAAGCCGCCGGAGGAGGAGTGGGTTGAGACAGACCCGACTATCCCTCCGCCACAGAGCAAGGCGCCGTATCAGCGGGGGGCCGCGACCCTCCCCGATCTTCCTTACGGCTCGCGTCACACTCTTCTCGTGCCCAGCGGGAAAAGGTACAGCTTATTGTTTATGTTCAATTTTAGCTTTTTCATTGTGTTTTGACCCGCTAACCATACTAATTTTGGTTTTTTCATTGTGTAGGTCGTTTGAGTATGTGCCTGCTAAGGCCAAGGGACAGCGTACCTACTCGACCATCCTTGGATGTCTTGTGCGCAAGTTCTTCCCTGGGATTGTCACCCTCCTAGATGGTACCAGGAGTGTAGCTTGGACTTTCAAGCATTACACCTACGCGGAGGATCCCGAGGGCAAGGAGCTGGACATGGCGCATAAGACACTCCGCCACTTCTGGGTAAGTTTGCTTGACTTCTGTAAATCCGAGATTTCACTAATGGCTTTAACCCTATTCTACCTATGTGCATGCTTGCAGAACTACTTCTCCTACCGGTCGGAGCACGAGGACGACTGCACGAGCATCCTTGTGGAGATGGCCTCCAAGATGGTGACGGACATGCACTACGAGGCTCGCGTGAACAGTGTCCGCAATTGGTACGCCGAGAAGATGATTAAGCTGGACAAGAAGCGTGCCCGGGACATCTTGATGCAGCCATGGCAGTACCTGCAGGTAGCTTCATTTCTATATTATCGATTTTGTTGACCGCCATGTAATATCATTAATATGTGTGTTCTGTGCACGTAGGTGCCTCCTCCGTATGTTGGTAACAATTCATCGTGCCACCTCGCGATGGTAGCGTGGTGGACTAGCAAGGAGTACCTCAAGCTGCACGAGGAGGGAAAGGCAAAGCGGGCGTACAACAAGGGTGGAACACACCGCCAAGGCAGCCGCAACCTCTACCAATGCGTGCAAAATGAGGTGAGCAAATGCATTCTTTAGTCCACCTAAGTTCGTGCTCTCTTTTGCAATATTTCCTGCTTTTCACCTATGTTCGTGCTCTCTTTGTAGAAAGCGAAGACCGGCGTAGACCCCTCGCCCTTCGCCGTTTGGTCAAAGTTTCGTACGCGGGATGAGCCGGATCCTGACACGGGGTCGATGTGGATCAACAGCGGCGCCGAGCTCCGGAGCACGGGGTACACGGCGAAGTTCAAGGAGCGCAACGGTGAGGATGCTGACCCTCTCACCAGTCCACTTGACGTCGAGGCTATCGTGCTTGCGGGGGGAGGCAAGGCGAATGGCCGGTTGTGGATAGGTGACAGGCTACATCGACCCTCGCACCGTCCCGTCCCTACGCCAGGTCCGCCGTGGGAGGGCGCCTGGTGCGCTGCTGTGGAGACCCGCCCACGAGTTTCGGGTCTGGTTGTCGACCAACTCCGGGAGCAGGTTAGTCAGCAGCAGGTGCTCTTTGAGCAGCAGCAGCAGGAGCAGATCCGACAGTAGCAGGAGCAGATCCGGCAGCAGCAGGAGGCGTCCAGGCAGATGATGGAGTGGATGACGGCCAACATGCAGCGCTTGGCTCCTGCGGACGGGACTCTTGCTTTTGCTCCACCGACGTTCCCATGGGTATGTCGTCAAACTTGTCATTCTATCCATCTTACTGTTCTAACTTAGTTATCTTTGTAATGCGAGCATTTTTCCATGTTGTAGATGGATCCAGGATCGGCGGGTGGATCTCACTCGATGGCGCCGCAGCCGCCGCCTGGTGGCCAGGACGATCCGGAGCAGCAGCCCCACTTCACAAACCCTTCTGTTGTCCGGAGGCTTCCGTGGGTATGCTCGCATGACTCTTTCTCCGTAGTTTTAGTTCGCTTTCTTTTAATACCAATGCCATTTCCACCTAGTTGTCGAACTTATCATTTTCTTGCAAACGTGTAGGATCAGGATCATCCTCAATGATGTTGAGGACCTACTCCGCCGCAGGAAGGATCAGGTTAGTTAACATTTTAACTTGCTACCACTCTCGTTTGAAAACTTACTTCATGTCTCACTTAGATCGTCATAGCCAATCAATGAATCTTCAATGGTCACTTGTGTCTTTTTGTTTATCACATAGAACAACTTGTGTCTTATTGTTTACTACATCTAACTTAGATCATGTCTTTTGATTTACAACATCTAGACTTGTGCATTTTAACTTGTCATACTCATGATTTTTGTATGAACTTGTAGGAGGATCAACGATGACGTCCATCTTGCCCATCCGTCCATCGTCACGGAGTTCATGTGCTATGTGCTGTTTGAGACTATGTGTTGTTTGAGAATGTGGAGTTTGAACTATGTTGAGTTCATGGTTGTGAAGTTAATGTTGATTTTAGTAGACGAGCTATGTTTGTACTATGTGGATGCTATGTTTGTGGTGTTTGATCTTGTTTATATATGTTTGATCATGTTTATCATCTGTCAATTATGTGCATTTGCACACTGTGAATTATCGTCTGTGAATTTTCTGTAAAATGCAGGGATTTTTACAAAAACAGTAAAAATCTGTGACATTATGGTCACTTTGCCGTGTAAAGGCACACGGCAAAGGCCTGTGCCGTGCACCTGCACACGGCAAAGCCCACACGTGGCGGCCACCTGTGCTCCTGGCATGTTTGCCAGGACCATATGGTCAATATGCCGTGTGTGTTTAGGGCAAGCACACGGCAAAGAGCCGATGCAGGCATCCTGGACAAAGCTGATGTGCCGTGCGTCTTGGTGGAAGGATCACGGCAAAGACAGCGTCTTTGCCGTGCGTCTAAGGCCGCGAATCACGGCAAAGATTTAAACTTCGCCGTGCGGCCAGGGAGACACTCACGGCACAGATTTAAACTTTGCCGTGCGTCTTGTCTGTATCACACGGCAAACATTTAAACTATGCCGTGCGTCTGGTCTGTTACACACGGCAAAGAAGTGGTCGCCGTTTGACCCTCCTCTGACATCTTCTGACACATTTATTGTGCCGTCGAGTATGGGAGGCACACGGCATAGTCTTTGCCGTGATTGTTTGGGCAAAGCGCACGGCAAAGTTCTTTGCCGACGCGTATTATGCCGTGTGGGGTTTGCCGTGCGAGTCATCACGGCAAAGCGTTTGCCGTGTTCCGAAACACCTTTGCCGTGTCTTCTGGCCTCACGGCAAAGACGCTGTTTCCGGTAGTGCCTGCTGCCACATCAACCCGCCGGCAAGGTGAGGAAAATTTCATCGGCATCCGTGAGCTGTGAGCACTATACGTTCAGACAATCAAACTCATCGTCAATCTGCCAAGGGGTCACACGATTGCATAAGAAAGTTACGAATGATTTCGGTCGAAAAATTATACACCAAGATTTATGTTCTTGTTCACCAGGAGCGGACGATCTGTTCGCATGCTCGTGAGTCCTTCATCGTCTCCTCGTCGTCATCGTGAAACCTTTCCGTGCCTCATCGGCGGCCTGTACGCCTGGTAGGGCACAACAGTAAGCAGCCGTCGTGTTTTGTAACGTCGTTGTTCGTGGCTTGGCCGAGCCGACGAGCTGCCGGAGATTAATCGCCCTGTGCGGCCGCGCCGGCATAGATTAGACGATCTAGAAAACAAACTGTCGACTGTCGAGGAAATTTTCCCATCTCGCTGGTGGGCTGATGAGGCAATAGGCAGCAGCTACCGTGGCCGCAGGAAATATGCCTTTCTGTAGCGCATACAGCTACATGCGCCACAGAAAGATACATTTCTGTGGCGCATGTTGGATGTGCGCCACAGAATTGTGTCTTTCTGTGGCACGTCTAGCTATATGCGCCACAGAAAGGCATATTTCTGTGGCGCATGTGGCCCATGCGCCACAGAATTGTGTCTTTCTGTGGCGCATATACTATATGCGCCACAGAAAGACACAATTCTGTGGCGCATGTAAAACTATGCGCTTTCTGTGGCGCATAGTTTTGCATGCGCCACAGAATGTGGTTCACCTATAGCTAGTTTCCTAATAGTGACAAGAGGGGGGGAGTAATACCAAATATTTCCATCTAATTGCAAATGGCAAGCATAGAAGGAAAAGGATATTTCAACTTGAACAAGATGAGGGGACTATAATAGGTCAGCATAATCTCCAAGTTTATATACGTGATTTCTACAAGAAGTTGTTTGGGGCGGAGGCGCCAAGCAACTTCTCCATGGTAGAATCAGTCACAGATGATATACCCCAAATCTCCACAGAAGAAAACGAAATTCTAGTCGCTAACTTCTCGGAGAATGAGGTGCATGAGGCCATTATGCAAATGGAGAAAAATAAAGCACCCGGTCCTGATGGTTTTCCAGCTGAATTCTATCAGAAATTCTGGGAAGTCATAAAAACTGACCTTTTAAAAATGTTTGAATGTTTCCATAGAGGGGAGCTACCTCTATATCATTTAAACTATGGGAATGTTATTCTGTTACCCAAAAAGGAGAATGCAGTACAAATTCAACAATATTGCCCTATATATATCTGCTCAACGTCAATTTTAAAATCTTTACCAAGGTGGCTACGAATCGGGTGTCAATAGTGGCACAAAAGGTTATACGTCCCACTCAAACGGCCTTCATGCCTGGGAGACACATTCTTGAGGGGGTGTTGATCCTACACGAGACCATTCATGAAATTCATAGGAAAAAATTGGATGGAGTAATCCTCAAGATTGATTTTGAAAAGGCATATGACAAAGTTCAATGGCCATTTTTACAACAAGTATTATGTATGAAAGGTTTTGATCCTAAGTGGTGTACTTGGATTGACCAGTTCGTAAGTCGGGGGAGTGTTGGGATTAAGGTTAACAAGGATCTTAGCCATTATTTCCAAACTAAAAAGGGCTTAAGGCAGGGGGGACCCGCTGTCACCTCTACTTTTCAACATTGTGGCGGACATGTTGGCTATCATCATTGCAAGAGCAAAGGATGATGGCCAAGTAGAAGGCCTTATACCTCATTTGATTGATGGGGGAGTGTCCATTTTACAATATGCTGATGATACCATACTTTTCATGAGTCATGACTTAGAGAAAGCTCTTAACATGAAACTCATTTTATGCATCTTTGAAAAACTATCGGGTTTAAAAATAAATTTTCACAAAAGCGAGATTTTTTGTTTTGGTCAAGCCAAAGAGATGGAGGACCAATACAAATTGCTATTTGGTTGCGAATCTGGGAGGTTTCCTTTCAGATATCTTGGTATCCCAATCCATTTCCGCAAATTGAAGAATGGAGAGTGGAAACCGGTGGAAGATCGGTTTGAGAGAAAGCTTGCTAGCTGGGTGGGCAAGCTATTATCTTATGGAGATCGGTTAATCCTTGTTAATTCAGTTTTAACAAGTTTACCGATGTTCATGTTATCCTTTTTCGAGGTACCTAAAGGGGTACGGAAAAGAATGGATTTATTCCGGTCTAGATTTTTTTGGCAAAGCGATGGTCATAAAAGGAAATATAGATTAACTAAATGGAGTATGATGTGCAACCTAAGGAGCAAGGTGGGCTCGGGATTGAGAATCTGGAGCTCAAAAATAAAAGTCTTCTCTGTAAATGGATTTTCAAAATTTTAACCGAAGAAGGGGTTTGGCACGAGTTAATAAGGAACAAATATTTACACTCGAAATCGTTATCTCAAGTGAAAGCTAAGCCGACGGATTCCCCGTTCTGGAAAGGTCTCATGAAAGTAAAGGATGAGTTCTTTGATCGCGGGTGTTTCAGGGTTGGTAACGGGGAACAAACCCGCTTTTGGGAGGATAATTGGTTAGGGGATAAGCCCCTTGCAACCCAATATCCATCTCTATATAACATCGTGCAGAGAAAAGAGGTCACAATGGCTTCTGTTTTATCAACGGCTCCACCAGTCAATATTTCCTTTAGAAGAAGTCTAATAGGAAACCGCTGGAATAGGTGGCTGCACTTAATAAATCGCCTAATTGGGGTTCAGCTGACAAACGAGCAGGATCAATTTAATTGGTCATTGACGACCTATGGAAAATTCAAGGTCAAATCAATCTATTTAGATTTTATGAGTGGTCACGCGGTTTTCCTTCATAAATACATTTGGAAGATGAAGGTACCACTAAAAATTAGGATTTTTATGTAGTTTCTCTATCGTAGGGTGATTTTGACAAAGGACAATTTAATACGACGAAATTGGCATGGGTGTAAAGCATGTTGTTTTTGTGATCAAGATGAAACAATACAACATCTGTTTTTATCATGTCCCCTGGCTAAGATGGTTTGGCGTATAGTGTTTTTGGCCTTCAATATTACTCCCCCAACCAGTATAACGAATATGTTCGGGAACTGGTTAAATGGTATTAATAAAAATTTAAAAGTGCAAATACGAGTGGGTATATGCGCTTTGTTATGGGCTATCTGGAACACACGGAACGATGTTATCTTTAACAATGCAAAACCATCTTCTTTTATGCAGGTGCTACCAATGGCGGCTCATTGGATCCGTATGTGGTCTTACCTACAACCAATGGACAAGCGGGATGCTTTGGTTACTGGGTGCAACCGGCTAGAGCAGGTGGCACGGGATTTATACAACCAGTACAGTTGGCGTTTTGATCGAAAACTATCATGTTGATGCAGTGCCATCCCATGTCTTCTTTCTTTATTTGGTTGATCCATGCTGAAACTTTATGTGACCCGTGATGTAATCGTTGTACTTCTGTTACTCGAATAAAGCAATAAAAGGTCGCATGCATCAATCGATGCAGAGGCCGGGACTTTTCCCTTTTCGAAAAAAAAAGAAAAAAAATGCGAACAATAAGAGCAGGTAACAGTTACCTGGAGAATGGAGTCATATCCAGATGGCGGGACAATGTACAAGCACGGAAAGGATGTTCAGGGTCATAGCCATGGGCGTAATAAAAATCATCCGGAAGTAATACTGTCCAATTGTTTTCACATGCATTACAGGGAGTACCTTTTTTTTTGCAGCGACAGACTCCAAAGGTAAGATATTAGAGCGAAAATGATTGACAAAACCGTGTACATGTGCACTATAGATCACACCACAACAGGTAAAAGTTTCTGTCATCGACACCGAAACGGAGAACAGATTCCTAACCGAAACATACATCAGTTCCCAAAACACCAATCTATTCTGAGCTGATGCATGAAATGCTTGCTGCAGGGCAGTGAGCTATCAAGATTGTCTCCATGAGCAGAATCCATGAAAACTGCAAAATAGCACAGCTTACAGAAGCATGCGTTTTGCCAAACAAAAGACAGGCAGAAATTGCAAGTTCATATATTAAAACTTCATTATTCAAGGATTCCAGAAGATAAAAAGCTACAAGCCTATATCAAATCATGCCCACAGATATATAAACAATGATCAGGGGCGTATCACACTGGAGATTCATCAAACCGGAAAATAATATGTAAAGCTGATTTCCAAACCAACGAGATTAATAACTAAAGGTAGTTATCTACTGGAATGATCGCTAATCCCAAAGTGTATTTAGATGAAATGGTATGGGAAAGTCGGTAATTCATTCTTTTTTCCTAAACCATATGGAACAACGCAAAACAGAAATCCAATATAATTACCCCTAAACCCTAAACTGAAGCTAAATACAGTAAGAGTAGACTATATACAGATAGACCTAAAAATGACGTTTAACAAAAGTATCTTGCCACATGTTGAAAACTGCTCCAATCAGTAGGAAATGTTCCTGCATTTCATACTGATTGTTCCAACAGTTTAACTATGTTCTTGTTGATCCTGCCTCTATGCTTGAAGCAAATAAAATAACTAGTAAGAACAAAAAATAACTATTTACCACACAAACCAAGAACTATTCAGTGAAATTATTGGTGAAACAAAAATAATCTGTAATACAAAAACAAAGTAACAGGTGCAATAAAATGGCATGCCTACCAAAAATTGTAAGCTCTATGTTCATCTCACCAATTCACCTATCTGGAGATAAATTCAAAAACATATAGCCACAATTGTAACTTCCAATAACAAAAGGAATATAATATGTGAGCTTTGCTTGATTGTCACATACGAAACCAGAGACCATGGTGATTTACAGGAACAAGTCACTCAGAGTCTAACCATTTAAATGAAGGATAGACAAAATCGTGCAAGCATGGAAAATTCACGCGCGTCACAGGTTAATGCACCTCCGTGATCACAAGTATTAAAATATGATGCTGGCTTGACTTTCTGCTTTCACGTACATAGGAGGACAGGTGGTTTGCAGCAAGACCAACCAAAATAAGATACTAGTCATTCAGAGTGCAAAAGCAGAGACAGTAGGAGTAGCTGTTGTTAAGGTTCCACGATGATGTGAACTGTACAGAAAGACTACTAGCACAGGAACTAATAGAGTCTGGAGAGAATGCAAACAAGGTACTCGCCAAAAGAACCAATCCAGCTTCAACATCTATATAAATGCGATGTGATCATTTAAATCCAAATAACGAAAATAGTTGAGATACTAATAACTGGGTAGATATCTGTCAGTCGTAAAATTAAACTGAGCATCTCTGGAAACCCTTTCCTCCAGCTGCAGCTTCCTGCTTTGTTCTGCCAAGAACTCCTCATTGTTGTCCGTGGCTCTGATGCAAAGTGTCATAGACTCTAGCAATTCCGCGTTCAACACAAAGAATGTAACAAAGCTAACTTGTGACCTGATGCCCCGATACTCTTGTAACACAATTGTCTTCAGACGGATGTCAAGACATCTGATCGACTGCACGTGCTTGCGACGCCACGCATTGGTTAAAAGCCCTGATTGAAATGACTGCAAATAACACTGAAAAAGAAAAAGGAAAAAAAAAACACTTAACAACATAAGTAGATGAATAGAGCGGTTGAACTATCAATGAAGAATTAGTACCTCAATGTATAACTTTTCCATGCACGGAAAGAATCTCATCAAGTCAACAACTGTATCCAGACTAAGAATATGCATATCGACAGCCAAAATCTTGACAGTCCGCACCACGGTTGTTAGGCTCTCAACGCACAGTCCCTTTATCAAGCATGTAAGAAAACATTAGGCCATGAACAATTGCAGGAGAAATATAATTCATTGCACACAGGAATGCAAGTCAGAAGCGTGGAAGAAGTAGGAAGGCATTGGCTACCTACCTTAATAACCGCTGAGCCAAACGAGATTTTGGTGGAGTTGCAAAGGAGGCGCAGGGTCTCCAGTTTAGGTGCGGAGATTACCGATATATGGAGGTCAAAACTTCCATCAAGATGGAGCAGCCTCTTAAGGCATGGGGCATTCTCAATGACGAGTTCCCCGAGCTTGATCTCACCGCTCCCACAACCGTCAACACGCACACCCACACTCCTAATGCTAGCGGAGTTGATTCTGACACAACGGAAGCCGGCGCAGCCGTTTATCAGCAAGCACTCTAGAGCTGGGCACCCGGCAAGCATGTGGTGCAGCGAACACTCCGAGATCCTGACCTTTTGAAGTGTGAGCTGCTCAAGCTTGGGGAAGTGAAGGCCTTGAACCGTGCTGTCGGGGAAGCGCCATCCTTCAATGGTGGCAACACGGAGGGTGGTGGAGAGGCGGGAGATGGATGCCGGCACCGGTTGCGGAAACGATTGGCTGTAGCATATATCAAGCTCTTGGAGATTGCGGAGGGTGGCTGATTGGAGCCACACGTCCACGGTGTAGATCCATGTGTCGAGGCAGAAGCGGCGGGCGGGGCCTGGGTGCGAGGAAAGGACGAGTGATACGACACCGGCGAGTCCATTGGGATGCTCGACGAGGTCACGGCAGTCGAGGTTGAGAGGGGCGGAGCGCCAGAGGTTGCGCCAGCGGGGCGCGAGGATCTGGGTGCGGGCGCCGTCCTTGGTGGGGAGGAGGGAGACGATGTGGCAGAGGACGTCATCGGGGAGGTTGCTGATGCCGTCGGCGCGTCCTCCATCTTCACCCGCTCCGGGAGACACCAATCTCCTCCTCTTGGAACTAGGATCGCCCGCCTCCATTTCCGGGGCGCAGAGGTATCTTCTAGGGTTCGGAGCTTCGGAGACACCGCTGCCGCTGCACGGTGGACTTGGTTAGGAAGACTGCGCAACACTGTGGCAAGCCAGGGAAGAAGATGGAGTTGTGATATCTACGATGCCCTGCTCTTTATAGAGCCTTCTCCGGATCCAGTCCAACTGACCAACGTTTGAATGAAGGAAACGTCCTTCCGACCTGAGCGCGGTGCGCAGATTGGATGCATGCAGGAGAATCGGGAGGATAGGTTCTAGCTAGCTCAAGACTCGGAATGAGTTGCAGCATCCCAACGGTTCTGATTCTAGCGCCGGGAATGGGGAGAGAACCGCACCGATCCATCTGCTGTTTGCGGTGTGAATGAAACCATGTCACCACCCACGTACAAACCCACACGCCCAACCATAGAAGGAAAATCTTGCCGCTGCCGGCGCTGCGCGGACGAGGACGCTGCCGACGAGTCGCGCCGGCGGCGGGATCGCTTGTTGTGCCCCCATTGCAGAAGCACGTCGCCGCGCTGGAGCTCGATCAGGACGCCGTGTCGGAGGAGTCTGGAGTCGGAACGTTGGTTGTGGTGGCCGTGGTCCTGGTCCCACGCCGGACTCCGGGCGGCCGCCGACGAAGCGCGCGCGCCCTCGTCGGCATGGTGTCCACAATCGCTCCCCCGCTCGGTATAAATCCCCGAGCGCCACGCCGCAAACTCCCACACACCGAAGCTCACCTCGCAGGGCCGTGGCAACCTCCGCCAACCTTGCAACTTCCTTCCCCAGCATATTGATGGGGCGCGCTAATCCCGGTATCTTCAGAGTTGCCGAGCGCCCCCGCCGGCGGCACTGTGCACTGCGGCGTCGCCACCGTATCCTCTCCTCTGCTATCACCTCCGCCGCTGTGTGCTCTGCCGCCACGTGGCTCGCACAGTGCACATATGGGCAGCAGGGCAATGTGTCTCGCAATACGCAGAGCCTCACCAGCAATATGAAAGCTTCCAGCTGCAGCAAAGACAGGTTCACTGGCGGGCGGGGCTTTGCCATCTGGTCGCTAAACTGCAGTTCTTCAACAGACAAGCGCCGTTCGACATGGTTTGCTTTGTTGCGCCCCGTCCACCAACACCAGAACAGAGCAGCAACCGTCATCATAAATCTCTTACTGCAGGGACAGCACAGAGTGCAGCAGTTCCAGACTTGAATTGAATTGTAGTCCGAAAAATGGCTTTAAGAGTTTATCAAATGAAATTAACCCAGAAGGTCAAATGACACGTAAACAGGTGCTTTCATGTTCTTTTACATTTAAATTGCATCAATCCCAAAGCAGAAACAGGTTCATAACTATCGAGACCATTTCAGAATCACAAGTCATGCTGCTAGGTGTCTACATGGTACTGTACAGCATATGAGTCCTAGTTTTCAAAGGAACAATATAGGCAGTTTTCACTATACAGCGATGTCCAAGGATCCTCTGAAAAAATTGACAAGTGAGACACAATGGTTTCGTGTGAAAAAAAGGGCATGTTGCACTCAAGGTCAACAACTAGTTTGGGATCAACTTTGAGATTTCTCTTCACATATGGCATCCTAGGAAATTGGTCTAATTCCACAATAAAAAAAAGGATTGAATCAACCAACAGCAGCCACACACAGCAGTACCACAGGTATCATCAGGTTCAGCTAGAAAAATAAGTACTTTGAATGTTCGTAAGACAAAACCCCAGATGTATGAGGACCAAATTTCGCCAACAGGAGCAAAACTCACAAGCATGTGTGCATAATCTATGCATTACGGGGAGTACCTGTGTTTTACTGTCACATGCATTACGGGGAGTACCTTTTTTTTTACAGCCGCAGACTCCAAACGTAAGGTACTAATCATCTGCAAATATTATAGCGAAAATGTTGACAAAACCTTGTAAATCTGCACATATAGATCACACCACAAAAGGTAAAAGTTTTTGTCTATCGACACAGAAACCGAGAACATATTCTTAACTGAAACATACATCAGTTCCCAAAACACCAATCTATTTCGAACTGATGTATAAACTGCTTGCTGCAGGGCAGTGAACTACCAACATTTTCTCCAAGAGAAGAATCCATGAATATAGGCAAAGCAGCTATGTAACATGAGCTTGCGAAAGAGCAGATATCTTACAGAAGCATGCGTCGTGCCCAAGCAAGACAGGTAGAAAATTACAAGTTCATATATTAACACTTCAGTATTTCAGGGTTCCAGAAGATAACAAGCTATGAGCCTATAACAAATCATGCCCACAGATATATAAACAATGATCAAGGACGTATCTCTCTGAAGATTCATCAAACCGGCGAATAAATTGAATATTCCTCTAACGAACTGGCATTGATCCATCCCAAAAGTTAATATATAGCATGCATCTTATCACAGAACAAGCGTTGCAATTCCCACTCAAATTACACAGTAATAAATAGACTATTCGCCTAACAAACTAATAGATTATTCTTAAAGCTCAAAGGACATTGCTCAATGATCTTAACGCTACACAAATAATGTATGTGTAACATTCTTGAACCACATGATCGCTATTCCCACAGTGTATTTAGATGACAGGGTAGAAAGTCAGGAAGTCGTTTTTTTCGTGTAAGAATCATAAATGAAACTGATTAGTAGATTGTGAAACAATGGAAAACAGAAATCCAATATAATTCCCCATAAACCCTAAAGCAAAAGTAAATACAGTAAGAGTAGACGGTAGACACAGATAGACTTCAAATGAAATTTCACAAATGTATCATGCCACATGTTGAAAAATGCTCTTATTTTCAATGTTCATGCAATTTGTCAGGTTTTTCCTAACTACAGTCAGAAGGCCAGCATTCATCTTTCCTTTTTCTTCCTGAGGTCAAACCAAGCAGTGAACAAAGTTAGTGCAAATGTGGCCATGTAGGTGCTGCAGGAAAGCAACTTGATATTGCGATCCAGCAAGAAGTAACGTTGCACTATGACTCAATCCAGTTGGAAGAAGAAGCTTATATATCCCAATCCATCGGGTCTAAGTGTGCCATTGACATTGGATATGTTCTAGCATTTCATACTGTTTATTCCATCAGTTTAACTTCATACTTGTTGATCCAGCCTTTCTGCTTGAAGTAAATAAAATAACTAGTAGAACAAATACTAAATATTTTAGCACACAAACAAAGAAATATTCAGAATAAACATGAAATTGCTGTGAAACAAAAATAATCTTCAAAACAAAAACGACATATCAGGTGGGATAAAATGGCATGCAGATCCAAAATCGTAAGCTCTAAGTTCATCTCACCAATTCCCACCTATCTAAAGATAAATTCAAAAACATATAGCCACCATTGTAACTTCCAATAACAAAAGGAATATAATATGTGAGCTTTGCTTCAATGTCACATACAAAACCAGAGACCATGGTGATTTGCAGAAACAGGTAAGAGCAGAAATAAGGTACTAGCCATTCAAAGTAACAATAAATGAGGGGTAGACAAAATCATGCAATCGGTGAAATTCACGTGAGCAAGGGGAAAATGCACCTCCCTGATCACACATATGAAAATACTAGTTGAATTTCGGCACGGCGCCACGCCGCGCCCTTAGTGAAAAATATCGATTGATATTTTTTTTTGTTTCGGTTGCATAGTAGAGCTCGTAAGTATTAGTAGTGGTTTTGATTTGTATTAATGCATTTAGCTGTATAGCAAATCGAACTTGCAGTAGAGAGTAAAATGCAGCGTTTTTGTCAGTACCTCATAGCAAAAAAAGAAATAACAATTCATCTAGCTTCAAGAATATAAATTAACAGATGTGATAATTTTATTAAGATGCTATTCACAGCCCACTTGCATCAGAGAAACCTCTTTCAATGTAAGTTGTTTATAGTTCTTGTGAAACTAAATAAGCAACTCAAAATAGAATTCTACACTTATAATTTCCAGACCAAATGGACTGCTCCATGTTCTCTTTAGAGACACTTCTCTGAACATTAGATATACAATACACTATTTATTTCCACTTTATTTCTGTAGAAATTTGGAGCTGCCATTTCTGCTAAGTCAAATACATCATCACATCGATTATTAGATCTTCATTCCTCCTGGATGTCCATTCCCTGTCAGATGGCCATATCCACTGATTCAGAAGCTAAGGACACCTATAAATGAACAACGACATCAGGGATTGATAGAAGCCATACACACAGTTTGGATGCATCAAGGGCCAGAGAGGAAGTCTCCATCAACGCACACACAACAAAGATAATCGCAAGAACCGGAACAAACACAGTAGTAAGTAAGCTAACATAAATCAGAATCAACGAAGTACGAATAAAAAATAAAGAAAAGCAACAAAAGGCAGAAAGAGAAATAAAGAGAGCAAAACTTGAAGGCACATTGCTTTGGGTTTTCTGTCAAAATTGCATGTCGGCACCCTGAGAAAACACAATGCAAACTTGGACTGTACATAATTGATGAGAAGAACATAATTATATTTCATGCTTCCTTTGTGCATCAAAATCCTACAATAGAATTAAGAAGTAAAAAATTTAGATGTTGTACTTTCCAAATAATAAATAATAGCTACTTAAAATATATTTCTACCTTAATCTCAAGGAAGAGATGTCGTAGAACCGGCATAACTAAGACTCTATTTCAGTGTCATCCATCTCTTCCTAAACGCGTAGCAAAGCCACAACCAATAAATAAAATAAGGCATTCCTAAAGCACAACAAAATCATGGTAAACGATTAATTTCCTATAAGAACAAAAAGAAGTAGGTCCCTAGCTACGTACCTAATGAACACTAAGAACTCAGAAGCAGCAGACCTCTTATCCACAGTAAAACAATACAATACATAAACAACAACACCAGTAGAAAGCTCACAGAAATTAAAATAAAATCATCCAGCCTAGAAAGAAATATACGTGCGAGCCGGAGATTTCCATCAATTTTCCGTTGTTCCATAGTGTGATGCATAGCAATGTCCACACCTGAAAGTAACATTCAGACCTGCAGCCAACAACTGAAAATTGGTTTATCTGCAGTACAACAACATAATCTAACAACAAAAAATAAATCTGGCCGGTTCACTATTAAACTCTAATCTAGAGCAGTTTGACAGCGAGTTGGACCGGGTCGCGCGTTCTAAGTGAGACCGAACCTGTGGAAGGCGGCGATGGCGTTTTCAAGCGGCACCGCTGTTCAGGAGCGAGGAGCATAGGATACGGCGCTGTGAGGGAGCGACAAAGGGAGCTGATCACCTAGTTCATCTACAGTGCTCCCAACGCTGTCACACCGTGTTTTTGCATGCCTTTCATATAGTTAGCACTAATTAGGTACAGTAAATTGTATCATGTTTAAAGAAATCCATTATCATAGGACTGAATCAAATATAGAACTATGTATTGAAAAACTGAAGATAATATCATGACCCACTTCCCATACTGCCTAATTTTAATGAATCAGTTGATAACATCAGTGTATTCCAGATTAACGCCTCAAAGAACATATGACAAAACCAGTGCTAAATCTGTCCATAACCTGTTGGTATTTCTGAAACTGTAGCCTGGCATTTTGAATGAACATATTATTAATTTCTTTGTCAGCTATATGCCTCAAGAAACTGTAACCCGGTACATTCACTGAACATATGTAAAATTTCTTTGTTAGCTATATGTCTCAAGAACTTCTAATTACTACCTATCAAATTCGTGTAACACTTCTGGCTAACGAATCGATATTCCTGAAACTGTAACCCGGTACATCCAGTGAACATATCTAAAATTTGTTTGTTAGATACATGGCTCAAGAACTTCTAATTGTTACCTATCAAATTCACGTGACACTTCCTGCTAATCCTGGAAAGGCAGCTGAATTCTTCGCATGTCATCTTCTGTCGCTTGTTCAAAATTTATATCTTTCCAATCGTAGTTCGAACCAAGTTCGTCTGCTATGAATTTAACCGTCAACTCTGCTGTAGGATACTCTGCAAACACAATGTAAATCATTAATCAAGAACAAATTAATTATACATGAAATGCATGGATTTAGTAAAAAAAGAACAATGTATGACTACTATGAAATCGTAAAAGCTTTTGAAGCGCTCTCAGCTTCATGGAGTCCTTAAAGAAAGGATATAAATCGTGTCATCTCATTTAGAAAGTGCTATTGAAGTGTTTATCTCACGTTTTTTTTGTTGAGAATCTATCACACATCTTGTGACGAAAATGGTACAACCGAAGCTCTCTGTTGGTACTATATACCCTTTTCCATATAGCAAAGAGTATACAACAGTTACGTTAAACTGTGAACTGAAAAAGGAAATTTTAATCCAATATTCTTTGGAGTATTTTGTAGTTAGTACTAAAGTATATTCAAACTGATAGCAGAGCATAACATATGTATAATGGTGTATCAGGAGCAGGAGTATATACTCCTAGGATTATGCAATCATATGCGTACTGAGAGTTCATAGTTCCACATCTATTACATTACTTAACGAAAAAATTGTACTTTACCTTCATCGAGAACAATTTTGACATACAGGGCTCCCCTTTTTATGTACTGGAAGCTATACTTGGCGCTTCTGACTTGCTGATCCTCAGATAATTGTGTGGCGTTTTCAGTATGTGGGACGCTGCCCATGAAAGTGAGAAACGTTAGAGGATTCGTAGCACTGTTCATATTTGCAAGAACATCCATGTATTTTTTATTAGTTTCTCCTAATGATTGACTTAATGAGGGTAGAGTACTCATGGTGCGGCAAGTTTATTCCTCTATAAAATAGGTGTATTGAGATGAAAACAGAACTATAACAGCGGAAAATAAGAAAAAGTACAATTGGCATCCAAGTATCATCAGCAAGTAAATAAGAAAGCAATCGATATATCAGCAAAAAGTAAGATACTAAGGTAATGAATAAGATGAGGAAAGCACATGACAGTGATGTACAAACTTTCCGAGATTATGGGATGTACCTGGTTGGCAGAGGCAAGAACTGAAGATTAAGTGGAGCTGTCGTTCAACGCCACGTTGAGGGAATGTTATATGATAGTATGAGCAGTCAGCGTGCAAAGGAGATAATGAGCTGATTGAAAAAAATCTTTCGGGACTTTATCAAGGCATGTCTCATCGAAGAACAACCTTTATCTATGAATCTCATTGGTATTTTGACCTGACAATCAATCACCTGGAAGAATCAAACGTATCTATTGTCCAACTACACCAAGTGCAATCTGCGTCTCTCAGTAACCAAGTATCTTGTGCGATTCAAACACACAACAGCAAGAAATTTGTTAAGATAAATATATTTAACTGTATCAGGACTTTATCAAGGCATGTTTCATTGAAGAACAACCTTTATCTCTGAATCTCATTGCTATTTTCACCTGACAATCAATCACCTAGAAGAATCAAACGTATCTATTGTCCAAGTACACCAAGTGCAATCTGCGTCTCTCAGTAACTAAGTATTTTGTGCAATTCAAACAGACAACAGCAAGAAATTTGTTAAGATAAGTATATTTAACTGTAGAGACAGGAAAATATACTGCTGTTTTTTTGGCAGTGGGATTTTTGTACAGTTTACAATAGATGCAGTAAAAAATTTAGGAGCAGAATATTAGACTTCAGTTGAACACATGAAAACAAAAGCTATGAGAATAAATATGGGACGATCATCCATTAAATAAACTTGTGACAGACTGCTGGGATATACACCATCTATATTGAATGGTAGCAAAAATTCAGACAGATAGCTAGAAAAAATTCCAGTAAATGAACCTGTAGAAGAATATGACAGTAAAGAAGGAACCATGACCAGAAAAAAAAGTGGAACCAAATTGTCACCTGTGTATATCAGTACGTAGATTAGGTCGAGTAGAGTGACGGCAAGGGATTTAGCATGAACTCACCTGTATATATCAGTACCTAGATTAGTTCGAGTAGAGTGATGGCAATGGATTTAGCATGAACCTACAGGCAGTGTGCATTCCCATCTATTTGGAAGAAAGCTGTAGAAAAACAACACACACAAAGAGAGAACATGGAACCTGTGAACAAAGGAGAAACATGTTTGGTAAAAACATTAAGGCAATGAAGAAAAAATATCTAATACTACCTCCGGTCAGATAAGTTTGTCGCGGAACAACACAACGGTAGTACGAAATTCTGCAGCACTCGCGACAATCAATACTGACCGGAGGGAGTACATCATTTCAGTCAAGAGTAGAAACCTGAGCTATAAACTGATTTCCAAAATGATAGCATACAAAGGCTGAATCTGTACGAAATTAACAACTACATGGACTTAAATCTGAGAATTATTATTGGATGTAGTCTAAAACAACCTAGCACAAATATAGTTTCTCATTAATGTCTCCTCTATTTAGCAATAATAACTTGAATAGGTGAGTCACATAACCGAGAGAGAATAATATTGACTTGAATGAATATTACATAGATAACTCTTCCCCTTCAGCCCATTTGCCTTTTCATGGAACAACTTCTGCAATTAAAAAGAACCTGGACAAACAAACATAAAGGATTAGGGTACTTATTAAAACTAAAAGAGAATACTGCAAGAATGAGATAAATCTATAGGACCAATTGCAAACCTGCGTCCCCAGCCCATTTGCCTTTTCATGGAACAACTTCTACAATTAAAAAGAACCTGGACAAACAAACATAAAGGATTAGGATATTTATTAAAACCAAAAGAGAATACTGCAAGCATGAGATAAATATGTAGGACTAATTGCAAACCTGCGTCCTAGCATGGTGCTGCCGATTGGTCGCAGAGATACGTGAGGAAGGACACGACCAATCATATGCACATGCTAGAATCAAATATATGCAAACCTTCTCTTGAATCTCCCAACGATCTTCTTTAAATTGGTTCATGAGAGAGAGGAACCTGTAGATCCCGGATGCAGGAAAAGGAGAGGCGAGAAGTTGGTCTGCTGCTGGCCTGCGCCCTCAGCGATGAAGAAGAGGAGGCTAGACGATTGTGCTAATGGCCAGTGTAGTCCTCGTGCTTCTGTGTGCAGCAAAAAAAGGTGTGGATGAGGAGATGAAGCTTGGCCACCTGCTCTGCGCGACGAAGCAGAAAAGGAGCCGGCCGCCCTCCGATCGGCCGCCTCGCTCCAGCCATGCTCCGCCCAGCGGCGCCCCCTCCGGCGTCCTGCTCCTCCCGCTGGTCGTCCCGTCCGCGCCTCCCGCGTCAGCCCGGGCCGGCCTTCTCCCACGTACCGGCCGCGCCGCCTCGTCCCTCCGCTGTCCGAGCGGCGGCAGCAGCCCCAGGGCCTCCCGTGCCGTGCGTGCCGCCCTCCGACCCGTCCGCCTCGCTCCGGCCGCCATGCTTCGCCCGGCGCTCTCCCTCCGGCGTCCTGCTCCTCACGCTGCTCGTCCTGCTCGCGTCTCCCGCGTCGTCCGCCGCCTGGGAGAGAGGACAGGCAAGCTCATCGGGTTGTGGAGGAGCGGCGCGGCTAGGAGCGAAGCTCGGCGGCGGAGCGGGAGGGAGGCGAGCAGGAGAGCGAGGAGACGATGGGGGCTGCGGCGTCGCGGTGGAGGCGGGGGAGAAAATGAGGATGATTTGGGTTCTAGGGTTAGGGTATGTATATTATATCTTGCATCGCCGTAGCGTCGCCGGCGGGCAGCAGACGCGGCAGCGGACAGCGCACGTGGCGGCGAAGATTCCGCCGCGTTTCGTGCAGCCTAGCACGCCAAACTCGGCGAAGATGGAGGGCAGGCGACGGCGGAGGCGGCTGTGTCCTTCGATCTGACCAGGGAGGCGCTCTGCGGCGGGGACACGCGGCGGCGGCGTCGGCGACCTCCGCGTCGCCCGTGAGGGAGAGAGGAAGGGGAGGGAGGGGATGTGAGGAAGTTTTTGCGCAAATGCCCCTGACTTTTCCGCAATTTTCGTTTGGGTCCCTGCCTTCTGATAAGTGAAGGACTGCGGGTTGTATTTTCGGTTTTGTGAGGGTTTTTTTGCAAGTCGATCACGGACGCGTCCTGGGGGCCGTCGGATCGTCGGCGGACGGCCGGGATCGCAGCACTGTATTACTGTCATAGACTCTAGCAATTTTGCGTTCAACACAAAGAATGTAACAAAGCTAACTTGTGACTTGAAGCCCCGATAAATTTCCAACACTATTGTCTTCAGATGGATGTTGAACTGTCTGATCGGAGTTCGCTGCTTGCGACGCCACGCATTGCTTGGCCCTGATTGAAATGACTGCAAAGAGCACTGAAAAATAAAAACAAATTAAGCACTTAACAACATCAGTAGATGAACAGAGCAGTTGAACCGTCAATGAAGAAACATCACCTCAATGTACAACTTCTCCAAGCACGGGAAGAATTTCATCAACTCAATAACTGCATCCAGACTAAGAATACGCATATCGACAGCTAAAATCTTGACAGTCTGCACTACTTCCGTTAGTCTATTCACGCACAATCCCTTTATCAAGCATGTAAGAAAACATTAGGCCAACAGCAAGTGTAGAAGAAATGTAATTAATTACACACAGGAATGCAAGTCAGAGGCCTCGTAAAGGAAGAAGTAGGAAGGCATTAGCTACCTTAATAACCGCTGAGCCAAACGAGATTTCAGTGGAGTTCGAAAGGTAGCGCAGGGTCTCCAGTTTAGGTGCGAAGATTACCGATATATGGAGGTCAACACTTTCATCAAGATGGAGCAGCCTCTTAAGGCATGGGGCATTCTCAATGACGAGTTGGCCGAGGTAGAGCTCACTGTACAATGCTGGACGTTCAGCACGCACACCGATGCTTCTAAGGCTAAGGGAGTTGATCCGGACGCAACGGAAGCCAAAGCTGCGGTTAATCAGCAAGCTCTCCAGAGCAGGGCACCCCACAATCATGTCGTGCAGCGAAGACTCCGAGATCCTGACATAAACAAGTGTGAGCTGCTTAAGCTGGGGGAACTGAAGCCCTTGTACGGTGCCGTCGGGGAAGCTGCATTCTTCAATGGTGACAACACGGAGGGTGGTTGAGAGGCGGGAGATCGATGCCGACAACAGTGACATCGGATACCTTGGTCTGTAGCATAAATCAAGCTCTTGGAGATTGCGGAGGGCGGCTGATCGGAGCCACACGTCCACGGTAGCAGTAAGGTCCCAGGAGTTGTCTGCTTCGACGCAGAAGCGGCGGGCGGGGCCTGGGTGCGAGGAAACTATGCGTGATACCACACCGGGAAGTCGAGCCCGACGCTCGACGAGGCCATGGCTGTCGAGGTTGAGAGGGGCGGAGCGCCAGAGGTGGCGCCAGCGGGACGCGAGGATCTGGGTGCGGGCGCCGTCCTTGGTGGGGAGGAGGGAGATGATCTCGCCGAGGACGTCGTCGTTGAGGTTGCTGATTCCGTCGGCGTCTTCACCCGCTGCGGGGCCTCCCGCCTCCATTTCCCTCTCCATGGGGCGCAGATGGAGCTAGGGTTTCAGTTGACGGAGGCGTGATGTCGCGGGAGCAAGATGGCCAGCAGATAGAGCGATGAGGAGGGCCGGAATCGCGAGGAGCGGGCCTGGGCGGAGGAGGAGGTAGCGGCCGTGAACGAGATTCCAGCGGCCGGCGGCCGGCGGCGGTGAGGTCGGGTGGAAACGAACAGGACTGCGGGTGGAAACGGTAAAGGAACGGGATGGGGATATTTCGATAGAGTCTCTAAATGTCACTCTCTAAATTTCACCAAACTATATTTTATTGATTTCTTATGACTATCAAATCGTTGCAACAAAAATTAAATTAATATAACATATGCAAAGTACACACATTTAAATATTAATGACTTCTAGTATATTTTTGTTTGATCTACTTAGTCTCAATTTTTTATAATCTTTTAAACTGATATGCTCTTTATACTTAATTTCTATTCTAAATTTGTTATATTTTAATCTATATATTTATTTGTTTTATGTTATAGTTTTACATCCACTCTCTCTTCTCTCGTTTCGTCGATTCTTCACCATCCCAATTTCTCTACACACCACAATGCATACATCATATGGAAATAGCGTTTTCCTTCGAACAATGCATACATCATTTCATTTGTGTAGGGTGTGTAACGAAATTACACATACAGTTGTAAATGCACTAGGTAAACAAACATAAACATTTAAACACGCATATTTGTTTTTAGTGAAACTGGACTTTCTCTAACTAGGTAACCTTTTCATATTTTGAAAGTCACCCCTCGTCAATCTTTTCTTTTTCAGAATATTTCATTTTCATTAAATTTCAAGAAACTTGTTGCTAACTTTTAGAAATATGGCCCCAACTTTCGGAAATTTGAACCTTTTTCTAATTGAAAAAATGAAAATTTCGCATGTTCATGATTTAATTTTTAAATTAAAGTTAAAATTTGAACTTTGAGAAATACGAACTTCCAGAATATCCAAGTTTCGGATATATTTCAACTTTCGAACTTTGAACATCATTTTATTTGTATGGTTTGTAGAATATGTTTTGAAGTTCTAGATTTCGAGACTCCAAATTTTGTAGAATATTTTTCGAAGTTCTTCAACTTTCAAAGTTCCAAATTTCAGATTTATTCCAAGTTTCCAGAACATCCACTGTTTGGACGAGTATCTCCTGGTCTATTGTGTGTCCGAGGATCAATCTCTTTCCACTAAAAGGATGATTTGGATAAAGTGGGGCTCATTTCTTTTTTGATTGCTACGCATGTGCTGTGTGCCTTGGCCAGCAATGCTATAACGCATCCAATGCTTCAAGGACAGATAATAAATGTTTTCTCCTGATTACCTACTCAAACACATCCGCGATCAAGCGCTTTATCACATCGCATATTACAGAAAATTAACACACTAAATGAGGAGAACGGTCTTAAAACTGAAAGCTCCAGAGTTGGAAGCGATTGCTGCATAAGAGCAACCCAATCACAAAATGGACTTGCATAACTAATGGCGGTAGCGGGATAGAAGACCAGCAACGTTGTTTGCCTCATAGGAACTTTTTCAGTTTTTCTTGAATGTTTCAATCAGGAGGTAGCTACCCTGGTGAAGGTGCAATTCAGTATAATTAGATCTACAGGCCTGAAGTACCAGACAAAGAAGGATAAAAGGAAGAAACTCTTCATTCTGTAACTATAGAGGATACAATTCATGGCTGTAATTCATTAAGTGAAAAGAGGGAACAAAGTATAGTTGCAGGGTGTCACAAAAAGTGAAAGCAAATGGAAAACAATGGTCATAGAAACAGGTCACCATACAGGCAAAGGCCTGTGCAACTGAATGACTGATAGCGCCCCTAGTCCGACTCTCTAATGATCTTCCTTATGGCCATCAGCCCAGCATCCCACGAACACTTCGTTTCATCGATCAGAAGTCCATAACCAACATCAACCGAGCTGCAGCTTGCCTCAAAGGTTCTGGCATTCTGTTCCTTCCAGATCATCCAGGTAGTAAGCATGCATGCGGCCTTCTAGGTCATTATGTTGTCGGCCTCAGGCATGCAATGGAGTTGCGCCCGCCACCGCTCCCTCAGCGAGAGCAGGATGTTGTGTGGCAGGAAGATGAATGGAGGGCCAAGCGCCACTGCCACCTTGATCGAGAGATGAACTTATTTGCGGTTCATCTGAAACCTACATGAGCCGTGCCATTCAGTCGAAACACGGAGGTTTAACATGCCTTTCAGGCAACAGTGTCAGTTCTTGCTGTTGCGCGACATTCCCTGGCCTTGCAGAATTATTATCATATGCCAAGTCATTCCTGTGACCACATGTAAAAAATCATAAAAATATTAGAAGGAACAATTGAGCATCTATTTTTATCTCAATTAGGTGACGTGACAGAGTTCTACTTGTGAGAAATGACGAAAACAACCAGATCACGGTTGCTATAGTACAAAAGAAGGTCTACGCATTGCACTTTGAGGTTGTAGATAAAACGAAATTCCTCCCTACAACACAGATAGCCAATATTTTAGCATCCCTAGCACTCCATAGTCCATGGATAGTACAATATTTTTCTTCCCAGTGAGCATGTTTGAGTGATACTTCAAACATTCCCGGTCTAGTTGTACAACAGGAACGGAAAAGGTTCAAAATAGACTTCATTCATACATGCTAGTACATTGAACAGAAAAAGTGTCTCATGTAGATTCTCGAAAAAAAAGTGTCTCATGTACATTGAACAGAAAAAGTGTCTCATGTAGATTCCCAGAGGAATAGTAGCATACTCACAACAAACTGAACTAGAGTTCTGAACACACAGAAGTCATTCAGTTTCTATGTGCATAAATGTCGACGCAAGTAAACATCTATATCGGCTAAAAATGCAACAGGGATCAGCTGGGCAAAAGGGAACAATTGAAAACTAGTTATGATTGAATCAATAGCGTTTGCTTTAACATCAATAATGATAAAGACGAAATTCACATGCTCACCCAAATTGACATTTCCCAGATTTCATATAGAACTAGAGGCTGGGGCACACAATTGGCATGCCTCCTAGTCCGTGTGCTTGATTTGTTTTAATTATTTTGTTTAGCACCTTGACAAATGATCGATGGGAGCAGCTGCGCACTTATATTTCCTATTATGCTCTGCTTGAACATAAAACTCCCCATGAGTGCTTCTACCCAAAACAATGTACAATATTACTGATCAGCACACACACTTTACACAGTTTTGCATGAAAGAAAAACACTTCAGTTACATGCAAAGATGATTACACAAAATAAATTCATAAAGAAGGCTGGACTGATCTTCAAATTAATCTAGCACGAGGACTTAGCATTACATGTGAACAAAAATGAGGACAGCCGGATTGAAGTTTCAACTAAGCTTGTCTTGCAAACTCTGTTGAAGTACCAAAATCACATTGAGACATGCTCGGCATCATATCTTGTGGTTACTGTAGACATTTTAATAATCTCTCCCTTTCAACACCTCAAAACAGTGGTCAATGAACTGCATACACCAGGGAAGGTAGCAATATCGCGGTCTTTTGTTAAGCATGCAAATGTAGCAGACCAAGAAATAAGGTCATTCTCAGCACTGAAGCACTGCCTCAGAAGTATGGTTGACAATAGCAATGTTGTCATCCTCAGCATTCTACAAAAAAAGTGTGGCAGTTGTGTGAATGTTGAACTATTGATTTGCAACAAAGACTGAAAAGAAGTATGCTTGACAACTTGGAATAAATTATTGTAGCTAAGAAATTATATCAGATAAATACTGCCATTTTGATTATTACTGCTCACATCTAGCACCTAACTATATCATGGAAATTAAACCAAGACCCAAAATATATAATTAAGCGCCCCTCAAGAAGTACTGTTTTGAACAAAACCAACATCTGCAGAACTATCCATAGTTAAGCCAAAACCAAAGTAACAGCAATACGTGACAAATACATTGAAGAAGTGCTCATTTAACTTATCTAAATGTTAGGGTACGCCAAAATCAGGAGAACTAAGAGAAAATACATAGCTGAGTTCCCAGAACTTGATGATTTGTCTTATTTTCTGGATATAAACAAGGATGGATTTCTCACGCCACAACAGAATTCGAAAGAAATATAATAGGGCAGAGGGGTTTTCAGAACTTGCTTAAAGAGCTACCTTTTGGAGTTGTAGTCGTGATAAGGAATTGAATCCTCAATTGAACAGTTATCTTTCGATGATCCTGCCACTCGGGGTTAAAGCAATACTTTGGAGGGGCATAGGCAACCGGAAGAACTGAATGTTCTTGTTGTTGCTTGAATTCTGCAGCACCACAAGATGTATCAGCCAAGAGCCAAAGAGAATATATGTACGTCAAGAGAGGGGCCTTTTAATAAGCTAGGAAATGCATGTAGTATTGGAGAATCCTGTGTCTCCACTCCAGAAGTTCACGGTGTACAATTAATATATGTAGTTTTTTCAAACAACAATAATAATTAAGTATAAACTCCCAGCCTTGAGCCTCAAACAAAATTTCTATACAGCAGGAATGCCTAGCGCCGACAAATACAATACAATAGCTTATAAAGAAGATAGATATTTCTGGAAAAAAGAACATAGATAGTACAACATAATATATCAAAAATATTTAAATTTCCCTCTGATCATGTCCCCTCTTGCAAAGTAATTGTTGACTGTTGTAATTTTCATGCCTATGCTTGCCAAAATAGGACATGTGTATCAATAAACTTCACATTGAAGAATATGTAAGCTGACATGAGCAATTTAGCAGCTCTTCCAAAGACATTAAGAAGACTCTGGTAGAGTTGTGAAGCATTGCATATTTTTTATTATACCAGATACGGAAGATAGAATTGATAAAGTATTGTATTAATCTTGCTTATTATTCTACGAACCAATTCTAAACAGTGGAATGATTGAGCGCATGATTCTGTCAGAGTGTTTTCAAAGTTGATGGCAGAACTTTCGGGAACAAAATGAAGCAGCCTGGTTCATAATATTATTTGTTCTTGTTTAGAATTTTCAATATTCTTCAAACTTACTAAGGAAGTTATTCCATGTATGCTTTCCTACTGGGTATGTTCATGGGATATTTTAATTTGAAAGTTCATGTCAGGAATTTCTCATTTCACAGGTCTATGGTTGATTGATTGGGTCCATGTATCTCTGCCATGTAAAATGTGCAAGAACATTATTTGTAGGGAGTTTTGTACAAAACATTGATGAAAGACTTCCATCTAACCACTGGTACATGGTACAACTGCTAGTGTTTGAAATTTCTAGATTTCCAGGGCTTATACCATTTGCAAACAGAAGCCTCTCCTTGTGAAAAGCAAACATAAGCTGGAGGCAGATTTCTTTATGTTACTAAATTTCACACCAAACACATTAAAATTTAAAACCAATGTGCAACAAGAAACCAATGCAATCGGTCAGACCAGGAACATGTCTTTGAAGTTATGAATCTCTATATTAAGCATCATCGAAAACGGCTCAATTAGCATGGCAAACAACAAACCTCTATGCGGGTCATGTAGGCAACAACAAAATTCTTCTCGTTTGTATCTAATTTTTTCTTCATAACCGTTTGCACACAACTTAATCAAGATCATGATTTCAGTAAATGGGTAGGATAATAACAAAGCCAACACCAGGGCATAAAATTTAGATAACTTTACTCAAAAGGGGAAAATAAAGGCATAGGTAGCAGCTCAAGCAAGTCGGTTTGTGACTTGGTGCCATATATATATGTCTGGGCTGGCAATTAGAGAGAATATACATCGCTGGTTCTCTAACTATGATATAACCCACTTCCCTGTAGAGAACAAACTTTATCTCATCATTCATGTCTGAAAACAGTGGCAGGAGAACCCGTATGATATTACCGCTGGGTGATTGAAGTGGCAGGAGAACCCGTATGAGTAGCTCCCTTTTGAAATGTAAAAGGGGTAGTTCAGTTTCCCCAGGCTTTGTGGATACCTAAAGGGAAGCTTAACCTTCTCCTTCTTCCCTTAGTTCCCTATATTCCAATCACTGCCATTTGTCGTGGCTGAAACTACCTCAGAAGATGAAATACTCTCTGAGAAGCATCCACTTCCTTGTGTTGATCCTGGTTCCTGGACATCTATGGTAGCGTGTATTTTTGTTACATCATGAAACTTTGCCCCACCACCTCATGATTTTTGACATGATTATCATCATCCATGGCTGTATCGCCTGGCCTGATCATCCTCGGCATCATCATCATTGTTCTCGGTGGGTTGTTCCCAATACACGAGTGCCTTACCCTTTTTCTATTACACCTTGCTCCACCGCCTCCTGGTCATCCTCGATCAGCATCATGATCAATCTTTCTCAGTTGTGCCCAACTCACAAGTGTCACGTTGCTGTACTGCCCTCTCTTAATCATCCATAGCAGTGCAACCCACGCCTTCGCCCTCCCTGCCAACGATCACACCTTGCTCCACCACCTCCTGATCTTAAACAGCATCATCATCATTTTCGGCTGATCCCAACTTATCAGTGCAACGTCACTCCACCTTCTCTTGATCATCCTCGGCAGCAATGCCACTACATGTGGTTCCATCCGTTGGGTGGATGGCACATTGCTCCTGGTCATCGTCCCTGGCAGAGCTCTTAGCTAACCACCTTCTCTTCTTGATCATCCCAGCAGCATCAACATCCTTGACCAATGAACCATGTCTGTCGACTGCACCTTGTCGCTCCACCATCTCCTCCTCCTTGTATCCCACAAGGTCTCTTCCTATATTGCCCCTGACTCGTCACGTGCACAGAATTGGCCGTCCCCCTTGGCTTCCCTGCACATCGAGCAGGGCCAGGCCAGTGACCTGATCTTCTTCCAGGGCAAGCAAGATCACCGCCTTTGTCTGGCTTGAGGTGCTGGAGGAGGTGGGGAGCCCTCTTCGCGGCCCACTGCCTGAACATTATGTTCCGAGTATCTGACGTGTCAGCACCAGATCCGGCATCACGAAGCCACTACAGCATCCAGAGCGCCGTAATCCTCGTCCTCGGACGCAGACTCTTCCTAACACGCAGATGGAGACGCAATGTGGGTGGGCGAGTCGCCCGCCTTCGCTTACTACCCATCTACGAGGGCCAGGCCAGCCTCCTGGTTTTCTCCCACGGCGACGTCACCGCTTGTGTCTGCCGCAGGCCTGAGGTGCTGGAGGAGGTGAGGAGCCTACTTGGCGGCCCACTGCCTGAACATGGTGCTGGTCGGAGCCGCCCTAGCAGACGCGCCGCCGAGCCTGCTTGACGGACCACTGGCTGGACATTCTGTTCGCCGGTGAGCGCAGCCCCGCGGAGGCGGCGGCGTGAGGCCGTGCCGAAGAAGCATCTTCCTCCAGAGGTTCCTCCTCGTCCTCCTCGGACGCAGACGGGGACAGAGTTGTTGGGTGGAGGCGAGGGTGGTCGGGCCTGAGATGGAGGCATGGAGCAGCAGGCCGAGGCCGACCTTGGGGGTGGCGTCCGTCGGGTGGAGGCGTGGGGAGGGAGGCGAGGGCGCGGTTCCTACCGAGGCTGACGCCGGCGGTCTCCTGAAAAGGTGAAGAAGCGGGCAAGATCGCCGGCGCCGGCGAGGGAGGGGAAGGCCGAAGTCGGGGTGGTGGTGCGGGTGGTGAAAGGTTGGCCTTTCTCGTCAGCGCCGACAATCGTTGCGGCGGCGGCGCGGGGAGGCAAACCATCCCTTCTCTCTGCTTTCCCCCAAACACTCCACTCTCTGCTTTTAGATTTCCTCTTTTCTCTCTCTCCCTCTCTACACGATGACACTGATGATCCCTCATGATCCTCTGTGGGTCTCTCTCTCTCTCTCTAGAACGGAGAAGCGTATCTCGTAAGCCAGCTGGATATTTGCACTACAGCCCCTCCGTTGCCCACAATTTACACGACCATGCTGCTCTGCCAATGATTACAGACCCCAACCCATGCTAGTCTCTACGATACGCGTGTGTGTGCCGTGTGCGCACGCTTTCTACCAAAGTACCGAACCCCATAAAAGCCGAGAAGGTGTGGCGACCGAGAGAAACAAGATGACCATGGAGACGGAAAATCTTGGGACTAAGGTGGAAATTAAAAGGATGGAATCGACAAGATAAAAGTGTAAATGGAGGCAAGGCAAATAGATATTGCAGTGGTCACGACGGAGTCCTGGGTCATGGTCGACGACACATAATGATCATCATGGACTCAAAGATGAAGGCTTGGTAAACAAGCTCGTGCCAAACTCTTTCTTGGACCGATTGATCATTCTGAGTCTATGTTGTGCGTCTGTATGAACTACCTGTTATAATTATGATTGTATGGTACTTTTATCGATGGTCAATCTGAAAAAAAATTAATTGTAAAATTGCTTTTTATGATTTCTGCATACTTGTAATGATTTGCTCATGTAAGTCCTAAAACATTTATAAATATTTGAGGTGACACCCTCCAAACGAAAATTGGGAAAATTTGGACACTAAATAAAAAGATACGTGTGGTAAGGACACTTACGATGAGTGCTAGGATAGAATTCCTATCCGTTAGGCCTAATTCCCTGCCTAAACCAAAAAATTATGTTAAGAGTTGCTACACGAGGAGGCATTGGGCGCCTAACTTTTTTTCCGGCAAAAATCGCTTATGCCCAGTGGCCAGGAGCAAAAACATGTTTATAGACATTGTGTTTCCATACAATGCTAGAGAAGGACGAGCCGCGTCAACTAGTTTCATAGTTTTGTATCGTACGGTAAATGGTTTTTTTTTTTGGCTCGTCAATTTACGTGAAAATAAATCCTTTTTAGCGCATCAATTAACACTTTTAGGTTGAAGGAGTAGACTTTTTTTTTGCTCGTCTACGTTTAGCGTCTGCCCTTGAACATGCCACCACCAGTCGTTTTCATCAACTAGAAGAAGGGACGAGTGGAGAGAGCCCATGCTTAGGATTCCGCTGGGTTGATCGTTGCACGGCTGTAGGTTGGATAAAGCGGGCCCCGGTTTGTTTTGCTATGCAAGTATGCATGTGCGGTGTGCCGTGCGCAGCAAGCCAGCAATGCTATCACACATGCTACGCTTCAATTGGTGACGGATAACAAATGTTTTCTCCTGGTTTGCCTGCTTAAACACGTCACAAAACAGATCAATCGCTTGATCACGTCACCTAAAATTGAAAATTAATGCTACAACAAATCAGCCAAATCAGGAGAGCGGTCGTAAAAGTGAAAACACTCGCTCGACACGTCGTAACCAACTCTGGAGCTTGTCCCCTGTTGCATCCCATTGCTAGGCGCTTAGGTAACAAATTAAAATAAATATAGGAAAATAGAAAAGTTAGGTAGATCGAACGATTCAACGGCTAAAATCAAAAGAAATGGCTAATGCCCGCTGCCATCCGTGGTTCGCGCCACGTCAAGCTCGACACATTCTTTTTACGTCGACGATTATGTATGGCCTGAGATTGGAGGTAACAAGTGTACATTAGCAGGGAAATAATTCCTAGCGCCTCTGCTAGCGTCTGTATTGGACATGCCTTTAGGCGACCCCCTGCAACATGTCACTGTTAGTTATACAAGCTAAGATTATTTTCTCTCCTTTCTATGGTACGGGCGACCAAATCAAATAATTAAGGCCAGAGCTTTCTGACTCCCGATCGAGCTCGAGTGATCCCTTTATTAAAGAAGTCATAAAATAAGTTCTTATAAAAATTAAAAATATCCTGCATGTTTTCAGTGATGTATTTTCATAAACATGCAAAATATTAATTTCAAATATTTATATTCTGAGTACACAAAAACGATAAATATGTGGATCTGAGTATACACACTTCCACATCTCCCAAATATACAAGATTCGTTTCATTTTTGTGTAGCTCGTAATACAAAATTTTGAATTGTGATTTTGCATGCTTGTAGGATGCAGCATTGGCTACACCCCGATTTTTAAAACTTGTAAATATAGTTTTATTTAAAAAATAAAGGGACCACTCGAGCTCGAGAGCCAAAATGACTTTTCGGTAATTAAAATTGTTATTTTATTTTGAACAACTAGTACGGCTAGCTTATATTTTTATGAAGTGCATAAAGAAATTTCACAATCTATGCTCTACGTAAACAAACATAAATTAACCAAATTGCTTTTTGTGAACCGAACTTTTATTTTCTAATGTGACCCCTAATTCAGTTATATTCTTGTTCAAGAATGACACTAGGTTAAATCCAAATAGACACGTAGTATAGTGCAATGATGGAAACAAGCGATGCTAAATGGCGGTTCCTGAGCGGTCGTTCCTGATCAGGATTTTTTTTTGTTGAAAGTGACTCATGGTCAAACTTTCCCTTTGGTAATATTTCCTTTTCAGTATCTTTCAAGAATTTGTTGCGAACTTACGAAAATATGGCCTCAAATTTTGGAATTTAAACCCCTTTGAAAATTCCAACAACTTCTGGAAATTTGAAATACAAATCTATAAATTTGGAACTTCCAAAATTTTCAAAGATTAATAAATTCAAAACTTAGAAAATTTAAATTAGAAATTGAACTCTGATAAAATAAAATTTCAGAACATCCAAGTTTTTGATTCATTTTAACTTCCGTTTAGTTACCATTATTGGACAAGTTTTACTAGTTGTGTGGTTGGTAGCCATGTGTGTGGTGCGGCCGTACCCGTACGGGAACTAGTAGAAGAAGGAGCAAGTGGAGCCCACAGGATTCTGTTGTGACGATCGCTGTACCTCCAACGTTCGCGGCAGTTGCTTTGGATAAAGTGGGGCCCTCTTTTTTGGATGGCTACGCTCACGCATTGCTATGATTAAGGACGGCTAATAAATGCTTCCTCTCTCCTGATTACTACTCCAAACACATCCGGGAACAAGCACTTTAAAAATATTTTGAGTCTATCACGTACGGTGTGCCAAAATTTGTATCCAACCGAATTTGGTAGGCGGTATTCCAATTTTTTTTTTCAAAAACTCACATAGTAATTATAGAAAACTAGTAAACGTGCACGTGTAATACACGTGTAATAATATTGAATACAATATTAGTAACTCACAAAATATCAATGATTTTAATTATCAAAGTGAATAAACAAATATAACATAATCCATATGTAGATATAATAAATGAAACGATAATACTAATTAATCAATCAAAATTCGAAATAACACAAACAAGATTCAGCAAATGAAGCGTGTAATAATCGTCACAATAAGATTCACTGTGTACTTGGACATCTGAGCCATCAATATTTAAGTTACATCAATAAAGATCAACAACAAAAAGTATCGAGGATGCTAGCAGGGTTTTTGTCGGTGCTTGAAGACGTTTCTTCACCAATCAGTGATGGACCTTTGAAGATATTACAGGAGCGTCTCCGTTTCCTTTAATTATTCTTTGATGCACATATTATGGTCACCTTCAATGAATATCAGACAAGATCCAAATATAATCTCATTGTTGTTCGAGTAAATAAAAAATTGGTAATATAACAGATTAAGACATACCGGCGTGAAGAAATAATAACACCGTTTCATCCCTCCAAGACATCTCTGTACACAATGTTTTTTGTGCTTTTTCCTGTAGGGTCTATGTCTTTATTTGGCTTGGCCAAAATCCGAGTGGTTTGTCTTGACACACCCCTTGACAATGCAACATAAAGCTGGCCGTGCGAGAACACAGGCTCTGGGAGGTAAATACCAATATTTGGAATCGTTTGACCCTGTGCTTTGTTGATGGTCATTGCAAAACTCAACCGGATCGGGAACTGTTTCCTCTTGAACTTGAAAGGAAGTGAAATGTCCTCAGAGGGCGACAGAGGGATCCTCGGTATGAACACTCTATTTCCAGCATGTTGTCCACCAACAATCTCGGCATCGATTGCATTATCTTGGAAGGCTCTAATCACCAATCTCGTTCCATTGCACAACCCGTTGTGAGGATCGAGATTTCGGAGAAGAATAACGGGACAATTGACTTTGAGTTTCAAAATATGCGGTGGCAGGCCATTTGGAGTGATGGTGTTTAGATAGTCAATTGTGCAGTTGTTGCGCGCATCATCCTCGACAGAGTCAAAGCTATAACATACCTTTTCTTGGCCAGGAAACCTGTCGATCATCTTTTTATTCAGATCGTCCACATAATCATTCTTGGTTGAAAGAATGGCACGTGCGCTCATGTAGGATCCCGATGCGGCATTCTCATGGAGCGATGGGAAGATATCTTCGATAAGCTTTTTCACTGGTTCTTCAGTGTGGGTGTAAGGAATAACAATGTCATCCGGAAGACGCACGTAATCGCCACCAATCGTCTCTTCGGTTCCATCACCAATTCTCAAGAGGTAACTGGAGAACCACGGGTCGGTTTGTGCCCTCATATTACGTGTGAGGCGTATCTTCCTAACCTTCTCCCATAAATAAGATCTCAGTAGTGTAGCGTCAGTGATCTGTGCTCTTGTCCCACGGGTCACCACGGGAAGGACTTGTCTAAAATCTCCTCCAAACACCACGACCTTCCCACCAAATGGCAAATCACTTTCCATGATGTCTTGTAGGGACCTATGAAGTGTCTCCACTGTTTGACGTTTCGTCATGGCAACTTCGTCCCAGATTATCAAGGATGCCCTTTTGAGCAGCTTTCCGGTACCATCTACCTTGGTGAAATTGCACATGCTGGTGTCCGTGATCCTAATTGGAATTTTGAACCTGGAGTGGGCAGTACGTCCACCAGGCATGATCGATGCTGCTATACCAGATGTTGCTGTTGCAATGGCTATTTTTCCCAAAGAACGAATCTTAGCAAGGAGTGCTTTGTATAGATACGTCTTCCCCGTGCCACCCGGACCATCGACAAAGAAAATTTGGCTCCTGTTGTTGACGACATGAGATAGGATTTCATCGAAACCAGCACGCTGCTCTATGTTAAGAGTAGTAAACATATTTACATCTTCCTTGTCAAAAATGACCGACAACTCCTCTTGAACCTCTCTATCGTCACCGCTGAAATGGTCATCATAAACAGGATCCAAATCCGGGAGGCCATAACTTTCTATATCCTTCCCCATTGAACGCATCAGATCCCTAATGTCTCTAAGGACCATCTGCTCTACTGCGGCCTGGTTGGACTGGCTACGACGGTAGTCCTCAGACATTGCCTCAAGGTGCTTCTCCCACAAAGATCGGATTTTGGTCACCTCGCAAAACACCAGAATTGTTGCGAAAAGCCTTCTTAGAGAATATGGCATCTGGAAAGTAGCAGACTCGGTCAAGCAGTCATCAAGGGACTTATCAGTCTCTATGAGACCTCTTTGCTCACACGATTCTCTAAAATTCAAGCACGCCTTGCCAGGGACAGATCTCAAGTCCTCATATGATGTTGCACCTCTGACATGATTCATGAGCACTCTTAGAAAGTACCTCTCACCTTCAGCAGGATGCGCATATACAATTCTGCCGACCTGTCCCCGCCCTTTTAGTTTTCTTCTCTGCCATTTCTTCTTACCCTTGATCCATCGATAGAATTCTGGGAACTCTTTGTACAACAAGTTCTTCACATAAGAATCCACCTGGTTCATCTTGAAATATTCAGTGAGCATGGTACTGGAAGAAGAGGGCCGATTGATGACATCCTCTAGATTATCGTCCTCCTTGAATGCAACAGTCTGCATATTTTCCAAATGGAGCTGAAGTTGGAGAACAGAGGGGTCTACACCAAACATTGGAAAAGCGCAAATCCTGTAGACAGACTCTTGTGGCCCCACGAATCTAGCATCCCTGTACCGTTTAATCTCGTTGATTACTCCACCGTCCACATCTACTGGGTCGATTGAGAATGACGCACAATCATGTCCTTTGTAGATATACTTGAATAAATATTTAACTGCCTTGATGCTGGAGCAAGCTTCAACGTTGATGTGACAATTATATCGCATAAGCAGTCCAGGGTTATATGGGACAACCCATCTATTATCCAGCTCTGCTCCTCTAACCTTCACTACACGACCATCAAGTCTCCTCCTATAGATAGGATATGAGTCCTTTCCTTGCTACGTAGCATCACAGAACTGTCGAGGATAACGGAATCGGCATTCACCATATATCATGCAAGCACAATGTTTCCTGAGAGCACCACATGGACCGTGTAGCATATGCTTGACCACCAGAGCATGCAATATAGGATACCTATCCTTGTCAGGAATTTCTGCTGATATCACCTTGTCATAGTCATCTGGGTTTGTTAGCTTGCTACCCGAGCGCATAATCAGAAGCATGTGCTCATGTGGCAGCCCCCTCTTTTGAAACTCAGTGACATGGACATATGCAGCAACCTGACCATGCCTCATCGACTTATGAGGACATCCAAGCTGAAAAAGTGAGATATACTTGGGGGTGCTCCAGTGATGTATGTACTCAGATACTGAACTTGAGGCGTAACAAATACACAAATTTATATTACCTCCTGACCCAGCTCAAGGAAACAGATGGTACGATACCCCACTCCAGAACCACCACTACCACCTGCAAGATCGATCAAACCCAAATAGCATGCCTGCAGGAAACAAGACATGACCATCAAAACAAAATAACAGCCAAAGTATACCAGCTAATTGAAAAGTTTGCAAAGGAAATTCAGAAAACTATCTAACTTCAGAAATTTGGCATGGTATTAAAGTAGAGGTCTTGGATTCAAGTCTTGGCTTTCACAATTTAATAAAGAAATGCTCGTGCCCTCTTTATGTACACGTATATGCCTTATTGAGTCATACGTGAGATTCTATTGAAGTGTAGTCCTCATCAAGTCACACGTGAGGGGGGTGTTTGGTTAAGCCAACATGTTTTTTTAGGCAACAAATGATACTCCTCGCCGATCAGCGAATTTGAGGCAACAAATGACACTCCTTACTGATCTAAAAAAAACCACACAATCTTTTTACATGAAACAATTTAAGTAAGCTCCTTACTGATCTAAATGGCAATGAGAACCAGAGTTAAGTAAGCTGCAAACCAGAGTATATATTCATATCAAACAATACAGCGTACACAGGCAGCAGTAGCGGAACATGAATAATCTTAATTATATTATATACCTTTCTTGCAATTCTTCCAAGCTTCTCTAACGATAGGAAGAAGCAAGTCACACCAGCTTCCTTCAGATTCTTCCAAAAGCTTTGCACTGCAATTCTTGTGCGAATCCTACACGAACAAACATATAATCAGCATGATAGAGTACAACAGCTAGACAGTTGGATTGCAGTAAGGATAGCACTTTTTAAAACTCAAAATGATGTAACCTATTTAGATTGTGTTGCTTCAGGCACATAAAGTTGGTACACAGAGAAAGATCAATTTCTGGACAGTACAATAAAGTATCTGCACCTTGCAAAGAGACCAAATAACACATGCATATGTTAATCCCTGTGAATAACTTGCATACGGCATATGTTAATCCCTGTGAATAACTTGCAACTCCTAGCTATCTTAGCAACACATGCACATTTCACATTTCGTTTCAATACGGCATATGTTAATACCAGATGCATTGAGATGAATGCTACAAATAAAAGGTTGTGTCTATGAAATATTGATAATAGGAGAGAAGCACTCGATATCATATGACAGTAAATTAAATTATCCCATTCAATCTTGAGAGCTGGAACTATCATTTGCATATCCATGACTCAAAATCTCATATGAACAATAGACACTGTGAGTGCTGGCAGCGAGTTAGGTACCTCAATTCGAGGATGCTTGATATCACACTTCTTCTGCAGAATTTTAAAAAAGGAATTAACAATCTGGATATGCTGTGGTATTGCAGTGAAGAAGAACCCACTCAACCAAAAATCGGTGCACGCGTCAATCAAGCAAGCAAGCAATTATAACAAGAAATAATTGCATACTATAATCTATGTTGTGAAAACCAGCATGGTTCAGCCGAGGCACTCCAACTACTTTTATTCCATTTTGAGAATAAAAGTTGGAAAATACTCCGAACAGGAAACTAATGTGTTTACCTCAACCTAAGATTACACTCACTGCAACTACTTCGAACAGAAAAAGAGTGTCTGACTTCAGAGGACTAAGATAGTGAAATTTTGGTAACCTCTGATAGTGAAATATGAGTTAGGGTTTGACTACCTTCCTGACATCATGACACTAAGATTCATGGTGCCATTCCATCTATTATATTGTTATAAGGTCCTTACTTCGTGGCAACATTTTTTTGACCGGGACTTCGTGGCAACATTAAGAAGAGCCAGGAGCTCATATACCACATTTTGTATGATGCTTGGACTTCTTTTAATTTTCTGAAATTGTAAGCAAATTTAGAATATATCGAGAATTGTTTGGAACTATTGGGCATGCTGGTTGTGTCATATCTGGATAGGACTTCTTCAAAAACATATGGGAATAACTCAATTCTTTGCGCATGGCTCATATATCATGTGTATACGTGTTCTCCAGAGAGTTTTCAGCTACAACTCCGGACTGTATATCAAATTGTGTATCAAACTGTGTATCAAATTTTTATTTTCCTGATGGCTGTATATTGCATTTCAGCTACAACTCCGGACTGCTGTGAATAGAGAAGACTATAGGAGTGCTCACAAGTTCTTCTAATCATTATGTTAAGATATTAATCCTTGTTCCCTTGTTTATCTCACTTTATTACTGTTATCTTAAGTGCTTAGATTTGCCTACGTTTAGGATAATCTAGACAAATGATATGGGATAGGTGGTATATATAACTACATATTATAACTTCACATGCGTGAAATAGCGTACAGCCTAGCACACAGTTAGACAGGGTTACAAAATGGTTACCACCTGGTTCCAGGATTATAGTTGATGGCTGATTTGGGCTGCTGCCATGTATTAAGCACACGGACAGGGTTATAAAAATGGTAACCACCTGCCATGTATTTGCAGTATGCGGCATGTTTATAACGGAGAAAACTAATACCAGTAACTAATTCCTGCTAGCGCAACAGACAATACTGCAGCTACCTTTTAAAAACTGTTGGGGAGTAAGTTTACCTGTCTAACTACGGATCAAATTCAACTTCCTCCCAATTTTCTTTCATGCTTTACTGAATTTTCAGATTCAAACAACAAATAATAGACGGGCACAAAAGGGTAGAAAATAGCACTAAATAGCAACACCCTTAACATTGTCAGGAAATCCGATAGTAGGAACGTGACAAGGTAATAAAGCATGAAATGCCAGTGAAACATCTAACCTGAAGGAATGGCTAAATCAACAAGAGTAGTGTTAGCTTTGGCCTTAATATTTGTAACCGTGAGAAATAATCTTAAAACTTAAATATTTTGGATATATTTAGATACAATCGTTGACTCAAGGGTTTTGCCAATTCCAGCTGGCCACTTAAGCTTCGGATCAGGCGCACAGCTGAAGAATTCGGTACGTACCTCAACTGGAAAGCAAGTAGATTGTCTCGAAAATAAAAACCTGGATCCTTAGATTTATGCCACTTTGTTCTGGGTTAATGCTTGCAATTTCATGAATAACAAGCAAACTTGAATAGGTCCTTTCACCCTATCTATGATTTTACTCACTCCTTGCGAACGGAGTCTTTGTTGAATGTTTTTGCAAATAACTTGTCAGATTGGAAGTTGGTCCAGATGGTTGATGGATATATTTGGCATGGATGGTGATGACTCTGAAAGGAAAGGTGATGAAAGAAGAGGTGAAGGTGAATTAAATTCCTTTGAGCTGCTCAATGAGTTGAGCGATCTTCTGATGCTCCCGAAGGACATGCTTCTTGAGAACTCCATCAGAAAAGAGGTATATGCTCGTGAACAGCTCCTTCCTCACTGGCTCACTCCCATGTCTAAAGCCACAATCTGCTAAACTGTTACCATTTTCCTTTTCGTTACCGTCAGCCATACTGTAGTTGAAATTTTGTAAATTTGTGTAAACTTTATGCCAGAGATAGCCGATGTATTCAAGTACATTGAGCTGTTTGGACACAAGAAAAACTGCAGATCGAGTACATTATCTAACAATCATACGTGCATTATCAATTAATAATAACAACCATGCTGAGCAGAAGAAGAAATCAAACCTATTGGTAAGATGTCCGGCTGAGCGGCGGCAGCGTGAAGGTGGTGACGCGTGCAGGCGGCGGCAGCGGCGAGCAGGCGGTGACGCGTGCAGGCGGCGGCGTGTAGGTGGTGACGCGTGCAGGCGGCGGTGGCGGCAGCGTGCAGGCGGTGACGCGTGCAGGCGGCGGCGGCGTTTGCGGCGGCGGCGAGCAGGTGGTGACAGCGTGCAGGCGGGGGCGGCGGCCTGCAGCGGCGGCGAGGCGACGCCGACAACGTGCAGGTGACGGGGAAGTGAGAGGAGACCAAGTGCTTGAGGGCTCGGGGCATTTTGTACCGGGTAATCTAACCACCACGACCCCATGATGGTCAGTCCCCACGACCTCGACGGTTGCACACGCACGAGCTGCGGCGGTTTCCATGGAAAAGATGCGGCGCTGGGGACGGTGGGAGCGGTGCGGCGGGTGATGGCAGAGAGGCGGATGGATGGCGGCGCAACAGGTGGTGATGGCGGCGAGGCGTCCATGGCTAGATGACCGCCGGAGATGAGGTCGTCACGGCGGCAAAAGGGGATCGAGAAGTGGATCGAGAAGGGCGGTAGAGAAGGGGATCGAGAGGAGGGCTGCGTGCGTGATTTTGGGTCGTGGGGGGTTTTTTTTTTGGGTCGTGGGAGTGATTTTGATGAGAGCACATCATTGGACAGATCTGAGCCGTTGGATGGTTGTTTGATGGATGAGATATGTTGTGTCATACCCCCCTCTCTCTCTTTTATATTAGTGGAGATTAATACTACCTTCGGCCGGAAAAGGTTGTCGCGGGATTGTACTAGTCATAGACAAAACATGTATAGAACCAGCTACAAACATTCCTAACCGGAGGGAGTACTACGTACACTAAATGAGGAGAACGGTAATAAAACAAAAGACCCTAGCTGAGACAGATTGTAACCAACTCTGCAGAGTTTGTCCCCTAAGGGCATGTATAATGGTAGGGAAGGCACGCCTTCTCTTAGCCATCCACATCATTTAGAGAAGGCAAAATTATAAATTGTACAATGCATTATCTCTTATTGTCGTCCCTTACAATTAATGAGAAATAATTATATTTTAGTAGGAAATTGTAGTTCTAAGGGAAGACAAATGATATAATGGTGAAATTTGCATTCTCTTATTTCGTAAGGTATCATCTCTTAGATAAGGGAAGGCAACCTTCTCTTTCTTAATTCTCTCTCCTCCAACTAGACAAATATCCTACGTGTCAACATTAAGAGAAGGCTGACGTCACCCCATTGTACAGGCCCTAAGACGCCAGCCATGCCCTAAAACTTTTGTTTCTCATTTTGTATAGTACGTACAACTCAAATGAATCGTTAATTAGTTTGCGATGTCTATTTGGACTAAATAGTACTAGGTGCTAATTAACTTACTTCCTTGGATTCCTCGAACAACGGATCATATCATTTGTACAAGGCTTATAAAGGAACTAAATATGAAGGTGTCTATGCACTACGCAAACGATAAATTATTCACCGAATCGTTTTTAGTGAAATTGGGCTTCTATTGGCTCGTGAGAACTTCAAGTATTTGACCCCTGTTCAAGAATGCCATGCACTAGATTGAAACCAAGATAGACGGTCCATGGCGAAGTACGTCATGCCGCCGATGTAGACGGACAGCGTGGCTTGGTTACATGAGAGCAGAGCACAATGAGTGTGCACACCTGCATTCAGCCTGGCATGTCACAGAGGGTTTTTCATACAATGCACAACTCGCAACCATTACGTCCTAAAAATATATCTCTGACCAGACATAGCATTTGATCTGGAGAATTGCGTAACTCACCGAAATCTATTGCTGCATAAAAGAAACTTGTAGAGAAATGCTTTGTCACCAAAAAAGATCGTGTCACCTCCCAATCCTAAAGATTACTTATGCAACTGACGATGGTAGTGGGAAGACCACGGAGGATATTCGAGTGTTACGACTAATAACATCTAGGATTTGGTCTCCTACTACCCCTTCTCCTGTGGGTCTAGAGCACAACCACGATTTGTTGGTTACGGGTTACCTATCCAATATCCATCACACAGTGCGGTAGATGGCGCCACCCGCCGTAATATCTCCACAAAGGAAGAGGAGCTCCGAAAGCTATTCGGGTGAAGATCCCCCTCGCTCAGACTGCTCGTAAGTCCCCAATCACCAAAGCCAAGATCACATCGTCATCTTCGGTGGGTGTGTGACTTGACTAGGGAATGTCCTGAAATAAACCGTGGATCCCACCATTTGGCCTTGTTGTCGGAGCAGAACCTCGCTTGGCTTGCACATGACATGAAAAAGAAGGGAAAAAAAACCAGCACCTGACATGTCGGTCCCATAATTCAGTGTAAGAAAAAAAAGGGGCTCACATATAGGGTCTACTGCTGGGGTTAATATCATTTTTGGGGTCCTAAAATTTGGGTCCAAACCTCCGGAGATGCTCTAATTATTTACTTGCATGCTTGTGTATGATGCAAGTTGTTTTCATAATTATCCACGCTTGTTCATCGCATATCCCAGTTCTAGTGTACAAAGATAGGTGTAGTAGCAGTAAGTAGTACTCCCTCCGTTCCAATTTAAATGAATCTTAAATGGATGTATCTAGCCGTAAAATATATCTAGATACATCTATTTGAGAGTTATCTTAATTAGAAGAAAGGAGTATTGAGTGTCGAGCCAGGTTGTGAGATGAAATATTACTTGAGATAAAATATGTTCTGGCTTAGCGAAATGGAGGCGAAAACGTTTTGGCGTGCCGATGCATACAATTCCGGTGCAACGCATCACCCAGGCCAACATTTTTTTCACGCAGATGTGCGGAGACCAACAGACCGTGCATGGGTTCCGCATGTGAGTGACGGAGGCGCCATCCAAGTTGCGAAGCAGAGAAAGATTCCTTTGTTGACGTACGTATGCCCCTCCTCCTCTCGTGTCATAAGTAGGCACTTCTCACTGTCCGGCCACGCACACAAAACCATTAGCGCGAGTGGCGAACAGATCCGCTGGGGGCTGGGAGGGCTCCGGGCGCGACTCCTGGGACTACGGACCTTCCTCGTCCTATGCACATAAGGCGAGATATCCCGCACCTAGAAGCCCCTCGCCGTTGCTGCGGTGTATATATCTTTGTCTGACAGCGGGGTTCGGCGTTAGGTACATCCACCTGCAGATTTACCAATGGCTCGAGCGACTGCTGGCATGGTCTCCGCGGCCACTTCTCGCAGGTATGCAAATTTCATCTGTTCTGCTCTTTTGCTGTGCACACTCCTATTTATAGGAAACTTTTATCGGTCTCATACGTGTTGCATTGCAGATTTGGATCCCCATTGTGGAATTCCTACCCCACTGGTCACTCTTGGGGTCTTCTACACACGGCATAGTTTGCTGCCCCACCGATCAACTTATGTGCAGAAACTAGTTAGCTAGCCCGCGTATAAGACATATGGTTTAGTTAAGGTAAATAATTCTATATACATTATTTCTAGTTAGCTAAATGATTTGATTATGATGAGACGTTCTGGCATGTAGCGATGCTCGAACCTGTATGGATCGTTCTGCCTAGTGTATACGAGGTGTATAAAGAAATTACACATGATGACATGAGGGTATATATGCACTAGGTAAACAAACACAATCTAGCTGAATTGCTTTTAGTGAAACCAGACTTTGATTGTCTTCTAACAAACTTTGTGAATTAAAGTCATGTTCAAAAATGGGACTAGCTTGGAAGCCAAATAGACACGGAGTATAGTGCAAAGGAGGGCACAAGCCGAGTGAAACCAGACTTCTAACCACTAATAGTTTCTTTTTTTTTAAGGTCACACATGGTCAAACTTTCCTTTTACGGAATATTTCCTTTTCAACAAATTTCAATAATTTTGTTTGCTAACTTTCAGAATTCGAATCTTTAAAAATTCCCAAAACTATCGAAAATTTAAAAACAAGAATCCGAGACTTTAATACTTTTGAAATTTTCAAACGTTCATAAATTCAAATCTTTTAAGAAATAGTAACAAAATTAGAACTTCCGTAAATACGAACTTTGAGAATATCCAATTTTCCGATTTGTTTCAACTTTTCAAGTTTAAACTCCAGTCTTAGGAATAGTTGCCATGATTGGACGAGTATCTCCTGATTAATTGTGTGGTTGGTAGGCATGTGCGTGGTACAGTCGCACGTGAACTCGTAGAAGGAGGAACAAGTGGAGCCCAGAAGATTGTGTTTTGACGACCGCTCTGTACCCCAGAAGATTGGGCCCCATTATTTACCTACTAATAACGCATGCTATGCTTCAAGGAGTATGGGCTGGGATCCTCTGCTGTAACAGCACTGCTGTTGCAGTCGCTGCCAGGCGGGCCCGGCCCCACCTGTCATTGGCACGCAGCTACAGCAGAGGATCCACACCCAGTATAGTAGTAGTACATCCGCTAACAAGCACTTAATCACTTCACATACTCCTTGAAAATTAATGGACTAAATAAGGACAACGGTAGTAGTACTAGTCAAACAAAAGACGCTACTCACTGTACCTTAGACAGATCGTAACAAACTCTGCAGGGTCTGCCCCCCAGCCATGCATGCTGCCCTACAGTTTTTTTCACGACCGATGATCCCGTTGATTTTGAGCCCTGAAGCACGTACAGTACTTACCACCTGCACTGCCGCGTGCAAATCCAATCCACCCGGCCGGCCGCGCGCGCGCGGCCGATCGAAGCTAATCAATGATGCTTGCTATGTCGTTACCGCCTTCCCATCCCATTTTCATCGTTGATTAATTAGAGCAACTCTAGCCGTTGGCCTCTCGGTCGAGTTGTCGGCGGTTCTTTGGGCCGTTCGGGGGGCCTCCGGCAGAAAATTTCGGTCTGAGGTTGCGCTGATTCCCAGTCTCGCCGAAGTTCGCCCCCCAAGCCGGCGTTTTTTTTTTGCTGACTTTTGGTAAAAAATAAGTCATACAACATTATTTTTTTATAGCAAATTCATTATTTTTAAGCAAATTTATCATTATTATCAAATAATTCTATAAAAAAATTAATACAAATTGTTTAACAATTTTTTCAAGACAAATTACAGAAATCTAGATCTCGGCTTTGCGCCTCCACATGTGCTCCACCAGATCTTTCTGCAATTCACTAGCGGGTCTCGGATCTCCTGATGCATAGCAAGGAAGGCAGTTCATGATGCCGGTACAGGCAGACGCCGACTCTCCTTTGGGTTCTCGCCCACAAGAGGACCCTGTCTGAACTATGGCACCTCCTTCTCGCTGTCTTCCACTAGGTTCGTCCGCTCGTTCTCAATGATCATGTTGTGCAAGATTACACAACAATTCATCACCTCCCACATCTGATCTTTCGACCAGGTCATAGCGGGGTACCGGACAACAGCAAATCGAGCTTGGAACCCACCAAATCCCCACTCGACATCCTTCCTGCAAGCCTCCTGGCACTTGGCGAACCAAGCTTGAGCCGTCTTTGGCATAGGGTTTGATATAGTCTTCACAAATATGGACTATTTTGGATAGATTCCATCTGCTAGGTAGTATCCCTTGTTGTAATGGTGCCCGTTGATCTCGAAGTTCACCGGAAGAGCATTACCTTCAACAAGCTTGGCGAAGACATTGGAGCACTGCAGGACGCTGATGTCGTTGTTAGATCCTGACATTACAAAGAAGGAATGCCAAATCCATGTATCATGCAAGGCCACTACCTCAAATACGGTACTGCAACCCCCTAGGCAGAACCTGACGCGGTGGGTTCGGTCTGAGAACACGGGATTACTTTTTATCCAAATCCGGCGAAAAAGAGCCTCTAAGGGCTCATTTGGTTGCGGGGGGAGAAATACCCAGGGAAAATAATCCCGGCCGGGAATCTGAGAAATCATGTGTAAAACTCCGGGATTCTGTTCCCGACCTCCGGACTAGGGGAAAATACACCCCGGGAAAAGGCCGGGATCCCCCCGGGATTCCAGTTACCAAATGAGCCCTAAGGGCTCATTTGGTTGCGGGGGGAGAAATACCCAGGGAAAATAATCCCGGCCGGGAATCTGAGGAATCATGTGTAAAACTCCGGGATTCTGTTCCCGACCTCCGGACTAGGGGAAAATACACCCCGGGAAAAGGCCGGGATCCCCCCGGAATTCCAGTTACCAAATGAGCCCTAAGAGGACGACTGGAAGGAAAACGGTAGTGACAAAAACATGTCTGGAGTAGCTCTTACTTGGATCAATCAATCTCATGATTAGAGATGGATGGGAGGGATCAGACAGTTTCCGTTGCCTTTTGCCTTCCCATCTTTATCAGTGTGTCAGTGTGTCAGGCCAGGCCAGGGCAGGGCCCACCCGGCTAACAGCTCGCGTTGCATTCCATGCGCACGTCCCTCCGTCGCCGAGTTCCGCTCTCTCCTGGTCTTTAAAACACGAGCGCCTCCATCCCTCCACATTAGCAAGAGCACCAAACGAGTCGGCCGGGCCGGGAGGCGGGCTCCAACTCCAAGGCGGGCGCGCGAAGCAGCCAGCAGGTCGGCCGCCGGCGGCCGAGCCGGCGGGGCGCGGGTGCAAAGCACAAGCACGTACGTACCACCTCCCCTTCCACCCCTCTCTCTTCCTCGCGCGCGCGGTGCCATCCTACATTCCTACTGTAGCTCGTAGCATCCACGCTCTCGATCGTCTCCGCCGGTGTGTGCGCGCGTATGAAGATCTCTCCGTCGATCGATTAATTGATTCCTACTACAGTAGGATCCAGCAGCAGGAGTAGAAACATGGATGGATCGAGATACATGACGTGTTTATTATCCTTTGCCTGCTACTGTAGCTGTTAATTTGCGAGTAGATCGATCGATCGATCTCCTCCAATTTTCTTGTTGGGTTTGTGTGCTAGCTTGCTTGCTTTGACGGCTGCCTGCGCTAATTTTAATTTGCTAGTATTAGTAGTTAGTTTGATCCAACTTGCGTTTGTCGATGGGTGGATTGGGCAGAGAAGAGATCCGTTCTAGATCGAAGCTTTTCCCGTTCGTTAATTCCGCGTTGAGATGGAAGAATTGCGTGGCGTGGTCAGTTGATGATTACATGTCGTCTGGGAGTTTGGGCCGATGGATGGATTACCTTCCGCACGGCCATTCCATTCCATGGATGCGGCAGGCGTGGGCAGCTTATTGTACTACGTGTGGCCGTTCGTTCTCGCTCCATCGATCGTAATCCCACTACAGGTGTTAAATTTGTTCACTGAGTCTCCATGCGATCGACCGATGGATGCATCATGCATGCACGCGTGGAGTACTACCATTTCTTCCGGCCGCATATGGATTGATCGAAGGAGAATGTGCCTAGCTTAGCTTGCGTCCAAAAAAAAAAAGTAATTCGTACTTGATGTTAATTACACGTCTTGGATCTGGTCACACATCCTCGATCGAGCCGATTAATTGCCTGGTGCTAGGCCTAGTCGATCAGGTGACGGAAGAGTTTCCTGCATGCGCCTCTGTTTCCTTAAGTGGAGTAACAGAATTTAGTTTCGTTCATGCTGATTTTCTGGCAATTAAAAGCGTTGCTCTACATGGTGAACTCGTCTCGTGGCCTCCCATCTCTTTTGGTTGTCTGATAAAACTTTTGTGTCTCCCTCGTTGCTGATTAGGTGGCTGAAACTAAATGGAGAACCCAATGCCGGGATACTCCATCCTGGACTGGATATGCATCGCTACGGCACTGCTTGTGCCACTGCCCGCACTGTAAGCTTATATACACCACTCACATTATGTGCCTTGCTGTCTGTGAATCATTATGTGTCTTGTTCTACTATATGAACACTACTCACAGTATAGATTCTTCTATTGATATGAGCCTATTAATATATATGAATACTCCATAGATTGAAAGATTACATATACATATATTAAAAACAAGACATATGGAATAAATAAATAAAGGAATTGGCATCTACTCTTTGTTTTTCCCTTTTTAAATTGAGCAGATTACCCATTGTATATATTATAGAATAGATATATGCTTCTCTCTTTCTTCTTATGAACATAATGGCTTTCTTTCATTGATTTAAATAAATACTCACGCTTTTCGACACAAAATTGCCTACTACATAGGATATGTATAGTCTTTTCCAATGCGATAAAATAAAGAGTCGACATCGTGTCTATTTTCCTTTGCACATGTGCATTCGTAGTAACATAACAATCAAGGTTTGCCGAATGCTTGCAGCTGGGGGACGATCAAGGCCTGGTGGACGGGTGAGCTCGGCGCCGGTGGACGCCGCCCGGAGCCGACGATCACCGCCCTGCTCGCAAACGCCTCGTGGCTGCTATTCGGGTACACCGAGGGCCAGTTGGAGCCGCTCGGCCTGAACGCGTGGGGAGGCGCGATTCAGGCCGTGGGGCTTGTTGTCTTCCTCTGGCTCTGCACGGACGGCGTGTGGGAGGAGACCATGTTCGTGTCCTTGGCCTTCTCCGTAATCTACTACTGTACGACGATTACGGTCGGCACCTCCGGCCTGCAGTTGGAGATCTACAAGATGCTGTGCACGGTCGCCGGCATGGCCGCAGCGGCCGCGCCCCTGCTCACTTACAAATATCTGGTACGTGTGTGTGCTCGCTTCTTTTCTGCCCTGTACCCAAGTATATAGTGAAATGTTCATCCGTATATATACTACTGTATACATGTTGCAGCTTGCCAACCCTACCGCTGACCTGCTGCCCCACTGGGCCCTCCTTGCTGGTTACACGATGCACGGTCTTGTGTGGAGTGCAAGAGCATTGCTTATGGAGCATCAAAACTATTACATGCTGGTACTCCGTATATACGAAAGCTTAATTAATTCCCCTGCTCCTGATCGATTGTACGTACGGTTCAGTGCAAGCTGCTGACCATGGGACTCTTGTGTGCAGGCACAAAATGGACTAGGCGCGTTCTGCTCCTTCTGCCAGCTGGTGACTGTGATCCGTGCGCTGAGGATGGCGGAGGAGGAACCTCAAGGTGTTCAGGCGGGGCCCCTTGGTGGCGCCGTGCCCGTGCTAGATCCGATGGACGTCCCTCTTCTTGAGCCTGTACCAGTTCCACCGCCGAGACGCCGCAGGTCCCCACGGATTGCAGCGATTCAGGCAGCCGCAGCGGCGAACCAGTAGGACCAGTCCACAAACTGCATTTCATCTGTGTTATTATGTTCGTTTAGCTAGATTCTGGATGACTACGTGAACAGCTAGCCTGATGGATTCTAGTACGTGTGCACCGATTAGCTCTTGCTTGAACCGATAATCTGCTGTACGTGAACTCTCGGCAACTTTGCGAACTGGCGACGGACGGAAGAACTCAGAATCGATTGGTTGCCACAGGCACGTCTCTATGTTTTTTTTTTCTTCTGATTTTCGTTATGTTACAAGAAGCAGCCCTAGCTGGGTGCTTTTATACACGTCCATGAGGACTACGGAATCAGACGAGGACTAGATATCCTAGAATTAGAACTCTTTCTTACTCCTAATCCTATACCTACTCGTCGTGGTGCAACAAGGTTATAATAATTCCTACATTTGCTATGTTCGACTGTTACTTTCAGACCAGAATAATTAGCTCAACATGAAGCAAAACTTTATTTTCTCCTCTTCCTATTCATCTATTCACATATACACAACCCAAAGAATGGATATCCACCGATCATCAGTTCCATGCAGCGACCAGGCTACTAGATAAAGTTACTCATGACATCAAAACGCTCATGTCTCATGCCCCAATAATATGCGCAGCTCCAATGACGCTGCACGTAAGAACACGAAGAGATGTCCGGAAATAACGGAGGGCCGCCGTGCGGGCGATTTTGGTGTCTCTCCATGGATTCCGACGAGGAATCCTCAGGGGAGCTGCTGGGTGAATCTTCGCCGGTAGGATTATCCCCTTGGTACTTCTCCCGTACTCCGTAAGTGGATGGATCGCCGTCCCTGGCTTCGGAGTCGGTTAGAATGGAGAAGAGGTTGAGGAAAAGGAGGATGGCGAGGGAGGCTGCCAAGATCCTTCAAGGTGATCCGGATTCAGGTATGTTGCATTGTGATGCTTCGCCTGCAGGTTCATCGGCATTGAAGACTGGCGAGAGGAGGAAGATGTCGGCTTTGTCGCCGTCGACCTTTCTTCTGGAGGATTTTGACCCGAAAGAATGGGTCCTGGTTCAGCGCAGGAGGAGATTGAAGCAGCTAAGTGGATCATCTAGGCGCAGGTGGCGTACTCGATCTGGAGCTTCGTCGCCGGCGTCCATGGACGGATCTGCAACGTCAACAACGGTAATTTCTCCTACTTTTACGGGATTGGTGAATCCCGATTCGAATTCAAACTCTGATGCTCATCGGCTAGTGGGACGTTTCGAGCCCATCTTGCATGGAAGCCCAGGGAGGAGCACTTGTCCTCAGTGGAGGCAGGGTGTTTCAGCCCGTGAGGTTCGTCTGCCTTCTTCCACGGCTGGGGCTGGATTGCGTCGGGTCCTAGGGTTTTTGTGGAAGGGTGCCGCCGCTGGAGTTCCTGCTGGCGGAATCATGGCGCAAGGTGGAGGAGGTAGAGGTGGGGCTGATCCTAGAGGGGGAGGCTATGCTGGTCGCGGTGGTGGTAGAGCTGGTCAGAACTTCGAGGTGGGAGGCCCTAGCGGTACTGCGGGTGGAAGATCGGGTGCTGGACAAGGTCAGTTTGGGGCTGGTTTCCCCGGTGGGGGAGAGTTTCAGGGGAACTTCGGAGCAAATAATGGGCTCCGGTTCAACCAAGGTGCTGGCTTCAATGGAGATCGTAGGGAGAATCAAGCCGGTGATGGTCGTCACAGGTTTTATCAAGGTCGTGGTTATGCCGGTCATGATAATGGTGGCTTTCATCGTGGCTACTCCGGTTACCGTGGTCGGGGCTATGTTAGAAGGCCTCCGGTGATCAGACCTGTGGTGCCGTCGGTCGTTCCTCCGGTGGTGACCGGGACGGCTGCCGTCCTGCCTTCTGTTCCTGTATCTGTGAGCACTAACATCACCCAGCAGCCTGCTGGTGGTGTTGCTGCTCAAGCTCAGAGGGTGACAGCGGAGCAGCTAGCGTCGGCGGTGGAGGGAGCAGCTTAGAAGAAGAAGAAGGGTGAAAAGACTAAGTGTTTTCGCTGCGGAAGCACTGAGCATTTGTTAGCTGACTGCATGGTGGTGCTTTGAGATGTGTGTGAAGAAGCGGGGGACGATGATGCTGACTGTCCTCTGCTTGATGCTCCAAAACCTCAGCTACAGATGTTCGGATTCGCCCATGAAGAGTTTGGTGTTTTTTCAGCTGCCACTTTCTGACTCTTACCGACCGAAGGTGGAAGATGATCGTTTGGCGTCTCTTAAAGTTGAAGGGGGGTGTGATGACGGTTGCGCAAGTTGTTGCTCAGATGCAGAGGTTGGTTCCAAATAGCAAGTTTCATTGGGAGGTTCAATCGGTGGGCCAAAATAATTTTAAGGTGCAATTCCCGTCAAAGAATGAGTTGGACAGACTGAAGATCTTTGGTACGTGCCGAGTTCCTAATAGTACCTTCGAACTTACCTTTGACAGCTGGTCACAGTGGGTGGAACCCCTTGATACTCTACCGAAGATTTGGGTGCGAGTCTCCGGAATTCCGCCAAAGCATAATGGGGATTTTCTGGCAATGTGGCCAGTGGGTTATTTGCTAGGAAAGACTCTCAAGGTGGATATGAAGTATACGAGAAAGCATGGTGTGTTAAGGATTTTGGTTGGATGTCTGAATCACACCAAGATACCAAGTACTTTTCCTTTGCTCATTAAGGGGGCCTTGTATACACTCTCTTTTGAAGTGGAGGGGGAGGAGATTCATTCGGAGCAGGACGTCGTTATGACTGAGTCGGGGCGGGATAATGATGACGAGGAGGATATGGGTGATGATTTTCGTGATGCTCTGGCAAAAGGAAAGGATTTGTCGAGTAATGCGGCGCTACCTCAAAAGGAGAGTGGAGGCGGGAGTTCTCAGTCAAAACAGCTGAATGGAGGAGCCCCTCCGTCAACAGGGGTGGTTCTCTCACCAATGGTGTGCCGCTCGTTTCAGGAAGCTCGCGAGGAATTTTTTGATAATTTGTCTAAGGTTACACAGGGAGCTGAGCTCTTGTGTGGTCAGCCTCTCTTTGATGAACCGCTTGGTGAAACAGATATGTTGACATGTGTTGATCAGCCCTTGAGTCTGTCTGTGGTGGCAGAAAGTGTCCCGGATCAATCGTCGCCCCCTCCCCTCCCGTGCCGCCTCCGCCCGGGCGGCACCGGGGGCTAACCCTAGCCGCCGCCGGGCGGCTCCTACCCTCTCTCCCCTCCGTCTCCGCTGGAGGACGCGACCGAGCGAAGCTCGTGTCGCTGATGGCGGAGACGGGGGCGCTCTCCTGCGCGCGGATCTCGTCTCGGGAGGGTCACCGGCCAGGGCGGCGGCGGTGGTCCAAGGTGGCGTGGCGGCGCATGGTGGCGGTGTGGAGGGCACGTCATCCGGCGGACCTTCGACACGGAGGGCTCCAACCATCGGTCTGGCTCTCGTCCCAGACGCCGGCGGCGCCGCCATGGTTCCCTGGTGGACCAACGCGGTGATTTCGGGCGAGCAGCGCGCAGGTGACGGCCGAGGCGTTCTCGTCGCCCAGATCCTAGCACCTCGTTGAGATCTGGATCTCCAGATCTTCCGACGGGTGCATGGTACTGGGCCTGGCTCCATAGCGGGGCAGCTCGTGGGAGGTTGCCAGGTGGACAAGACGGTCAAGATCGTGGTGGGCACGTCGGACTGCCGGTGGCTCTGGCGGCGGCTGGAGCCGATGACGGCGGCGCCCGTGGGCGTCGCAACCTTGTTGAAGGCGTCGGCGACGCAGTTCGAACTCCACCCATATCGCTCCGGGGGAAACCCTAGATCCGCTCTCGGGTCGGATGTTGTCGGCGCTTGGCGTCGTTTTCCCTCTTGGGCAACGTCTAGGAGTTGGACCAGTCTTGGGAGACCAGTGGATGATGGTGGTGTTAGAGCAGGCGGTGCGGCGTTCAATCTACCGCGTCAACGTCGGCGGTTCCCGGCAGCGTGGTGCAGTGGGGGCTCGACAATGGATCCATTATGGTTGGACGAGCGCGGAGTGGTGGCGCCATCTGTCACCGTGGCGGCGATGATGGCAGACTTGGCGCGGGTCTTGGTTACAATCTACACTCTGGAGATGGGTTCGCGGAAGATGATGGTGGTGACCTCCGGAGGATGGGCACAAGGCGCTACCTCTGGATTTAGCCGGTGAGCCGGCGTTGGCTTTAGCCGGGGCACAAGGCCTCTTCTTTACCTCGTTGTGCTAGTGGGTGGTGTTTTCACCTAGATTGGCGGCTTCGGTTTGTATGTTTGTTTGTAAGGCTTTGTGCCGGTCTTTGTGGAATATTTGAAATAAAATAGCCGTATGCATCTTTTCGATGCAGAGGCTGGGATACCCCTTTTCGAAAAAAAAGAAAGTGTCCCGGAGCAGGTTGACGTATTTGCAGAGATCTCGGAGCAGGAGGTTGGTACACCGGTGGTGGTTACCCCCGCTGTGTTGAAGGCCAACCAGGTAAGTCAGGAGGCGGGCTAGATGGAGAAGAGTGGTGATGCGGAAGACTGCGTTTGATCATAAGGAGGGGCTGGCTGCAGCTTCTTCACCAGCTTCTTCTCCTTGTCGGGGTGTGTCATCGCATGTTGTTGCTCATCAGTCGGGTGGACTGATTGACACAAACTTGACAAGGAGACTGCTTTTCGGCGGTCGGCCCACCGAGGAGGAGGTCATCGCTTTCGGGGGTATTGCGAACCCAGCAAGGATGGGAGTCAGGTCTAGCCCACGTCTCCGGGCTATGCCAGACGCTGATCTTCCTCAGACGGAGAGAGCTATTGGATTAGCTGATCGTCGTGCATCCAAGTTCGAAGCAGGTACTAGCTCATACTCTAAGCTTTCTTTTACTTCGTTACCGAATGAGATTATTGTTGCCCGTGCGTCTAGGTTATGAATATCATTGGGTATCTCACCTACGCAAATTGATAATTCGGTTATTAGTTTAAAAAGCTTAGAAGAATCTCGTCAATTAATCTCTTTAGAGAATAATCTACCGTCTGTAGATGACGAGAATGAGCATAGTTTGGTGTTGAGAAAAGCCTCAAATCTTTGTGAGGATTTAGATAATGATTTTGAAGAAGGAATAGAAGAACACTTGGATCTTTTATCTCGTGGGGTAAAAGTTTCGAGGTCCCGTAAGAAAGTGGTGATTAATAAGCTTAATGTGCGTCGAAGTGCTAGGGTTCAATCCTTAAAATAATTCAAAATGAGAGGTTTTATCTGGAATAGTGATGGTTTTGGGTCCCCTGCAAAACACTTTGTTATTACTGAGGCAGTCCGTGAACATAAACTTGATTTTGTTGCTGTGTTAGAAACGCTAATTTTGCCGCTCCTTTTTTGAAATCGTTGGCCGGGGGGTATGANTCATCCTAAGTTTCCGTTGTCGCTATCTGGCCGGCTTAGAAGAAGACAACCGACGTCCTTTTCAGATTGCGAAATTAGCAGCATTTTTAATTCGATCAGATTTTCGGGCCAAATGGCAATAAGGCCCTGTTTGCCTCTTGACAATACAAGAAATGCTAACTTGTAAGCTTTTCATAGTGACCCTGTAATTAATAGTCATAAATCTATGACCATTTTACAGCAAATAGGTAGAAGCCGTTTGGGAGGGGTCCAAACGCTAAATCTTTAGGATCATTTTAGTCTGAAACGTCATAACTTCCTTACACGAAAGGTCATAATATAGACATCACTGGTCTACGAACTTATTTTGAGTCGATTACGACCAATCTAATGGTCAAAATTGCTATTTATGATGCATTCAAATGACCGGGCGGCACCTCACCAGTTTCTCCTATGTGTCATGTCCATGTGTCAATTTCCGCTTATGTGTCAGGATAGCACTAGGTAGGACCCACACATTGACATGTTGACCATGAAGTCCAACTACACCAGCTATCCAATGACAGGTCGGCCCCACCATCAACCTGACATCCGGGACCCACCATCAACTTTACACGTAGGCCCCACCAAACTGACATGCGGGACCCAACACCGTCCTGACATATTGTACCCAACATCGACCTGACATGCGGCCCCGACATGCATGCATGCCCACCGCCGACCTAACATGCTGCCCCACTACCCTGACGAGCGGGACCCACATGCAAGGTTGGGGACCCCGGACTAGCTGTCCGAAATACCCGATTATGGTTCACACAACGATCCCGTGATCAGTCTGTCGTTGCCCATAATCCGAATTGAATACCAAAGTTTACATCCATTACAATACCGAATTAAAGTCTTACATAATAGGTCATTTAGACCGAGTCTTACATAATTGCCTTCATGGGCCAAATCAAAAGCATTCAACGGAAGCTACGTAGTAGAAGTCCAACACGTCCTAACGACGACCCGACAGGCAGTTGACTAATGAAGATCCCTAGTTCGCATAGAAGTCTCCATACTCTGCTTCGGCGTAGTTCTCCTCGAGATCTGGCTAAGACAATAGCCAGGGACGAAACCAATATGAGTACAATGGGGATTGTACTCGCAACTACCCCAACATGAGTATAAACCAGTCTTAAGCTGATTTCTATAACACTTTCATTTATTAAAACATCTCTATATCCTTGTTGAAAAAGAACACATCTCTATATCCTTATATCTTTGTTGAAAAAAACATCTCTATATCTTTATTGAAAAAAAAGATGAGAAGAGTTTTATTACTTTCTTTAAAGAAAAATCACCATTATAATTATTTCTCCAAAACTCCTCCTTATTCCTGACCATGTCTCATCATGGTCCATTTATTCCAGCAACTCATACCACTCCGTTTGGTATGGTTGTGTGACATCACCTCCACATTTGTTTCTTTTAACTTACAACTTTTCCAAAAAAAAACTTGCACATGGTCTAGTAGGTCCTCCCAACTGTCCATATCCGAGGACTCGGCTATTCGAATAGTTTTACACTCTGCAGAGGTAGCACGCTTTTCCCACATCCATCCGGTAACTCATCGTGTCTGCCACGTCCCGCCATACAAGGTGTATGCAAAGTTGAGCCACCGACCATAGCCTGTCCTTTGCTCATGCTAGTATAGGACCCTACCGCTACGAATTCACCATTCCCTCGACACCTAGTACAGGATCCCCCGTCGAGGAACCTAAGTGTGAGGACTCGTAGTTCTTCCCGGCGAGCGAACCCTTCAATCCCCCGTCCATCAGACGCCGGGACCCAGGTCAAGGGGTAGGTCGCCATGACCATCCCCTCATGGAACGAGGTCATCCTCGTTGTTAAGGCATCCCATACTAATATGAGCAAACTATATACGCCCTTTTCCATATGTGGGTAGATGTGGTCGCACAGGTTATTGGCTGGTTGACGTAAGTACTAGGACACAATGTGCATTTTTCATAAACATCACCATTCACCATTTCTCCATTTCAACACCGACAGTTCGGCATTCCACATCCATCCGGATACTTTCAAAAGGAGTTTGGAATAAAATCATATTTTTCCCATCCTATAGTTTTAAATATCTACTCTATATTTCTACATAGGGTGGCAAAATAGTTTTTCCTATCTTTGTAAAAAGGTTTTCAATATCATTAATACTTTTGAATATTGCAGGTGATCAAAATAGATGTATAAAAGAAAGCTCAGTGAAGTAGCTTGCCTTGCTCAACAAAGTTCTCGGGTTCCTGCTGTTCGAAGTATTCCCCCTCCTCGTAGGTTTCGGCAACGTTCTCGTCTAATCGATAAATAAACAATACAAACAATCACTAAAACTAACCAAGCAAGCATCACATCACTACAATCATAAACATCACAATTAGCTACTGCACACACAAAGTAACACAATTTGAATTCAATTTAATTTAATTAACCATTAGTTAATTGTGTCACAATTATGGCAGAAACTAGGGTTTCATGTTTAATTGCATAACTTATGTTCTGTTGATCAAAAAAATATGAACTAAAATTCTACAGAAAGCTACTGATGTGTAGAAGACAACCCAATTGGATTTAATTCAATTGGGGTTATTAAACTCCCTATCTAATTAGGAAATTCCTCTACTCTGGATAATGTTGAGAAATATGCATGACAGGTGGGGTCCACCCGTCATAGACTCAGTGCACGCTGGTAAATGAATAAAATGCTGACGGGTGGGGTCAGCCCGTCAGCCTAACTTAATCAAACCGATACGCTGCCGTTGGATCTAGATCCAACGGCCCATATCCGGGCGGCGCCGTCGTGCCCGCGGCTGCTACGGTGGTCGGAAGCTCACCTAGGGCTCGGGAGAGGGTGGAGATGACGGAGTTTGACGGCGGAGGGCTCGGGGAAGCTCGTGGGGGGACTCGTGCTTGCTGGGGATGCTCCTGGCGTCGATGAAGATCGGCTGCTCCTCCGCGGCCGAGCTCCAACTCCGGCGAGGTTTCTACGGCTCTCCTGGGCACGAAACAACGGGAAAAGGGATCAGGTGAGTGCGGTGTCCACGGGGAGTACAGTGGAGGGGTCAGTGGGGAGAGGGAAGCAGCAGCACGGCGAGTCCGTGCTCGACGCCTACCTCGGGCACGGCGGTGCCCTGAGAAGAACAAGGGCAGCAGCGGCTTGGCTTCAGCGGCTCCGCCCTCCTGGTGGTGCACGAGAGATGGTGGAGTGAGGGAGTGGGGCTGTGGCGGAGTGTGGAGGTGCGAGGCTCGGGGTGGCTTTATAGCCCTATGGCCGGCGCACGGTGGACGCGGTGCGGGGAAGGGTGCAGGGGCGCGATAGCTCGCCGTAGGGGCGGCTATGGGGTGTGGCTACGCTGTGGGGAGGCCAGGTGATGCATCTAAAATGCATACATGAACTTTGCACTATAATACTTATATTCCATTCATATTTGCATCATATAAGGGGTATATTACTGTTATTTAATGATTTTTGATAATTAATAATGTTTTCCTCTTTTTATGGAATTAATCCTGCGCAGGTGATGACTCCCAAGTGCAGGAGATCAATTGTAGTACCTTTCAATGAGAAAAGGTTGTCGAACCCACGAGGAGCTGAAAGTATTGGTTAGAAAGAATGATAAATAAAACAATAAAAGATGCAAGTGTTTTTGGGATTTTTGGTTGTATAAATGCAAAAGAATAAAAATGCTTAAAATAAATAGTAGCAAGTAGAAAGCTCTCAAAGAGAGAAAAGCCCAATCATCTATGTGGCTAGAGGACAAGCTCAAGTGATGTGTTTCTTATATGTGGAAAACGTTCCCGAGGGCGGCATGGATATCACTAGGCATAGAGATTTATTAAACAACACGTTGCATATCTTGTCAAGTTTTAATCTTCTTGGGGCGGAGCCATAACTAGGCATAGCTAAATAATTAAACTACAACCCCTTATGATGGATCATGTGGCCAATTTAATGACTTGCACAAGAATTATTAAGACATAAAGTCCCACCATAGCATTACACTCTAAAGTCCCCGACACTACTACCCACATAATATAACTGCATGACTCTGTCTTGGGCTTAGTTGTCCTCCAAAGTCTTCCTCAATTCATTACACTACGTTGTTCTCCTATGAGCCCTTTAAAGGTGAAGTGTTGTGCAGTCGACGTTCGCACAACACCATCATAGAATCACATAAAAGATAAACTCTTGACAAAATACCAACACATGTTATATATAAATCATTGCCAATTCATCCTATGCCCTCAGGAACATATGGGAACTACTTACAACGTGCAAACATGATCATAATGAGTGGCATAAAGGGTACAACACAATCTGAAATAAATATTTCACCACCAAATAATGACAAGTTCCCAATCACAAACATGAATAGGAGCACTAGCCAATGATCTAGGGTATAGCAACTCTCAAACTATGAGGGGAACGGAGTGGATCACGGAGATGGTGCTGGTGATGGTGATGACGGTGATGTAGAGGCCTTCTCCCACGCCAAGGAGGAGAGGTGATGATGATGGCGGCGATTCCCCCCTCTACAGAGCTCCGGAGCAGCAGTATCTGACCCCCTTCGGAGAGAATCAGGAGCTCCGCCGCCGCCACAGCCTCAGATAATTCGGGGAAAATTAGGGCGTCCCTTTTCGGCGAAGACGAAGGTGTTGGTAAAAGCCCCACGCGAGGAGGTGCTCAAGGGCCTACTTGGTGGGTCCCACGCGGCCAGGTACATGGGCCGCGTGGGCCCACCCCATTTGGCCCTCGTGGCCCTCCTGTCTTCGGTGTGAGATCCTGGCTCAGGGCTCAATAGATTTAATAGGATACTCATATCAACAAGTTGCAACTTCTTTTCCGGAAGCTCATTCGAAAAGAACTCCGAGGTTAAGCGTGCTTGGCCCGGAGCAATTTGAGGATGGGTGACCGACCGGGAAGTCCTTCCCGGGTGCGCACGAGTGAGCACAAAGTACGCAGAAAAGACTAGTGTTGGTCTGTGGGGCCAGTCTAGAGATCCTAGAGAGCTGCCAGGCGTAACAGGCGCCGGTCCGGGAGTGGTCGGGGTGTTACAATTGGTATCAGAGCCGACCCTTGTGGTAACTCGGGCGTGTGCGGGTCAGAGGCGCGGACATGTGGAGCATGTGCCGGCACTGGACGCAAGACGGGTGCCAAAGGGGGAAGTTCCTGGACTGGGGTTGACCGACGAGGGCGTCGGTCTTCTAAGGGGGCCACATGTCCGCGCCTCTGGACGCAAGACGGGTGCCAAAGGGGGAAGTTCCTGGACTAGGGTTGACCGACGAGGGCGTCGGTCTTCTAAGGGGGAAGGATGTGAGATCCTGACAGGGCTCAATAGGATTAATAGGATACTCATATCAACAAGTTGCAACTTGTTTTCCGGAAGCTCATTCGAAAAGAACTCCGAGGTTAAGCGTGCTTGGCCCGGAGCAATTTGAGGATGGGTGACCGACCAGGAAGTCCTTCCCGGGTGTGCACGAGTTAGGACAAAGTGCGCAGAAAAGACTAGTGTTGGTCTGTGGGGCCAGTCTAGAGATCCTAGAGAGCTGCCAGGCGTAACAGGCGCCGGTCCGGGAGTGGCCGGGGTGTTACATTCGGTCTTCTTTCCTCCACCCTTCTCCTGATAAAAAGCTGGCGTGGTATTTTTCCTTTAATTATTTGAGTCCGCGAAACTCCTGAAACAATAAAAACAAGAAAAGGGGGGTATTCTGCCTCCCAGATGTTAAATGCCAAAAATAGGGACTTTGTATGAAAGTCCCATAAATCATCTAAAACATGCAAAACATCGATATAACAATGCAAATAACATACCAATATGATAATATAAGATATAAAAATGATGATATAAAATGCACGTATCAACTCCCCCAAGCTTAAACCTTTACTCGTCCTCGAGTAAATAAGGACATAGATCATTATATGCATCGATGGACTTATGGTTGATAAATAAATACGGGCATTGTATCATCATCATACTCAGTTGCAATGTAAGATTGATGAATTAAAACTCATACACATGAGGGCAACATAAGTAAAGCTCTAGCAATCACTCTTACTTTTGAAAGCAAATAACCATTGTATGTTGGACAACTGAATCATATTCCTTTTCCTATGCTTTTGCTCTTTATGGCAAGCATTTGAATGATTAAAGTTAAATGTGAAAGCAAATATGAGTAGTGGCCTTGATAAAGTAAAGGTTAGATGTCTCATGCCCCTTGAATACAAGTACCTACACCATGATTACTCAACTTGGGAAACAGAGCAAGTTTAAGTTATCTATCATTGTAAGTAATAATGGTATTATCAAGAGTCTTAAATGGGGTACCTCTTGTCCCATGATATGGATCAAGCCCACATCACAAAAACAAGACAAACAAACATAATGACCAACCTCAACCCCCTTTTTATTTACCAATTGATATAGCTTTTTATTGCAGGGTGTATCACAGGAAGTTCAAAACAGCATGTAAGTAAATTTCCACCATGAATGATGCATGGCTTAGATTAGCGGCCCAAGTTTCTCTCTACCATTTATACAAACTCATTTAAACTTGCTCTATTTCCACATTATTTCATCATGATAGGCATCCATAAACAAAAGTACATGATATCAACTAAATAAATGATGGAACATGTTGAAAGCTTTGCATGTGACAGCACATATGGGCTAACTCCCAACCTTAAACATTTATCAAGCCACTATCATCATAATACTAGTCACAATGTTTCATGCTTATTGTTTGATATTTTGATGATATGATTCTACAGTTGTCCAACATACTTAAGTTAATCAAGTCCAAGGTAAGATGTGATTGAAACCTCTAAATATGCCACGCTCATTTGCATGAGTGTTACCCATAAATCTCCAAAACAAGAGAACCATGGATGACACCATACTTTAATATTCATTGATAAACCACAAGATAGGGATACATGATAATGCTCTATGAGCTCACACAAGCTTAAACGAAATTGATAACTAAACGATAAAAGCAAAACACACCTTAACTAGATAGATAAAAGAGACTAATAAAGAGAAAGACTAGGTGGAACTCCCCCAAGCTTGACGTTCTGCCCGACTCTCCTTTGCTGCAGCTTCCTCCTTCTCGTATTCTTCCTCCCATTCAGCCATCTTCCATGGGAAGGGTCTTCCATCACGGAAAGATGTAGGTGGATTATTATACCTGAGGGTGGCAGCCGCTGCAATCTTCTTGAAGCGTTCTTCATACTCGCAGTTCTGGTTTTCTACATCCCACATGAAACACTGGATCTTCTCTAACTTGTCGATGACGTACTTGTACCTATCTTCCAGATCTTCAAGTCTCTCCTTGTACTCTTCAACCTTCTTCTCCAACTCCAGGTTCATGAAGTGATGAGCATCAAGGCTGCGGTAAACCACAGTCCCATACCTGAAGGTCTTGTCTTCCAACTCGCCAGTCTTTCCTCCACGGTACCGGTGGTCTTGGGAGTCTTCACCTCCTCCACGAGCATCACCCCTTCCTTGAAGCACACGGTCTTCTGAGGCGCCATAACGGAGTTGAGGTAGTGGTTCACGACACCCTCCTTGGGAGAGCTCTCCCCCTCAAGATTAGATTCGGAGCAAGACATGGCTAAAACCTGGCAGACAGAAACAGCAAGAAACAAAGATCGCTCGAGAACGCTCGGTGCGAGATTAGATCGTCGGAGTGGGGTATATATTGAGGGTTTTTAGGTCAAGACGGAGCGTTGGGATCGAAAACGAGGCGAAAAAGGTCTCCGAGGTGGAAAAGGAGTGGTCCCACGCGGCCCCTGTACTTGGCCGCGTGGGGCCCCTCTTTCCTCCCTCGGGACTCCGTTTCGTCAAGTTTTCTTTCCCCACACTTTTATTTCCATAAAAAATGACTTCCATAAGATTTCATGTAATTCCGAGAAACTTTCCAATACAAAAGTTACCTTTTATTGATTTGGAGTTGCTGAAACTGCTCGACCCCCTTTTATTATTTCTTCCGGTGTTTGTAAATTCAATGTTTCCAACGTTCCAACGAAGCTTTTTCCTGCAATATAATGTTTAAGACGTTGTCCATTGACCACATGAGGTTTACCTTTCATATCACCGTAAAGACGGATAGCTCCTGAACGGTACACCTCCTGTATGACTAATGGTCCCTGCCATTTCGAGGCTAGCTTCCCTGCAGAAAACTTGAAACGAGAGTTGTATAATAAAAACTTGATCTCCTACTTTGAATTCTTTTCTCTTAATCTTCTTGTCATGCCAAATCTTAACTTTCTCTTTAAACATTTTAGCATTTTCATAGGCTTCATTCCTCCATTCATCTAGTAGGTTTAAATCAAGGATTCTTTTCTCTCCTGCAGTCTTAAAGTCAAAGTTCAATTGTTTAATAGCCCATCTAGCTTTATGTTCTAATTCAACAGGTAAATGACAAGCTTTCCCATAGACCATTTTGTAAGGAGACATTCCCATAGCCCATAATGCATCATTAATTTTAAGTGGCCAGTCAGACCTAGACTTATTCACTGTCTTTTCCAAAATGAGTTTAATTTCCCTATTACTTAATTCAACCTGTCCACTTGTTTGAGGGTGATAAGGAGATGCAATTCTATGGTTAACATCATATTTTGCCAAAGCTTTCCTAAAAACACCATGTATAAAATGAGAGCCACCATCAGTAATTAAAAACCTAGGAACACCAAACCTTGGGAAAATGATGTCCTTAAGCATCTTCATTGCTGTGGCATGATCTGCACTTTTGGTTGGAATTGCCTCCACCCACTTTGTAACATAGTCAACTGCAACCAAAATGTGAGTATGCTTTGTCTTTGAAGCTGGGAAAGGTCCCATAAAATCAAAACCCCACACATCAAATGGTTCAAGTGGTAGAGAATAATTCATAGGCATTTCATTTCTCCTACCAATGTTTCCAACTCTTTGACATTTATCACAAGATTTAACATATTCATGGCAATCTTTAAATAAAGTAGGCCAATAGAAACCAGATTGTAATACCTTTGCTGCTGTGCGATCTCCTGCATGATGCCCTCCATATGGACTATCATGACAATCTCTTATTATAGCCTGTTGTTCATGCTCAGGTATACAACGTCTAATAATACCATCTACACTTTTCTTATAGAGGAAAGGATCATCCCAAAAATAATGTCTAAGATCATAAAAGAATCTCTTTCTTTGTTGATAAGTAAAGTGTGGAGGTAATACTTTTCCAACAATAAAATTTGCATAATTAGCGAACCAAGGAGAAGCAGCCTTAATACTGGAAACATTAACATTTGCAAGTTGTTCATTAACAAAGCTATCATTAATAGGAATAGGATCATCAGGTATATTTTCCATTCTAGAGAGATGATCAGCTACTTGGTTATCTTCTCCTTTCCTATCAACAATGTGTAAATCAAATTCTTGCAAAAGAAGTACCCATCTTATCAATCTAGGCTTAGCATCTTTTTGTTCATCAAGTATTTAATAGCAGAATGATCAGTATGAATTGTGACTTTGGAATCAGTGATATAAGGTCTAAACTTGTCACAAGCAAATAGTACTGCTAAAAATTCTTTTTCAGTTGTAGCATAATTTCTTTGGGCAGCATCAAGTGTTCTACTAGCATAATAAATAACATTCAGTTTCTTATCAACCCGTTGACCCAAAACAGCCCCAACAGCATAATCACTAGCATCACACATAATTTCAAAGGGCAATTTCCAATCAGGAGGTTGAATAATAGGAGCAGTTATTAAAGCATTCTTCAAAATATTAAAAGATTCAATGCAATCATCATTAAAAGAGAAAGGAACATCCTTTTGCAAAAGATTGGTTAGAGGCTTTGATATTTTGGAGAAGTCCTTAATAAACCTACGGTAAAAACCTGCATGCCCAAGAAAACTTCTTATACCTTTTATATCCTTTGGGTATGGTAGCTTCTCAATAGCTTCTATCTTGGCTGGATCAACTTCTATTCCATTTCCAGAAATCTTATGTCCTAGAACAATTCCTTCGGTAACCATGAAGTGACACTTCTCCCAATTGAGAACTAGATGTTGATCCTCACAACGCTGCAAAACTTTGTTAAGATTGAACAAGCAATTATCGAAAGAAGTACCATACACAGAAAAATCATCCATAAAGACTTCCATTATCTTCTCAATGTAATCAGCAAATATAGCATTCATGCATCTTTGAAAAGTAGCAGGAGCATTGCATAAACCGAATGGCATTCTTCTATAAGCAAAAGTACCAAATGGGCAAGTAAAAGTGGTCTTTTCTTGATCGTCCTTATGGACAGGAATTTGCGAGAAACCTGAATAACCATCTAGATAACAAAAGTGAGAGTGTTTAGATAACCTTTCTAACATTTGATCAATAAATGGCAATGGGTAATGATCTTTTCTAGTTGCTTTGTTTAATTTCCTGTAATCAATGCACATCCTATAACCAACAACAGTACGTTGAGCCACAAGTTCATTCTCATCATTTGGAACTACAGTCATTCCACCCTTTTTAGGAACACAATGGACAGGACTAACCCACTTGCTATCAGCTATAGGATAAATGATACCAGCTTCCATGAGTCTTATTACCTCTTTTCTTACCACTTCTTTCATTTTGGATGGAGACGGCGTTGATAATCAACAACAGGTTTTGCATCCTCTTCCAAATTAATTTTATGCATACATAGAGCTGGGCTTATACCTTTAAGATCATCAAGAGAGTATCCAATAGCTGGTCGATGAGCTTTTAGTACATCAAGTAGTTTCTCTTCTTCTTCAGCTGAAAGGTTAGCACTAATAATGACAGGATATATAGTTCTTATCATCTAAATATGCATATTTCAAATTGTCAGGCAAAGGTTTTAATTCAAAACTAGGATCCCCTTTAGGTGGTGGTAACACTCCTAAATTATCAGGTGGAATATGCAACTGTAACTGTGGTGGTTGCTGCCATAGTATTTGTTCTAGAGCCTCTTTTTCCTCATCATTAAATGGTTCATCTTGATTAAGCATATAACGTTCTACAACATCTGTTGAAGCTACAGCTATAGAAGCAAGAGTTTCAATTATATCTTCAGAAATTGGCTCTTTCACAACATGTTTATCAGCAAATTTGGAAAAATTGAACTCAAGTCTTTCACTATCACATTTAATAAACACTTTCTCTTTAAGCAAATTAATTTCAGCCCCAACAGTACGCAAGAAAGGTTGTTGACACACGAACACGTCACGTGTACCCGCGGCGCCGAGGGAGATGCTCCGCAACTCACTCCGCGGGAGGCTCGCCGGAAGCGCGATACGCAAGACAATCCGGCGGGCGCTTTTGTAGACCCGAAACCCCGCTCGCCCGGGAGGGACCCCGTCAGGGCGGCGCGGCGGCTATGGGCTGCTCTAGGTCGGCCTGACCGCCCCTAGAGCCTCGTGGATTCGCAGCCTCCAATCTTGAAGAACGACGAAGGACGAGAAGAAAGATACAAGGGAGAAAGATAAAAGTAGATGAACACGAAAAAGTAGTAGATGTGTTTGTTCGATTGGTGTTGGATCAATCGGCCGTCACCCCTCATGTATATAAGGAGCGGCTGTACTTCCCGTGCAAGGAAAAGGTTTGGATTCACGTCCAAAACCCTAATTGGAGCCCAATTCGGATGGTCTGACCCGAACCTTCCAAAACTATTCGGTTTAAAAACTGTCTGCACCTTGCGGGCCATTTTCGAGGCATTAAACGACCTCCAATGAAAATCTGGCTGAAGACAAAGTTGTTCGTCTCGAAAAAACGAAGAACTTTTATTTTATATGTTTTTTCATATGACGTCATCTTGACACCTTAAATTGCGTCGGAAGCAGTCTGATACGTTTTAGGGCGTTCTGACCAGCTGAGGTTAGACACCGTCTAGGGTAGGACGAGCTGCTCTCGCCTAAGGGCAGACACTGTCTAAGGTAGGATGGTCTGCTGTATTTTGGCTATAAAAATTGCATATGACCTCGGATCGAGATGACCCAAAAACCAAAGTTGTTTGTCTCGACGATACGCACAACTTTCATTCACATTATTTTTTCATTTGAGGTCATCTTGGTGGTACCTCTTTGTAAGCCAAAATCGGTCGTCAACCACGGCAGAGTTTTCACCGATTTCTCTGCCACGAACCTGAAGGACCGATTTCTCTGTCGCGGTAGCGTTTTCCTTGATTTCTCTGCCGCAAACCTGAAGGAACGAGGTTCTCCGCCATGTGCTCGCCGCTGCCACGACAATCGCTCCACCGATTTCTCTGTCATGGCTTGCCCGTGCACCCGATGCTGCCGAGTTGTCGTGGCACCGTTTCAGTCCATTCTTCCGCTTCAATACATTTGCATCCCAGGACCGAAACTCCGACAATGAGCCAAATTTGACCGTCAACACATGCCCCCCTGTTTTTTGGTAAAGCTTGCGTGCCAAAAAATAACTTGCACCATTATGCTGCTAAGGACGATGCCAACACTCCATCGGCCATGTGTCCCAGGGCGATAACACTTTATCGTATGCTCGGACTATACGTCACCTGAACTTTTGACTCGGATCCTGCATAAAAGAAAGACACATTTCTTCCAGCCGTCCATCCGGCTCGCACTAGATCCTTTGTTAGTGGCCGACTTAATAATCGAGTCGTCCTTACAAGTATTGGTAAAACTGAGCATCGGCTTTCAGGGATAAACCGTGAAGAACACCATTAGCCAGATGTTGGCTTTGCCAACATAATGCACCATTATGCTGCTAAGGACGATGCCAACACTCCATCGGCCATGTGTTCTCAGGGCGATATGCAAATATCGGCCATGCATCCTCATCGTAAAGGACCAGGGGGACTCGTCCACCAAAGTGTGAATAGCCGAAATAAATTAGAAGTTTCGGCAGGGGATAAATTGTGAGATGCTAGCTTTGATGGTATAGTTGAAGAACATTGACGATGCACCGCCTGAGGTCTCCTAAAGTGAGATGAATATCGCCGGCTTCGCCTGCCGACTTCTTGCTTGTCCTCCTTTACTCCTTCCGGCTTTGCAACAGAAGCTGGTGCACCATTCTTGATTTGAGGGCTTCTTTTAGGAACCCACGCCATGTTCAACTTCTCCAACTCTTCGGCTCTGAGCCGCTTCACCTTCCACTCTTGCCAATGTGATAAGCCGAGTGGGTATCCCGGCTGTGATTTTACTTTATGCACTGGCAGTTCTTTTCTAGCTTTGGGCACTTCCGGCTTGGCTTCTCCAGACTTGACGACTGGCTCCTTGAAAGTTACTCGCTTCACTTCCTTGCTCTTTGTAGCCAACATCATCTCAGCTGGCTTTTGCTTATTCGAAGTCGAGTCTGAAACAACATCTTTGCGACCATCTTTCTTCACTACGTATATTTGCTTGACCACCTCCTTCTTCCTCCATGAGCTCCTAGCCGACCCCTGATTGAGACGGTCTTTGACATGTGGTTGTCGTGTTTATTCTCTCGGAGCTGCATAAACTTGGCAAGGTGATTTAACATAAGACTGATGGTGTGCCCGTGAATCATACCTGTCCCGTGAGTGATATGAATATAAACCAGCATGGGAAGGCATGGATGACTTTGGAATTGGCAGCCCAAAAGAAGTTCGTGGAGTTGGCATGTTGGGCTTCTCCCTTTGCCAGTTCCGGTCTTCAGTTTTACGCCCTGGGGGTGACTTTGATGCTTTTGCTTCAGCTGGCCGATAAGCACTTTTTTCTTCACTCATCTTCTGATACTTCTCCAATAATTGAGCAAAGGTAACCTTAGATTTCCTCCTTCGCTGCTTATCGCTGCCTTTGTCCTTTTTATCTTTGCAGACATCGGTCTTTGTATTTTCTTGTTGCCCCCCAGTGTTAGGCGTCCTTGCTGGAGCTTTGATGGAATGTTCATCTTCAGGATTGCCATCTTGGGAAATTTCTTTGCTTGACGAATCGATCCCATCATCTCCAGCATGCACCCATCCGTCTTGGGATGAACCGGATTGAGGCAGCCGAGTCAACACGTGATCACCGTCAAGATTAATATTAGCCGGCTGGCTATCAGCTTGTCCTTCAACAAATTCCAATCGTCCTTCGAAGGACGATTGTGCATCATGAAACACATCGCAGTCTTTGATGTTCTGCGCGAATGAATTAAGCATTCGCTCTTGTCTTGACGGCTCGACATGGTCATCTTCTATGATAATTGGATTAGTCGGCGATGCACCGACACTATGATCACCCATGCCCGGACTGGAGGTACATTGTTCATCCTTTAGCCGATATTGGAATACCGGCTTTGAAATTAGGCAACCGAGTGTTGCCGGCTTATCGTGGTCCAACTCGGCTATGTATTGTCTTCTGCCCTCCATTCCCGATTCTTCCAAATCGGCTATTTCAATGGACTTTGAACCTGGCTTTATGTTTCTACAACCAAAATGATTACAAAATATACGTCTCATCTGAGACCAAATGTTAGCCAGGCATGAAACAAGCGACGTTGCCCATATGAATATAAAGCTTAGCCGGCATAATGGGAACAACATTGGTTGCGACAAATTGTCACTATTAGCCTCTACGAATGATACGATATGTTGACCGGCATAATTAGTGACAAGACTATTCCTAGCAAACAAGTTACTCATCCCGATTGGTCTTTCAACATTAATTAAAATCATGTTGGAAAATGCATCAACAATATGATTATGACCAAATCTAAAGATAAGTAAATTGCCGGCTAGGCATACCTCTCTGAAGACGCTGGGAGAATGTGATGCTGGCACAACAGGAACAATGCTTTGCTCCACCTCTAAATAACTCTCCAACGCCTCGTCTTCCTCTTCTGGATCTCGTGCCGCGTCACCTGGACGCTCATCATCAACCGAACATTGTTCAGCTTCTTTCTCTGGCTCTTGATGTTCACCATTAACCGAACTTTGTTCGGTCGTGTCTTGTTGTTCGTGATGCTCATCGTCTCTGGCACGGAATTCGTTGGGTAGCGTATAAACTCCTTTACACCCAGAAAAATCAATCACGGCTGTTTCGCTAGCCATGACATGCTCTTGATCAATGAAGCTTGCTTCTTTTGATTCAGTAGATTCGGCACATGTACTGTCTATTTCGGCTTCAACAACCGAAGTAACCATACTTTCCGAATCATTCATCTTTTCTCCATGGCTTCCATCAACTTGCAAAGCTTCTTCTTGTCTTGGTTTAACGTGGGGCTTGACTTGATTGCAGCACATAAGAAAGGATTTAATTTCTCCTACTAGAGTAATATTTTCTTGATGGTCCTTCTTGAGCTCTGCATGGAACATGTGCAGACCTTCCTCTTCAAGCTTTCTCCTGTTTGCTTCATGTTCCTCCTTGAGTTTCTTCTCAAGTGCCTCAAATTCCTTAGCACGCTTTTTCTTGAGTGTTTCATAAGCTTGTCGATACTCGGTCGGTAATTCCTCAAGAGTCGGTGTAGCGAAGTCATCGGTGCTATCCTCTATAGGGCATGATTGTCCCCCAATATTTTTTGTTTCTTTCGGCAGTGCGTTGCCGAAACTAATTTGTAACGGTGAAAACTTGATCTCGAATTGTTTACGCTCCTCTTCACGCCTCTTCTGATACGCCTCATAAGCTTGTATTGCAGCGGGATGATGCAGATTTTCTTTTAATGTCAGGTAAACATCACCGTCCCTTTTGAGTTTCGCTGCAAATTTTTCCTTCCAACCATCTAATCCATATGCGTCGGTAGAAGATGAAGGCACATATGCTCCTGTTAAATTTTCACATGTTCGGCTGTGAACACCGTGAAAGTGCGAAGCCGAATTATATGTCTCACTGGTTCCACATGAAGCTGCAACGTTAGTAACATAAGGTGCCGATTGAGTAATCATATAAGGCGCAGTATATGTCGGTTGGGAGTAACTGGCCAAGTTGCTGGTACCAGCATAGCCGAATCCCCCATCCATCGGCCTGTTTGGGGACGACCCCGCATATTGCGAGTCGGCAGCCGATGGATAAAACCGTGAGACATCCTCATGCCCGTGAGGTGTCTCATATTGATCTGTCGAGTAACCTACGGTACTCATCGGCCTATGATATGGGGCAGCCGATGCATGAGAACCCGAGTACACATGTTGCACGTTGCTAAAATTATAAGGATTTGAAGCATAGAGATTATTTTGCATTGGCTTTTGCTCATAGTATGAACTAGGGCTAGCCGATACAGTATTCATATCAAAAGATCTACCAACGTCAACATAAGAGTAATTTGCATCTACATAAGAAGATTGCGGATTCATGTTACCGATGTAAATTGCAGTTCTTGATGCGCTCCTCGTAGCAAGAACGGGCTGGAGACCGTTTGCTTCGTCCCCAGCGGAGTCGCCAAAAAGTGTGTTGACACACGAACACGTCACGTGTACCCGCGGCGCCGAGGGAGATGCTCCGCAACTCACTCCGCGGGAGGCTCGCCGGAAGCGCGATACGCAAGACAATCCGGCGGGCGCTTTTGTAGACCCGAAACCCCGCTCGCCCGGGAGGGACCCTGTCGTGGATATGGGACACGGGTACCCGTAAGGAGTACTAACGAGGCCCATCAGCAGGAAGCCCAGCAGGCCGACTCCAATCAGAGTAGGAAAAGGACTCAACTTTCCCACTTGTAATAGATTAGCCGAGTCCTAAGAGGACTCTACCTGTAAGCCGGCCTCCTCCACCTTTATAAGGAGGGGCAAGGCGCACCAAAAGACAACTTCGATAGACCCAACACAACCAAGATAGAGAGGGACAGAGCCCGATAGATTAGACAGATCTAGACAAGAGGAGCCGTCTCATCGGCGACTTCCACCATGAGAGGAATAAGACCTAGACACAAACAGCACGTAGGGATATTACCGGATGATGTTTCCCGGGTCCCGAAGCTGTATAAATCCTGTCTCCTGTGTCGTTCTTCTACTAACCCACATCGACGATGCCCGCGCGTACATAGTCCCGTATCTTCACCGTTGATTTAATCCATCGACAGACCCCGTCAGGGCGGCGCGGCGGCTATGGGCTGCTCTAGGTCGGCCTGACCGCCCCTAGAGCCTCGTGGATTCGCAGCCTCCAATCTTGAAGAACGACGAAGGACGAGAAGAAAGATATAAGGGAGAAAGATAAAAGTAGATGAACACGAAAAAGTAGTAGATGTGTTTGTTCGATTGGTGTTGGATCAATCGGCCGTCACCCCTCATGTATATAAGGAGCGGCTGGACTTCCCGTGCAAGGAAAAGGTTTGGATTCACGTCCAAAACCCTAATTGGAGCCCAATTCGGATGGTCTGACCCGAACCTTCCAAAACTGTTCGGTTTAAAAACTGTCTGCACCTTGCGGGCCATTTTCGAGGCATTAAACGACCTCCAATGAAAATCTGACTGAAGACAAAGTTGTTCGCCTCGAAAAAACGAAGAACTTTTATTTTATACGTTTTTTCATATGACGTCATCTTGACACCTTAAATTGCGTCGGAAGCAGTCTGATACGTTTTAGGGCGTTCTGACCAGCTGAGGTTAGACACCGTCTAGGGTAGGACGAGCTGCTCTCGCCTAAGGGCAGACACTGTCTAAGGTAGGATGGTCTGCTGTATTTTGGCTATAAAAATTGCATATGACCTCGGATCGAGATGACCCAAAAACCAAAGTTGTTTGTCTCGACGATACGCACAACTTTCATTCACATTATTTTTTCATTTGAGGTCATCTTGGTGGTACCTCTTTGTAAGCCAAAATCGGTCGTCAACCACGGCAGAGTTTTCACCGATTTCTCTACCACGAACCTGAAGGACCGATTTCTCTGTCGCGGTAGCGTTTTCCTTGATTTCTCTGCCGCAAACCTGAAGGAACGAGGTTCTCCGCCATGTGCTCGCCGCTGCCACGACAATCGCTCCACCGATTTCTCTGTCATGGCTTGCCCGTGCACCCGATGCTGCCGAGTTGTCGTGGCACCGTTTCAGTCCATTCTTCCGCTTCGATACATTTGCATCCCAGGACCGAAACTCCGACAATGAGCCAAATTTGACCGTCAACAATGGTGATCATTGAATTTCGGTTTAGCTTGTCTAAAGAAAAGTAGGATTCAAGAATATTAAATTTTGTCAGGTTACAAAATAATATTCATGATTTACTTGTCATGTTTGAGAAACAAGACATACCTACGAAACTACAAAGAAGAAATAGAAGCCTTAAATACGAAAGTGACTAAGAGTCATCCAATGTTAAGTTTAAATCACAAAGTAATTGCTGCTTGATTTTGTGAAGTGATGTTTCACATATTTATTCCTCAAAAGGGGTTTTGTAGAGAATAAATAAAACTTAAAGCTAGCAAAGTACTAGCGTTTCATATATGAGTTCTCGAATTTTAAAAGTTAAGAATTTTGGAGGTGTCCAAAATATCGAGAAAGTGCATAAGAAACTGAGTGGGATCTAATTAAAATATGTGGTGACATATGTTAAGTTAGAGCAGAAACTATTTTCCATGATCAAAATATGTGGTGACATATGTTTGAGTGGGAGCTAGTTAATCATGGTCAAATATAGAGATAACATATTTCTGAGTGGGATCCAAAGTGGTTTCACTATTTAATATGTGTATGGTGTATATTTGAGTGGGAGTTTACAACATCTTGTTTATATGAAATGGAGATTTCATAAATGTTGTAAATATTTTAGGAACCAAATGCATAACTTGTGAAGTTAATTTGAATGTCAAATATCTATGGAGACAGATGCATATTCTGTCGATAAATGAGTCAGGATGTTTAACCAATAAAATTTCGAAGGAGTTCAAAATGGAACAAGTGGAGAAGTGTTCATTACTTGTTAAAGATAGGTGGAACATAAAGTTTATTTACAATACAAAATAATGGTTGGAGGATATGTTAGTATTCGCTATGAATTGTTCATAGGTCTAAACATATAAGAACCATAGTTTTGTAGTTGACGAAATGTGACCCAAGTTCTTGGTTAGAAGAACGGGTTACAAATGAGGAGTCATTTCAACATGGAGATGAGATAATTGAATTTAGAGATTGGTAGACTTCGTTGAAGTCATGACACCAAACTAGATTGGAGATCTCATAAAGGCAGAAGCGCAGCGAAAGCATGATCGAAAATATCGAAGTGATATGTATTGCACTGTTGATTTGTTGAGTCTACAACATATAGGAGTATATGATTAATTCAAGGATTAAAAGATATAATATTTTGGTTTGAGAAATTTTTGTTTCAAGATTGAGTGAGTTCCGGGTGCACATGCTATGTGAAAGTTCTTTTGACTGATCATACGTCATATTGGCATAAAAAGGGAAACGAAAGTATCACTCTGTAACCAAATATATTATATTCATCATATGATGATGAGGTTTATCATGTGATGATAAAATAATGTCAAAGTAGGTGACATTGACATTTTGGAAAGAACATAGAGAACTGTATAGTACATGGACAGAACCTATTCCACGAGCAAACATGATCAGCACTGAGACTCCATGGGTGTTGGATCGAGAAAATGTAAACTAGATTATTGACTCTAGTGCAAGTGGGAGACTATTGGGAATATGCCCTAGAGGCAATAATAAAATGGTTTATTAGCATATTTATGTTTATGATAATAGTTTATTCTCCATGCTATAATTGTATTAACCTGAAACATAATACATGTGTGGAATATAAACAACCAGTTGTCCCTAGTAAGCCTCTACCAGACTGGTTCGTTAGTCAAGAGATGGTTAGAGTTTCCTAACCATGGACTTGTTATAGTCACTTGGTAACAGAGTCATATCATTAGGAGTAATGATGTGATGGACAAGACCCAATAATAAAGAGTTGCAATTGATCGTGTCACACAGTTTCATTGCCAACGCTTTTAGTATGCCAAGTATAGTTTCCTTAGACCATGAGATTATGTCACTCCCGTTTACCGGAGGAATGCTTTGTGGACATCAAACATCACTTCATAACTGGGTGATTATAAAGGTGGCTTTCAGGTATCTCCGATGGTATTTGTTGGGTGACATGAATCAAGAGTGGGATTTGTCCTTCCTTGTGACAGAAAAGATATCTCTAGGCCCTCTCGGTAATATAGCATAAGAAAGGTTGCAACCATGTGATTAAGTGTTAATCACGGAGATCCTATATTATGGACGAGTAAAGAGAATTTGCCAGGTAACGAGATAGAACTAGATATGGAGATATCGACGATCAAATCTCGGGCAAATTAAATATCGTGAGACAAAGGGAATCGTATACGAGATTAAGAATCTCCGGCATCGTGGTTAAATCAATAAGGAACTTCGTTGAATATGTAGGAGTCAATATGGGCATCCTTGCATTGAATACTTAATATCACTTTATAAACTGTTTCATATTGCTACTTCTTTGAATAATGAATCATTTGACTTTATGTAGCAGTAGCAATCATCTTTTACATCCATGTTGTTATTATATTGCAAAGTTCATGTTAGTTTTATCACTTCCATACTCGAGGATGAGCATGAGTTAAGCTTGGGGATGTTGTTGCATGTAAAATGCATACATGAACTTTGCACTATAATATTTGTTTTCCATTCATATTTGCATCATATAAGGGGTATATTACTGTTATTTAATGATTTTTGGTAATTAATAATGATTTCCCCTTTTTATGGAATTAATCCTGCGAAGGCAGAAAACCCCTATTTCTTTCCTTATTTATTTCAGGGCCTTAATTATGTCATAATGAGCTGCAAATTTACGGGGATCATTATTTTGGAAGGAGGGAGACCTAGGAGCGAAAGAAGCAAGCGAACGGAGGCCGGAGGGGCAAAAGAGGGTGCCCCAAGCGGCCAGGTACAGGGGTCGCATGGGCCCACCTCTTTTGGGCCTCGTGGCCCCGTTTGCGATGATCCTTCTTCCTGAAGCTTCCTCGTGACCTAAAAATGCATATATAAAGAGCCCCCCGACGTTTTTCGAAGGGAGAGCCGCCACACGAGAGAAACAAGAAACAGAGATCAGGAGGCTGCAGATTGGAGGGGGAAAACTCCGGCGGAGCGCTGCCGGAGAGGTCTCCTTCTACTCCATCGACATCTCCACCGTCTCCATGATGAAGAGGAGTAGTCCACCTCTGGACTATGGGTTTGTGGAAGTAGCATATGTATCTCTCTCTCTCTTGAGCTTCACTAATTAGCACCGTATGAGCTGCTGAACATGATTACGGTCATCGTTGTATTACCTTTGTGGTGGATCTTTTTATGAGTTAATATATGTTGAGATTGCAATGTTTATTTCAGTTATGAAAGTAGATGCATATTATGTACCCCGTTCTTGTATCCTTGTTTTGATCAAGCATGTTTATGAGAGTGTGTGAGGGGGAACGTGTGCATTAGTTGGAGTAACGGGGGTGGTGATGTGATAAGCTGACAACTTAATATCGCGATCCATTGGGTGTTTACCTTACTTTGTTGTCTCACTAGGGATAAACCAAAATACCATGTTGCAAGGTATGAGGAGTGACAAGCCTCTACCTATGACTAGATCCAGTATGTTCTTATTTTCACTTAATGTCATTAATCTTAAGGCTATACTCTGAGTCATCTTAATTACTGAGGTGTTATGATTTAGTTCGCATCTTGGTGGAGTATAAGTGAGACTAATAATCAAAAGGTCTCTATATTTACTGTTTTGCATTCATTATTATCTTAATATCATTCTCACACCTTGTGCTTGACAACCACTTGGTGAGGTTGAGGGCACAAAGCAATCTACTTTGTTTGCAGGAAATCTAGAGAAGGACAAGGAGATAAAATCCCCACTACTGATTCCCCGAGAGTTCGATATTAAACCCTCGAGTCACCCTCTTGGGGAAAAACTTCCACTTCTACATACTCTGCACTTGGAGGCTCAACCTATCCCTTATATATTATCTTTCTTTCAGGGTATCAAGAGTGCTTGTTGGCATAGTTGAGGGAGAGGGGACCGCAGTAAGGATACATAAGAAGACTCTCCCCATCAACTCCGACATCACGGGTTTTTCTGGCGCCGTTGCCGGGGAATCATAGCTGGAAGGTTTTATCCAAGGATATCACAACAAAGTCAACTTCATCACCAACTTGTGCTAACACCTAAGCTTGGGGAGGTTGCACCTACGTGAGCATCATCTTGTCCATCTTTACCTTCAAGCAATTTATTTTGTTTTGTTATTGTCTTGCATATCATTTTTAGATTTTGGTTTGCATATTTTATTTTCAGTTTTGCATTTTGTTATGCATTAGTTAATTCGGTTTGCATTATTTAGTGTCATTTTATTTTCAGTTTTGCATAAAAAATTAAAAACACATAAAAACTTGCAAATGGAAAAGAGAGCTTTTTGGCCATTTAGTGTTAGGAATTTCCCTCAAAATAAGAATGTCCCTATTGAGAAAATTGAGGTAGATCCTAATATAATGAAATCAATCTATGAAATCGTTTCTATGGAAAACCTAAGGAAGATCCTTTAGCTCATCTTAAGAAATTTACTGAAAGATGCAACATGCTAAAACTGAACCATCCTAATGTTAGACTTAAGCTTTTTCCTTACTCTTTAGGGGGGGAAGCATTAGATTGGATATTGAGATGGCCACCTGGTAACTTTAGCATCTGGTTTAATTTGAAAGCTGCTTTTGTTGAAAGACTTTGTCCCATTGAAATGATTTGCAATTTTAAACAAATGGTTATCAAGTTTAAACAAGAGGAAGATGAACCTTTGGTAAAAACATGGGAAAGATTTAGAAGTATAGGTTTTGGAATGGCACATGGTCTTAGAGATTGGATGCTAATGCATATCTTTTATAGAGGATTATCTGAAACCTCTAGAGTCTTTTTGGATAAGGAATGTGAAGGTTCTTTTATGAATATGTCTGCTGATGCATCTAAAATGCATACATGAACTTTGCACTATAATTGTTATATTCCAATCATATTTGCATCATATAAGGGTTATATTACTGTTATTTAATGATTTTTGATAATATATAATGATTTACCCTTTTTATGGAATTAATCCTGCGCAGGCAGAAAACCCCTTTTTCTTTCTTTAATTGTTTCAGGACCTTAACGACGTCATAATGAGCTATAAATTTAGGGGGGTCATTATTTTGTAAGGACAAGATTATGGAGCGAAAGAAGTCAACGAACGGAGGCCGGGAGGCCAAAAGGGAGGGTCCCACGCGGCCCCTGTACCTGGCCGCGTGGGCCTACCCCATCTGGCCCTCGTGGCCCCAATTGCATCGATCCTTCGCCCCTAAGCATCCTCATGACCTAAAAACGACTATATAAAGGGTCCCCCGACGTTTTCCAGAGGGAGGCGACGGAGAAAGGCAAAACCAGAAACAGAGAGGCAGAGGGCTGCCGCCGGAGAAGATCGGAGGGGGGAAACGCCGGCGGAATCCACCTCCGGAGGGCTCCACCCCCCTCCGGCGTGTTCATCATCAACATCTACAGCAAGATCGTCTCCACTCCGGGCTGCACCTCTTCATCAACCTCTCCATCAAGCTCCTCATCTCCATGATGAAGGGGGAGTAGTCCCTCATCGGGGTTGAAGGCTCATGCCGGTAGCTATGTGGTTTATATCTCTCTCCCATGGTGTAATCTTTATATGATCATGAGCTTTGTAATCTAGTTGAATCCATAGATGGTACTCTTCTTTATCGTATGAATTATGCTACTCAAGTGGTTTTATTGATGTGATTGCCGGAGTCACCTTTGTCCCATGGTGTGAAGTTGACAGTGTGTGCACCGTGTGTGGCTCTTAGGCTAAAGATTACGTGAATACTTATCATGAGTTATTATTTGTGTTGGATGTCTCTATGATATTGTGGTGTTTGTTAGTACTATCTTTGGATGCATATAGTGACCGCATGAAGTGTCCATAGATGTGGAATACGAACTTTAAGGTGTGCTTTTTGTAGCCCTACACATGGGATTGGTGTTCTTTATCCAACCAGAAATTAATTCAGAGTAGCATAATGAGGAGGAATTATCTATGTATTCAATTATATTATTATTGTTGAGAGTGTCCACTAGTGAAAGCGTGATCCCTAGGCCTTATTTCCAAAGCACCGTTTACACACACTTGAGCTTGTCCTCTTGCTGCATAGAGGATTGGGCTTTCTCTCTTTAAGAGCTTTCACTTGTCATATTGCATTCTTAGCATTTTACTTTCTTGCAATCTATACACCAAAAACCCAAAAACACTTGCATCATTTAATCATTTTAGTTTGTCTAGTGCATAGATAATAAGGGAAGTGGCACTCTTATTTGAAAGGATAAATACTTATACCTTCTACTCCTCGTGGGATCGATACTATACTTACACATCGAAGACTTCAACGATCCCCTATACTTGTGGGTATCAAGACGTTTTCTGGCGCCGTTGTCGGGGAGTGTAGCGCTTAAGTTTTTATTCTTGTTTGCACTAGATTTTTATTTTCAGTTTTGCATATACTCTAGTTTACTTTCAGGTTTGCATTTAGTTTAGTTTTACTTTCAGTTTTGCATTTATCAAAAAACCCAACAAAAAAATACAATGGAGAAACTTTCTGGAATGTCTATGGGGTATGTCAAAACTATGGGAGCTTACTATGAATATCGATCAACTAAAGAAGGAAATAGGATGCTTGAATTACTTGAACATCTCAATGATATGGCTATTGAGTTTTGTGAATTACATGATGCAACTTGCTGCTTTAAAAAAGACTATAAACACTTTCCCTATCAATGTAAGCACAACAGTGATCCTCTAATTGCTTGTTATCATGAAAATAAATTTTCATGCCCTGATATAGAACAAGTTGAGAAATATATTGCTTATGTTGCAGCCCATGAAATAGACTTTCTTATTGATAAATTTTTTGCAACTAGTCATGAAGCTCGTGTAATGAAAGGACAAATTTCTATTCTTCTCCAAATTGCAAAAAAGAGTTTAGTGATAATGTTTATGTTAAAGAAAGAATTCTTGCTGCCATGGAAAGTATTAATAATTTGCAGGAAGAAGATGTTGAAAACACGAGCTTGAAAGAGGAAGTATGTGAAGAAGATGACAAAAGCCTAAGCTTGGGGATGCCCATGCAGCCCCAAGAAAAAGACAATGAAGAGCAAAAGGATGAAGAAAATGATGAACAACTAGAGAATGAAGAGAAGGAACTTCCACCTTCACCACCTATGGATGAGGGTAACACTCAAGATTTTGCTGATGATAAACTTTGCTTTTATGATTCTGATGATAAGGAAGAATATGAACCTATGCCTAATGAGAACATTATTGATAATGATTTGAAAAATGATAAAGAATATGGTATGGACATGCTATATGATAATGCTTTAGATGATGATCCTATGCTTATTGAAAATCCTCCATATTTAGTTGTTACTACTTTATGTGAGGATAAAAATGATATACTTGCTGCTTGTGATGATACTCTCACTCATGAGAGTCCTACTTTATTTCCGAACTCACCTATTCACACCATGGAGGAGAAACTTGCTTATGTTGAGAAATACTTATGTGGTTTTCAATTATCTTTAGTTCCAAATATGTGTTGCAACCATGATATTAAACTTTATATTGATCTTAATAATTATTTTGAAAGAGGTAAGCATGCTATTGAATTCCAAAATAAATTTAATGATCCTCTTTATGTGCTTATATTATCTAAGTTGAATGATTCTTGTGGTTCTTTTGTCAAATTTGATTTCACTGCTTGCAACTATTATGAGAGAGGAAGAAAGGCTTATCTTTATGCTCCTATGTTATTTAAAACACAACCTATTGATCATTACATGCATTGGTTACCACAAAATGGCTGTTATTTATTCATATATAAAATGCCAATGCATAGAAAAAGAGTTAGACTTAAAAGTTAATGGTTTAATGTTTTGTGGTGTGCTCTTTATGCTTTAATGTCCTATTCTGTTTGAGCACACCTTTATGTCCTTAAAACATGTAAAATAACTTTACCTACTGTTTTCTAACAATTAGTCTAAGATTTTAACTTTATATAAAATTTGGGAAAGTAAATGAGAAGGATGAGTAATGGAGATGTTGGGGTCGACCTTGAACATGTGTTGTTCATGCCAATGGAACCATTGCAAAGTCTCTATCATTAAAACTTCTCCCAAAGCTAAAACTAAAAAAAAATGGAGTCAAGGTGTTTGTTTACTACTGTAACCACACCTTTGTATCTTATTTTTCATCTTAATGGCAAGCTTAATCTCTTTTGAAAGATAAGATTGAATAATAGTGATTTGCTGTCCAGAAAACAGATTCCTAAGCTTCACTGCGAAAAATGTTAAAAATCACAGAAGAGGAATGTTGACCTGATATTTTATGACCGCATTATTCAGCTATTAATACACATTTCATTAGTTCAAAGTTTTCTGATTTGAGCAACGTAAGTGCCTCTGAAAATTCACTCTTTATGGGCTGTTCAGTTTTTGACAGATTCTGTCTTTATTTCGCATTGCTCTCATTACTTGTGTTTTGTGCGGTTCTTTTGATCAAGGAGCATTACACAACCATAGTAACAGTAGCTAATGTTTAGAATCAATTCATGATATGTCTTTGCTGTACCTATGTGGATTTAATTTATGGAGACGCAAACCACTCTAATCAAGTTTTATGTTGAGTTTTGTGTAAAGAGAAATTTTCAAGTGGAAGAGTTGAGGGTGATGAACAATGATCAAGAGGGACAAACACTCAAGCTTGGGGATGTTACCCCTAAGCTCACCCTACATACAAGAATTTAAGCTTGGGGATGCCAAGCCACCTCACTCCAACCATCTTGATACCAAGTAAGTAAGCCTAGCTATATGGCTATAAAGAAAGCGCTTTACGGGAGGCAACCCGGTTGTTTTTATTTTTGATTTTCTATGTGTCCTCTTGCTGTAGCAAGAGATTGTTTTCTTAGTTTAGTTTCTGAAATTTTTAATAAAGGACCAAGTTTTACCCATTTTGGTTTGAAAAAGTTGCTATTTCTATTCGGAGATTTTATTCCTGCACGGAGTCTGTGCACGGTTTGATTTTTAATTCTTATTCTGTAACTCCAAATGAGCTGAGATTTTTACTGTAACTGCAACTGTTCATCCTCTGGGGGCCTTAATGTTTTCAGAATTTTTCAACAAGTTTAAGTAGGACAGAAAAGTACGTTTTGCTGTTGCTGTTTTTCTGGAGAGATTCTGTCCCACATTGTTTTATGCATAGTCTGAACTTTTGAGTTGATCCAATTGAGTTTATGAGTAGGTATACAGCACTATATACTTTCTGATCATTCATATGAATTTAAGTCCATGGATTATATGCAGCAAGAAACCTATTTGTTTATCTTTACTAATATCACCCCGTAAAAAAGAAATAGGAGAAAAGGTGTTTTGAAGTTTTTTCACAGGGATTGGAGGAGATGCACCATGAGTTATCCAAGGATGGTGAAAACCATAAGCTTGGGGATGTGAGAACATCCCCACCGGATCTATACACTCTCGGTTTGCACACGTCTAACTTCTGTTTTTCTATCAATACACTTTATCGAATAAACTTGGAGCGTCTTTTGTTTGATTGCTATGTTAGTCTAGTTTTTGTTTGAGACCACCACTATCATTTATTTATGAGAGAGCTAATATAAATATGGGTTGGAATATCTTTCATGATTTTATTGTATTGGGAAAAGGGATGTCTAAGTTGATTTTTAATGACACATATAGTTGCATGATTCATAAGCTTCTTTTTGAGTAATAATTTGCAAATGCTTTATCATGAGCTATCTTTTATTCATGTTTTGATGATGTATGTTATTTCACCTTGTTTGATATGAATTAGTTAGTTCCATGGACACTCATGCATGCATCTAGATGGTCATATTTCTCCCTTTTGCTAGCCCAAAAATTCCAACAAGTAAAAACTTGTTTCCAACACCTTCAACCCAAGTTTTTTCTAGTGAGAGTCCACCATATCTACCTATTAGCTTTATGATATCCAAGTATGTTTATCATGTTATTTGTGTTATCTATGCCTCTAAATGAAAATGATGATGTTATTTATTGAAATGGCAAAAGTTGGTTAAAAAGCTCTCGCGAACTTGATGCACACTTTACTTTTATTGCACTCAAGAAGATGAACCATTGTGATTAACATTATGATGATAGTGGCTTTATAAATGTTTAAGGTTGGGAGTTAGCCCATATGTGCTGTCACATGCAAAGCTTTCAACATGTTCCATCATTTGTTTAGTTGATATCATGTACTTTTGTTTATGGATGCCTATCATGACGAAATAATGTGGGGATAGAGTTAAGTTTAAATGAGTTTGTATAAATGGTTAGAGAGAAACCTGGACCGCTAATCTAAGCCATGCATCATTCATGGTGGAAATTTACTTACATGCAAATTTGAACTCTCTAGGATACACCCTACAATAAAAAGCTATAACAAGTGGTAAATAAAAAGGGTGTTGAGATTGTTCATTATGTTTGTTTGTCTTGATGTTTTGATGTGGGCTTGATCCATATCATGGGACAAGAGGTACCCCAGACGAGACTCTTGATGATACCATTATTACTTACAATGATAGAAAACTTAAACTTGCTTTGTTTCCTAAGTTAAGTAATCATGGTGTAGGTACTTGTATTCAAGGGGCATGAGACATCTAACCTTTACTTTATCAAGGCCACTACTCATATTTGCTTTCACATTCAACTTTAATCATTCAAGATGCTATGATGGGGGAATGAGAGCTTGACACCAAGTATTACCATTGCATTCAATAACTTAAGAAGAATAGTTTGGAGGATAGATGAAACTTATACATGCTTTAACTCTACTTAATTATACATCTTTTCCAAAGTGTCCACCTTTTATATTCAGATTTTCACCACACTCTATGGACCTCAAGTATGCAAAAGTAAGAATGTCCATAGTACTATCTTTTTATGTTGCACTTTGTGAACTATTATTGATCATCTTTTCATTGAATACTTGATATCACTTTATAAATTGTTTGCACATTGCTACTTCTTTGAATAATGAATCATTTGACTTTATGTAGCAGTAGCAATCATCTTTTATATCTATGTTTTGATTATATTGCAAAGTTCATGTTAGTTTTATCACTTTCATACTCGAGGACGAGCATGAGTTAAGCTTGGGGATGTTGATGCATCTAAAATGCATACATGAACTTTGCACTATAATTGTTATATTCCAATCATATTTGCATCATATAAGGGTTATATTACTGTTATTTAATGATTTTTGATAATATATAATGATTTACCCTTTTTATGGAATTAATCCTGCGCAGGCAGAAAACCCCTTTTTCTTTCTTTAATTGTTTCAGGACCTTAACGACGTCATAATGAGCAATAAATTTAGGGGGGGTCATTATTTTGGAAGGACAAGATTATGGAGCGAAAGAAGTCAACGAACGGAGGCCGGGAGGCCAAAAGGGAGGTCCCACGCGGCCCCTGTACCTGGCCGCGTGGGCCTACCCCATCTGGCCCTCGTGGCCCCAATTGCATCGATCCTTCGCCCCTAAGCATCCTCATGACCTAAAAACGACTATATAAAGGGTCCCCCGACGTTTTCCAGAGGGAGGCGGCGGAGAAAGGCAAAACCAGAAACAGAGAGGCAGAGGGCTGCCGCCGGAGAAGATCGGAGGGGGGAAACGCCGGTGGAATCCACCTCCGGAGGGCTCCACCCCCCTCCGGCGTGTTCATCATCAACATCTACAGCAAGATCGTCTCCACTCCGGGCTGCACCTCTTCATCAACCTCTCCATCAAGCTCCTCATCTCCATGATGAAGGGGGAGTAGTCCCTCATCGGGGCTGAAGGCTCATGCCGGTAGCTATGTGGTTTATCTCTCTCTCCCATGGTGTAATCTTTATATGATCATGAGCTTTGTAATCTAGTTGAATCCATAGATGGTACTCTTCTTTATCGTATGAATTATGCTACTCAAGTGGTTTTATTGATGTGATTGCCGGAGTCACCTTTGTCCCATGGTGTGAAGTTGACAGTGTGTGCACCGTGTGTGGCTCTTAGGCTAAAGATTACATGAATACTTATCATGAGTTATTATTTGTGTTGGATGTCTCTATGATATTGTGGTGTTTGTTAGTACTATCTTTGGATGCATATAATGACCGCATGAAATGTCCATAGATGTGGAATACGAACTTTAAGGTGTGCTTTTTGTAGCCCTACACATGGGATTGGTGTTCTTTATCCAACCAGAAATTAATTCAGAGTAGCATAATGAGGAGGAATTATCTATGTATTCAATTATATTATTATTGTTGAGAGTGTCCACTAGTGAAAGCGTGATCCCTAGGCCTTATTTCCAAAGCACCGTTTACACACACTTGAGCTTGTCCTCTTGCTGCATAGAGGATTGGGCTTTCTCTCTTTAAGAGCTTTCACTTGTCATATTGCATTCTTAGCATTTTACTTTCTTGCAATCTATACACCAAAAACCCAAAAACACTTGCATCATTTAATCATTTTAGTTTGTCTAGTGCATAGATAATAAGGGAAGTGGCACTCTTATTTGAAAGGATAAATACTTATACCTTCTACTCCTCGTGGGATCGATACTATACTTACACATCGAAGACTTCAACGATCCCCTATACTTGTGGGTATCAAGACGTTTTCTGGCGCCGTTGTCGGGGAGTGTAGCGCTTAAGTTTTTATTCTTGTTTGCACTAGATTTTTATTTTCAGTTTTGCATATACTCTAGTTTACTTTCAGTTTTGCATTTAGTTTAGTTTTACTTTCAGTTTTGCATTTATCAAAAAACCCAACAAAAAAATACAATGGAGAAACTTTCTGGAATGTCTATGGGGTATGTCAAAACTATGGGAGCTTACTATGAATATCGATCAACTAAAGAAGGAAATAGGATGCTTGAATTACTTGAACATCTCAATGATATGGCTATTGAGTTTTGTGAATTACATGATGCAACTTGCTGCTTTAAAAAAGACTATAAACACTTTCCCTATCAATGTAAGCACAACAGTGATCCTCTAATTGCTTGTTATCATGAAAATAAATTTTCATGCCCTGATATAGAACAAGTTGAGAAATATATTGCTTATGTTGCAGCCCATGAAATAGACTTTCTTATTGATAAATTTTTTGCAACTAGTCATGAAGCTCGTGTCATGAAGCTCTGGTTTTGGTTCCTATATTGCTAATCATGTCTTGAAAGAAAAAATTGCTAGATACAATCAAGAAGCTATGATACCACCTAAGCTTGGGGATATATGGATCCCCAAGGTGCTAGTAACTATTGGAAAAGAGACACACCATGCCATACTTGATCTAGGATCTAGTGTCTCTGTTTTATCTAAAGAATTATATGAAGTACTTGAATTAAAGAATCTTGAAAAATGCTCTATTGAACTTGCACTTGCTGATAATACCATTAAACGTGCTTTTGGAAAAGTAAGTGATGTTATGGTAGAGTTCCATATGACTTTTGTACCTGTGGATTTCCTAATCATGGATATGGAGAATAAAACCTCTAGTCCTATTATTTTGGTAGAGCTTTTCTTCGTACCACAGGGGCTATTATTGATTCAAAGGAAGGGAATGTGAAGTTTCAGTTTCCATATAAGAAATGCATGGAACACTTCCCAAGGAAGAAGGGCACAACTTTTAAGCTCCCTCATGAGCTTCATCTTCGGTAAACAACAAGTAAGTAAGCCTAGCTATATGGCTATAAAGAAAGCGCTTTACGGGAGGCAACCCGGTTGTTTTTATTTGGATTTTCTTTATGTCCTCTTGCTGTAACAAGAGATTGTTTTCTTAGCTTAGTTTCTGAAATTTTTAATAAAGTGCCAAGTTTTACCTATTTTGGTTTGAAAAAGTTGCTATTTCTATTCGGAGATTTTATTTCTACACGAAGTCTGTGCACGGTTTGATTTTTCATTATTATTCTGTAACTTCAATTTAGCTGAAATTTTAACTGTAACTGAAACTTTTCATCCTCTGTAAGCCTAAAATTTCTCAGAAGTTTTCAACAAGTTTAAGTAGGACAGAAAAATACATTTTGTTGCTGCTGTTTTTCTGGACAGATTCTGTCCCATATTGTTTTATGCATAGTTTAAACTTTTGAGTTGAATATTTTTGATCCAATTGAGTTTATGAGTAGGCATACAATATTATACACTATCTGATCATTCATATGAATTTTAGTCCATGGATTATATGCAGCAAGAAGCCTATTTGTTTATCTCTACTAATATCACCCCACAGAAAAGAAATGGGAGAAACAGTGTTTTGAAGTTTTTTCACAGGGATTGGAGGAGATGCACCATGAGTTATCCAAGGATGGTGAAAACCATAAGCTTGGGGATGTGGAGAATATCCCCACTGAACCAACATACTCTCGGTTTGCACACGTCTAACTTCTGTTTTTTATTTGAAACACTTTATCGCATAAACTTGGAGCGTCTTTTTGTTTGTTTTTTCTTTGATTTTTATTTTGTGAGACCACCACACTATCTTTTATATATGAGAAAGCTACTGGAAATATGGGTTGAAATATCTTTCATGCTTTTATTGTATTGGGAAAAGGGATGTCTAAGTTGATTTTTAATGACACATATAGTTGCATGATTCATGAGCTTCTTTATGAGTAATAATTTGCAAATGCTTTATTATGAGCTATCTTTTATTCATGTTTTATGCTGTATGTTATTTCACCTTGTTTGAAATGAATTAGTTAGTTCTATGGACACTCATGCATGCATCAAGATGGTCATCTTTCTCCCTTTTGCTAGCCCAAAAATTCCAACAAGTAAAAACTTGTTTCCAACACCTTCAACCAAAGTTTTTCCAGTGAGTCCACCATATCTACCTATTAGATTTATGCTATTCCAAGTATGTTTATCATGTTATTTGTGTTATCTATACCTCTAAATAAAAATGATTATGTTATTTATTGTAATGGGAAAAGTTGGTTAAAAAGCTCTCGCGAACTTGATGCACACTTTACTTTTATTGCATTTAATAAACATGAACCATTGTGATTAATATTATGATGATAGTGGCTTGATAAATGTTTAAGGTTGGGAGTTAGCCCATATGTGCTGTCACATACAAAGCTTTCAACATGTTTCATCATTTATTTAGTTGATATCATGTACTTTTGTTTATGGATGCCTATCATGGTGAAATAATGTGGAAATAGAGTAAGTTTAAATAAGTTTGTATAAATGGTTAGAGAGAAACCTAGGCTGCTAATCTAATCCATGCATCATTCATGGTGGAAATTTACTTACATGCTATTTTGAACTTTCTGTGATACACCCTACAATAAAAAGCTATATCAAGTGGTAAATAAAAAGGGTGTTGAGATTGTTCATTATGTTTGTTTGTCTTGTTGTTTTGATGTGGGCTTGATCCATATCACGGGACAAGAGGTACCCTAGTTGAGGCTCTTAATGATACCATTATTACTTACAATGATAGATAACTTAAACTTGCTTTGTTTCCCAAGTTGAGTAATCATGGTGTAGGTACTTGTATTCAAGGGGCATGAGACATCTAACCTTTACTTTATCAAGGCCATTACTCATATTTGCTTTCACATTTAAATTTAATCCTTCAAGATGCTATGATAGGGGAATGAGAGCTTGACACCAAGTATTACCATTACAATCAATAACTCAAGTAGAATAGTTTGGAGGATAGATGAAACTTATGCATGTTTTACCTCTACTCATTTATATAACTTTTCCAAAGTGTCCACCTTTTACTTTCAGATTTTCATCTCCAGTCTTTGACCAATATAGGATGTTCTTACTTATCATATTGCATACATGTGGTCCATATTACTATCTTTTATGTTACACTTTGTGAACTATCATTGAACATCCTTGCATTGAATACTTGATATCACTTTATAAACTGTTTGCATATTGCTACTTCTTTGAATAATGAATCATTTGACTTTATGTAGCAGTAGCAATCATCTTTTATATCCATGTTGTTATTATATTGCAAAGTTCATGTTAGTTTTATCACTTCCATACTCGAGGACGAGCATGAGTTAAGCTTGGGGATGTTGATGCATGTAAAATGCATACATGAACTTTGCACTATAATATTTGTTTTCCATTCATATTTGCATCATATAAGGGGTATATTACTGTTATTTAATGATTTTTGGTAATTAATAATGATTTCCCCTTTTTATGGAATTAATCCTGCGAATGCAGAAAACCCCTATTTCTTTCCTTATTTATTTTAGGGTCTTAACGACGTCATAATGAGCAGCAAATTTATGGAGATCATTATTTTGGAAGGAGGAAGACTTAGGAGAGAAAGAAGCAAGCGAACGGAGGCCGGAGGGGCAAAAGAGGGTGCCCCATGCGGCTAGGTACAGGGGCCGCATGGGCCCACCTCTTTTGGCCCTCGTAGCCCCGTTTACGACGATCCTTCTTCCTGAAGCTTCCTCGTGACCTAAAAATGCCTATATAAAGAGCCCCCCGACGTTTTTCGAAGGGAGAGCCGCAACACGAGAGAAGCAAGAAACAGAGACTAGGAGGCTGCAGATTGGAGGGGGAAAACTCCAGCGGAGCGCTGCCGGAGAGGTCTCCTTCTTCTCCATCGACATCTCCACCGTCTCCATGATGAAGAGAGAGTAGTCCACCTCTGGACTATGGGTTTGTGGCAGTAGCATATGTATCTCTCTCTCTTGAGCTTCACTAATTAGCACCGTATGAGCTGCTGAACATAATTACGGTCATTGTTGTATTACCTTTGTGGTGGATCTTTTTATGAGTTAATATATGTTGAGATTGCAATGTTTATTTCAGTTATGAAAGTAGATGCATATTATGTACCCCGTTCTTGTATCCTTGTTTTGATCAAGCATGTTTATGAGAGCGTGTGAGGGGGAACATGTGCATTAGTTGGAGTAACGGGGGTGGTGATGTGATAAGCTGACAACTTAATATCGCGATCCATTGGGTGTTTACCTTACTTTGTTGTCTCACTAGGGATAAACCAAAATACCATGTTGCAAGGTATGAGGAGTGACAAGCCTCTACCTATGACTAGATCCAGTATGTTCTTATTTTCACTTCATGTCATTAATCTTAAGGATATACTCTGAGTCATCTTAATTACTGAGGTGTTATGATTTAGTTCGCATCTTGCTGGAGTATAAGTGAGACTAATAATCAAAAGGTCTCTATGTTAGGACGTGATGCCCATATAATTAGTAACATGTCATTAAACTTGTTTGCAATCTCATATGTTAAATCATGTGTCGACTCATTTGCCACACTATATTAAAGAGAGAGTGCATGTGTGAAACCATGAACCCCGGTCCATTTTTAATCATAAGAAACAACTTTCCAACCACTTTTAAGCATCATCTACATTCAGCCATTTTAAATTCAGAAAATACAAAAACACGTTTAATTCTTGCATTCACATATAAAAACACCAAAAATATCATCCATCATTGTTTCCACCATCCTTGCATATTTACTTACCACCATTGCATATTTATTTACTGTTTTGCATTCATTATTATCTTAATATCATTCTCACACCTTGTGCTTGACAACCACTTGGTGAGGTTGAGGGCACAAAGCAATCTACTTTGTTTGCAGGAAATCTAGAGAAGGACAAGGAGATAAAATCCCAACTACTGATTCCCCGAGAGTTCGATATTAAACCCTCGAGTCACCCTCTTGGGGAAAAACTTCCACTTCTACATACTCTGCACTTGGAGGCTCAACCTATCACTTATATATTATCTTCCTTTCAGGGTATCAAGAGTGCTTGTTGGCATAGTTGAGTGAGAGAGGAACGCACTAAGGATACATAAGAAGACTCTCCCCATCAACTCCGACATCAGCAGTCTTATGGACTATTCGTACTACCACAACAGATCGACTGGCTTCACCCCTTTCTTCCTCATTTACAGAGCAGAAGCAGTATGTTGTCATCGTCAACAACGGCATATTTGTTCGCACAAGCCAGTAAGCCACCCAAGGTTTCCAACTCGTCACTATAAATCATGAAGCGAAAAGTCATCCCCTTCCTCAGAGACTGCTTGAAGGCATGGATTGCCTGTGTTTCTGAGACGCCCTCGCAAGCATCTTTTATTTCGCTCCATCGTGAAACGAATTCACGGCTAGACTCGTTCTTTTGCTACACACACCGCTGTAAGTCGAACATCGACTTGGGGTGTTTATACGTGCCCTGGAAGTGCTGAATAAAGACACGCTTCATGTCACTCAAGGTATGAACTGTCTTCTCCGGCAAGCCTTCGATCCACATGCGTGCCATCCCGATTAACATCAGGGGCAAGAAGCGCACCGCGGAGTCGGCACTGCCTTCATATATGTCGCAGACACTGACGTAATCTGAAAGCCAGGTCTCAGGATTAGCCATACCGCTATACTTCTCCACCATCTTTGTTACGTTCGACAAAGTTGGTGGTAGGATTTGCTCTCTGATTGCTCTGCCAAAACACCTGGGGCCGAGGTACTGGGCATCTCGGGCCGACTTCCTCTCCTCGATTAGGCTTCGAACATCATTAGCTGAAGGCAGATTATGAATTGATTTTCCTCGCCTTGGTTCATCCGTATGACTGCTTTGGCTCACCCGACTCGCGTTACGCGGTGGGCTTGGAGACCTTTGCCGTCAATTTGGGGGTACGTACTTGGAGGGGTTATCTCCCTCTTTGCATGGTGGAGGCAGCGGTGGAGGCGGCATATTATCTCTATTTTCCTCCCTTCGAGGTGGATTCCCCGCTTCTCGTCGTCGTTCCTGACGAGGTGGTGCCGCCTTCTCCTTGCAAGGGTCCTCCTTTCGCTCCTGGCTTCGCTGTCCCCCATGGCTGTTACCAACTTCACGATGGCGCGATGAACCTGTCCGAGACTCTGCTCCATTAAGTGGTTGCTTGTCCTTCGGGTCCTTATCGCCGCCCTTGTTGTGGCTGCTTGAGCCGGCTGGATCATCGTCTGTATCTGCAGGCACAACAGCCATCGGCTTCTTTGCCGTCGAGTTGCAAAGATGAGAGTCGTCAGATAGCCTTCCCGACTTAACCTGTGAGTCGTTTTGCTGCTACTGTGCAACCTCCAGTAGATAAGCCGAGTATTTGAGGCGAGCGTCGCGATCCAATGATTTGTCGAACATGACCTCCTGAGCTGCCTCCATGTTTTTGGCTGGGGTGTTAAAGTAACACAGATTGGTCACTGGATCACGTTGGTGGTGGTACTTTTTCCAGACTGAGTTAACATGGTCGGCTTCCCACTTGCTGCGGAAATCCAGCTTCTTGTGTAGGTTCTTGTCGCGAGCCGGACGGAAAACATTGTCGGCCTACTTTTCTCTTTGCTTCCGGATGAACTTCGTTTCCTTGTTTGTGAGATCGACTTCACGCTCCACTATCTTGGTGGTCTGCTCTTCCAGTAGGACGTGACGCTTCTCAAAATCTTCCAGGGATGCATTCAGAGTGAGTGGGGTTAGCAGTTCCTGGTACTTTGCCAGCTTGTCCTCGAACTCCTTCTCTATCGCTGCGCCGATCGTAGCGTTAATGTCATCTCCAGCAGCCGGCAATTTACTGGTTCCCTTCATTGGAGCCAGTGGTGGCATAAAATCCACCTTTTGAGTTCCGGCTTCTGGAGTTTTTTCTTCGCCAATGTCGGTTTTCGAGGCATTGGGGTCATCCTTTGGATCAGAGATGACATCACCCATTAAGACCTCGACTGGGCGTCCCAAACAAGACGCAACTTTCCGACTGAAATCGTCGGATTCTCCTTCAGATTCGAGGTCCTACTGCATAGGAGCAGTGTCCCCTGATCCGGCTTCTGAATCAGCCCCAGCCTGTAAAGCAGGAAGGATTGACTCAGGTTCTATCATCGACTCGTTTGAGCCAGATTCTCCAAGGATGCTGACAAAGTGGAAGTCCGGCGCTGCCATATCAGAGGTTGCATCGTCTTGAGAGTCTTCATCATCAGCATCGAAAGCTAGATCTAGATCGGCGATCTCCTCAGAGTCCAGATCCGATCCGCCTTCAAAGTTGCAAGGGTGGGTGGCGGTCATGCTCGAGGTGAAGCCGAGATCATCTAGAGCCTTGGCGATGAAGCCGACGAAGATCTCGATGCCGCCGATGGAGACCGTGGACCAGCCGGCGGATCCTCCTTTGTCGGCATCCAGAAGCCGTCGTTGAGGACGTGACAGCTCCAGTCTCGTCGAAGTAGCTGACCAAGCCGACCGCGACGGTGTCGCCGATTCCACCAGTAGATCCCGCCCAGAATGTAACCCCGGACATCTCTTGCCCCACGGTGGGCGCCAAATGTCGTGGTATTGTCGAATCTAGCCGCGATAGGGGTGCCATCGAGCTAGGTAAAGAGGTGGGTATAGGAGATGTAGGTAATTCCGGTGATGGGATGAGCACGAGTTTACCCAGCTTCGGATCTCGCAATGGTGACGACACCCTACGTGCTGCTATAATTCACTATAAGGCAATATGCGCCGATTACAATGAAAGTTAGAGCGTATGTGTGTATCTTTGCCCTAAGGCGTCCCGTAGGCCAGCTTATAAAAGCGTTCGGACCTAGGGCTTACAGGAAGCAACCTAACCGACTAATTTATAGAGTTCTACTCTAATCCGGCTTTGGCCTTGCCTAGAGAGCCAAGTCAACTACAACGCAGGCCGCCTTTTGGAACCTTCCCTTAGCCGGATGGGCCTCCTGCGCTTCATCGTACTGGGCCGCCCGGTAAGCTGGATTTCGGCTTACCACCACTATGGGCCACCCTGGTACGCTGGCTTTAGTCACTTCCGTGATGGTACCTGTTCGGCATATCCCCAACAGACAGATTCTGTCTTTTGTTTTGCATTTTCTCTATTACAAGTGTTATGTGGAATTCTTTTTTGGGTGGAAGAGCTTCACCTAAGGCTTGTAACAGTAGCTAATGTTTAAGATAATTGCCATGTTTGCGTCTAATGAGAATGATGTTGAGTTTGCGTCCCATGGATATCCCCAGCATATTTCAAAGAAGACTCAAGCGTCTAAGCTTAGGGATGCCCAAGGCATCCCCTTCTTCATCGGCAAAATATCAGGTCATCTCTAGTGAGACTATATTTTTATTCCTTCACATCATATGTGCTGTTCTTGGAGCATCTGTGTGCTTTTACTTTCAGTTTGTTTATGTTTTATCTTCTGGTCACAACTTGTTGCTTCCTAGCATTCTTGTTTGGGAGAGAGACACGCTCCGCTTTTTCATTAGAATACTCTTATTCTTCACTTATACTTTGTTGAGTATTCGTTTCTAGCACTGTTAAGCTTTTAGCTCATGTTTTCATGTATCTCTTATCAGAGCTATTAGTTCTTTTAAAGAAAGCACTCTTTTGCTTCACTTATACTTGTTTGGAGAGTTGTTTAATTAAGTTGATTGAAGTTTGGTAGGAACAGAAAATGTTGCATGTGGTAATTGGCATATTGGAAAATACTTACATGCTCTTGTAGATCACTATCTTGGATAATTTGATACTTGTCAATTGTTTTGAGTTACTAAGTAGACTTGTTTAAGCTTTTGAATCATGTAAGCAAAACCCATTAATGAAGAACTGTTGTAAAGCTTGCCGAAATTTGGTTTGTAGAAGTGGTGATTCCAAGGTCTAGGTATTTTCTAGTAAAAGAGTTTGGTTAACAAGGAAGACAGATACGTCCATTTTGCATCACTATTTTACATTACAATTTATCTTTATTCATTGATATATTTCATATTATGATGCAATACTTATGTTATTCTACCTTATTTTGCATGTTTTGCAATTATTGGGGATTCATCTGTCGGAGCCCGGAATCAGCTGGAAAAGTACCTGTCAAGACACCTGACTTCGGAAGCCCCAAAAATTCCAGAAAAATTCGAAGATAACTATTTTTGGGAATAAGTCACGGAGCTAAAAGGGGGCACAAAGGCGAGCTCCAGGGAGCAGGGACAGCCTGCTGCTGCGGGTCCACCCCTAGTCGCGGGTGGGGCCCGCCCCTGGTCCCTGTGGCCCCTCTCCGGCTCCCCTTTAGCGTATTACTACCCTTTGACCTAAAAATTGGGGGCATCGATGAATAATTTTTCCGCCGCCTCCACGAGGCGGAAACCATACAGAGAGAAGAAGAGCTTTGGCAGGGAGAAAACTATCGGGGAATTTCTCTCCCGGAGGGGGGAATCGCCGCCATCGTCATCGCCATCACGCCGGGCATCATCGGGGTCATCATAAACATCATCTCCACCATCAGCACCATCATCACCGTCACCATCCCATCTCATCTCGCTGTAGCAATTATCATTGTGTTGTTATTTGTTCATTGGAATCGTATCCCGGGTGTTGATTACCACTTGTAGTTGATGCTTGAGAGTTTTATCGGTGAATTATCATTACAATCAGATTGTTACCCATATTCATATCACCTCTGATCATGATCTATATGACATCTTGTGAGTAGTTCGTTTAGTTCTTGAGGACATGGGGAAAGCCTAGTTGCTAGTAATTGCATAATGTTGAGTAATATTTAATCGTTTGATATATATTGTGGTGTTATTCCTCTAGTGGTATCGTGTGAACGTCGACTACATGATACTTCACCTTTCAAAAGGGCCTAGGGGAATGCATGATATATTTAGTTTGCCTATGGTAGGGTTGCAGGAGTGACAGAAACCTAAACCCCAATTCGTGAACTAGTGCACTAGGGAGTGTAGGATCTCGGAGTTTAAGGCTATGGTTAGGTTTTATCTTAATTACTTTCTTGTAGTTGCGGATGCTTGCAAGGGGTTTAATCACAAGTATGTATTTGTCCAAGTAAGGGCGGTGCATTAGCATAGGTCCACCCACACAACACTCTATAAAAACATTGAAGATTAATCAACGGCGTGCAATGAAAATGGCTAGGCAGAAACTCCCATGTGTCCTAGAGAATGTTTTAATCATCATAAGTAACACAAACGGCCTGTCCTTTGTGCTTGAAAGGATTGGGCTATTTGCTGCAATTATTGTAGCACTCTTTTATTTACTTGTTCTTTATTTGTTCTTTATATCAAAAATCCAAAAAAAAATCTCCTTTAGTGCTTGCAGTAAAACCTTGCTGAAATCTACTTGTCAACACCTTCTGCTCCTCGTTGGGTTCGATACTCTTACTTATCGAAAGCACTACGATAGATCCCCTACACTTGTGGGTCATCAAGACTCTTTTCTGGCGCTGTTGCCGGGGAGTGAAGCGATATTGGTAAGTGGAATTGGTAAGGAACTCTTTTATTGTAGGTGCTGCTTTTATTTATGTTTGTTACTTTGCTTCGTTATGGAGCACTCTTCACTTAGTATGCTGTTCGGGAGTGACTCTACGACCACACCTGTGGTGGAGAAGAGTCCTCCACTCTCTGAAATTAATCCATTTAAAATACCTATGGGTATTATTGATCATGTTATGAGTAATCGTCATGTAGGGGATGGGACTGTCCATCCAGGTTATCATTTACTTTATATTAAATAATTGTGTGAGCTATTTACGATTGCAGGTATGTCAAGAGAAGTAATCATGAGGAAATTATTTTCAATATCATTGAAGGATAAAGCTATGGATTGGTATATGCTTATGGATAATTCTCATTTGATGGATTGAAAGAGCTTATGTCTCTCTTTTATTCTAAATTTTATCCTCTTCATGAAATTAATCAAGATAGAAATTATATTTATAACTTTTGGCCACGTCAAGGAGAAAGCATCACTAAAGCTTGGGGGAGGTTGAAATCTCTAATGCTCAAATGCCCCAATCATGAGCTTCCTAATGACATAATTGTTACCAATTTTTATGCAAGGCTATCACGCCGTGATAAGGATATGCTTGATGCTTCTTCTCTCGGATCTTTTACAAACAAGAAGGTTAATGCTAAATGGGGCCTCATTGAAAGGATTTATCGCAATGCTAAGGATTGGGAGATCGACAAAAGTAAAGAATCAGGTATAAACTATGAGTATGACTGATGCATCTAAAATGCATACATGAACTTTGCACTATAATTCTTATTTTCCAATCATATTTGCATCATATAAGGGGTATATTACTGTTATTTAATGATTTTTGATAATATATAATGATTTACCCGTTTCATGGAATTAATCCTGCGCAGGCAGAAAACCCCTTTTTCTTTCTTTATTTGTTTCAGGACCTTAACGACGTCATAATGAGCTATAAATTTAGGGGGTCATTATTTTGGAAGGACAAGATTTAGGAGCGAAAGAAGTCAACGAACGGAGTCCAGGAGACCAAAAGGGGGGGGGGTCCCATGCGGCCACAGTACCAGGCCGCGTGGGCCCATCCCAATTGGCCCTCGTGGCCCCAATTGCATCGATCCTTCGCCCATAAGCATCCTCGTGACCTAAAAACGACTATATAAGAGGTCCCCCAACGTTTTTCCAGAAGAGAGCCGCCACACGAGAGAAACCAGAAAACAGAGATCAGGAGGCTGAAGATCGGAGGGGGAAAACTCCGGCGGAGCCCTGCCGGAGAGGTCTCCACCTTCTCCATCGACATCTCCACCATCTCCATGATGAAGAGGGAGTAGTCCACCACTGGACCATGGGTTTGTGGCAGTAGCACCTTATCAACTTCAATTCCTCTCTAAAAAAAATTATGTCCAAGCACTATGCCTTCATTCACCATAAAGTGACACTTCTCCCAGTTGAGAACAAGATTGGTCTCCTCACATCTCTGCAAAACTTTGTCAAGATTATAGAGGCAATTGGCAAAAGAAGTCCCATAGACGGAGGAATCGTCCATGAAGACTTCCACAATTTCCTCACAAAAGCCATGAAAAATAGCAGACATGCATCTCTGAAAAGTAGCAGGTGCATTACACAAACCAAAAGGCATACGTCTATAAGCATAAGTTCCATAAGGACAAGTAAAAGTAGTCTTTTCTTGATCTTCATATTTGACAGCAATTTGAGAGAAACCAGAATAACCATCAAGAAAACAAAAGTGAGTATTCTTAGACAATCTTTCAAGCATTTGATCAATAAAAGGCAAAGGATAATGATCTCTTCTAGTGGCCTTATTAAGCTACCTAAAATCAATGCACATTCTATATCCTACAACCGTTCTCCGAGGAATGAGTTCATTATTATGATTAGCAACAACAGTCATACCTCCTTTTTTAGGAACACAATGAACAGGAGTAACCCAACTACTATCAGCAATAGGATAGATAATACCTGCATCAAGAAGCTTGAGTATCTCATTTCTTACCACATCCTTCATCTTTGAATTTAATCTTCATTGATGATCAACAACGGGCTTCGCATCAGGCTCAAGATTAATTGCAAGTTGACAAATAGATGGAGAAATCCCTTGAAGATCATCCAAAGTATATCCCATTACAGCTCGATGTTTTCTAAGAACCTCCAATAATCGCTCCTCTTTTTTTCCTGAAAGGTTAGAATTGATAATAACATGATATATTTTCTTCTCATCTGAATATGTATATTTGAGGGTATCTGGGAGAGCTTTTAATTCAAAAACAAGATCTCCTTTTGGAGGCGTGGGCATCCCCAATGATTCCATAGGCAGATCATGCTTTAGAATAGCCGACTGTCTAAAGAAGATTTCATCAATTTCTTCCCTTTCCTGCATAAACATATCATTCTCGTGCTCCTCCATAAATTGCTGCAAAGGATCGTTAGGAGGCACAACAATAGAAGAAATTCTTTCAATAATAAGATCCTGATTAGGTAATTATTTATCATAACGATGTCTAGCAAATTTGGAAAAATTAAATTCATACGGTTCTCCAGCGAACTGAACAGAGACCTTTTGTTTGTTAAAATCTATAACAGCGCTACAAGTATTTAAGAAAGGTGTACCAAATATGATTGGACAAAATTTATCTTTAACCGACCCCAAAACAAGAAAATCGGTTGGATATTTTACCGTACCACATAAGACTTCAACGTCTCTGACAATTCCTACCGGGTGAATGACATCTCTATTAGCCAGTTTAATCTCCAAATCAATATCTTCAAGCTCACATGGTGCAATTTCGCGCAATATTTCTTGATAAAGTGTATAAGGAATAGCACTCGCGCTTGCACCCATATCACATAATCCATAATAGCAATGATCACCTATTTTGACAGAAACAACAGTAGTACCAACAACTCTTGCACTCTTATCTTGCCTAACAATGTTAGTAGCAGCTTCACAAAAATTAATAGAACCTCCATCGATGTTCTCAGTTAGAATATCTTTAACCAAAACTACTGGAGAGGCAATTTCAAGTTGTTCATCGGGTTCATAAGCTTTTCTTTCACTTTTATTAACCACATTAGCAACAATTGAGTGTTCTTTAATTCTTATAGGAAAGGGTGGTTTTTCAAAGTGAACAACAGGTAGCACAGATTCAACCATGTGCACAGGTATATCATTACTAGCAAGCACATCCTTTTTACAAACATCTTTAAAAGGTTCATGATACTTATTCCACTTTTCTTTTGGGATATTAATATGATTAGTAAAGGATTTATAAAGACCAACAAAAATTTGAGAATTGAGCCCAAACTTAGTACTAAGCATATTAAAACGTTCAGTTTCCAAGAAAGATTTAATGCAGTCATTGATGACGGAATTGATGAGAGTGTTCTTCTCCCTCAACTATGCCAACAAGCCTCTTGATACCCTGAAAGGAAAATAATATATGGGTTAGGTTGAGCCTCCAAGTGCAAAGTATGTAGAAGTGGAAGATTTTCCCCAAGAAGTGACTCGAGGGTTTAATATCGAACTCTCGGGGAATCAGTAGTGTGGGTTTTATCTTCTTGTCCTTCTCTAGATTTTCTGCAAACAAGTAAATTGCTTTGTGCCCTCAACCTCACCAAGTGGTTGTCAAGCACAAGGTGTGAGAATGTTATTAAGATAATAATGAATGCAAAACAGCAAATAAAAATGCAACGGTGATGAATAACAATGCAAGGATGATAGCAATGATGATTGATGGTATTTTTGGGGTTTTTATATGTGAATGCAAGAAGTAAAAGTGTTTTTGTATTTTCTGATTTTAAAATGGATGAATGTAAAAGATGCTTGAAAATGGTTGGAAAAGTGTTTCTTATGATTAAAAATGGACCGGGGTTCATGGTTTCACACATGCACTCTCTCTTTAATATAGTGTGGCAAACAAGTAGACATAGACTTAACATATGAGATTGCAAACAAGTTCATTCATGTTACTAATTATATGGGCATCACGTCCTAACATAGAGATTATGAGTCTCACTTATACTCCTCCAAGATGTGAAATAAATCATGCACCTTAGTAATTAAGATAACATTAGAGTATAGCTTTAAGATCAATGACATGAAGTTAAAATAAACACATGATGGATCTAGTCTTAGGTAGAGGCATGTCACTCCTCCTACCCTTCAACATGGTATTTTGGTTTATCCCTAGTGAGGCAACAAAGTAAGGTAAACACCCAATGGATCATGATATTCAAGTTGTCAGCTTATCACTTCACCACCCCCGTTACTCCAACTAATGCACACGTTCCCCCACACACGCTCTCATAAACATGCTTGATCATAACAAGGATATAAGAACGGGGTACATAATATGCATCTACTTTCATAACTGAAACAAACATTGCAATCTCAACATATATTAACTCATAGAAAGATCCACCACAATGGTAATACAACGGTGACCGTAATCATGTTCAGCAGCTCATACGGTGCTAACTAATGAAACTCAAGAGAGAGAGAGAGATACATGGTGTAGTTAACAACACCTATTGATCAAGTTTGAACTTGTTGGTTTCTAATCAAGTTGGGTCCTAAGAGGTCAATCACAATAGGCTTGGTAATCCAAATGGTTCTTTTTTTAACACCACTTTGAGTTTCAACATATTTGGCAAACACATTGCCAACTCTATATTTTCTAAGAGAATATACATCATCAATTATAATAGGGTTGAATATGATACCGTTAGTACATAAAGAAGCCAAGTGACCCTTCTCACGGCATGAGTAGCAACATCGACTCTTCTCTTTCTTCTTAATAGGCTTCCCAATTTGAGGAGCAATGACTTGAGTCTTCTTAGGAGGTGGCCCTTATTCAACTCGTGGTTGAGCATGAGATTGAACAAGAGACCGCTTCCCCAGTTGCTTATCACTAAGAGGCTTGTTCTTCATTGGACAAAATCTAACATGGTGCCCCTCAACCTTGCACTTGAAGCAAGTAATTTTGACCGAATTGTTCACTTGTTCTTGGCATTTCTTTTGTCAATCTTGGACTTGTTATTGGAGTTGAATCCGAGTCCACTCTTGTCATTGGGTGATTGTTAAACACTCAATATGTGGTCAATTGTGGTCTCCCCTTCATGAAACTTTCTAAACCTTTCTTCAAAGAAGTGGCTTGGGGCTTGAGCTCATTCCTTTCTCTATATGGATAGTGACAACATAAGAACTAGAGGAGGTAGATGCATCATTATTAGAACAACAAGGAATGAGAAGTAATTCATCAAATGATGTACCAATATTATGAGTGGATAAACTACTAGGACACTACTAGAAAAATGGCTACCATGCCGACGCACCAAATTGGGCTACCACCGGCGCACGGGGCTGCACCGGTGATGCTCACGCCGGTGGTAACGCGTTACCGCCGGTGCACCCTGTGCGCCGGGGGTACTGGAGTTACCGTCGGCACACCCCAAACCCCGTGCGCCGGGGGGTACAAGACTTAGCGCTGATGCACACCAAATCCCGTGCGCCAGCGGTATCCTAATATATCCCGGACGCATGCATAGGCCAAGTGCGCCGGCGCTATGTTTTTTCAGATAAAAAAAAGAAACTGTCCCATACGTTCGGTTCCGATATAGATGACAATGGCTTATTCATATACTAATTTACAAAAAAAAACCTCCATTATGCAGAATATCACAAGCTGGGTCTGCGATTCAAACTCAGGTTACTTCCTCCGTCTTCCTTCCTCTGTCCTCCCCGTCGTCCTCCATCCCAGCCAAGAGGCATCGGAGCCACCGTCCAGAGGCCCGGGCCAGCTAGCTCCCCGAGCCACCGCTGCTCAGCTCGCTCGCTCGCTTGCGATCGATCGATCCAGCTAGCTCCCGGGCCAGCTCGCCCGCAATTGATCTGCAGCAGTAGCGATTCCAGCAAGCAGAGGCCGCGTACGGAGAGCCTCCACCCGCCTTTTAAGCGCGCCTCCGCCAGAGTAAGCCTGCCGACCAGGGGAATCAAGCAATCAATCCATTTGATTTGGTTTCTTCTCCCTGCCATCTCCGCCACCTCTGCTCGCCGTCCGCCCGGCCATCCCCAAGCTGCAGCTCGATTCCAGCGAGCTCCACCTGCGATCCTAGCTCGATTCCTGCAACCTCCACCTGCGCTGCGCCGCTGCTGCCGCCTGAAGTTGAGGTGCAGCGCTCATCCTCCACCTAGGCTGTGCCGCCGTCGCGGACATTGCAGGCTCCCGGCGCCGGCACAGACTGAACTTGAGGAGTAGCATTCACCCTCCACCTGCACTGCGCTGCTCTGCACCGCCACAGACGTCGAGGAGTAATTTAAAACTTCAGGTAATCAGCAAATGAATTGTAAAACGGATGATGTACTCAATCTGTCATTGGGGTGGGACAACTGTAACCAATTCTTGTAAAATATGCACAAGAAAAGTTGTCTGATGATGATATGCACAAGAATTACTACACAGTTACTCAACAACTATGTTGTCTGATGATTGATATGTACAAGAATAATTTCAGTTTAAAAATGGCAAGCAAATTGCTCCAGTCCTGCTTTCAGTTTCAAAATGGCAAGCAAATGGAAGTATAAGAAGGTACAGAGGGCAAAATGGCATAAAATAGCCAGTATATGAGTAAAATTGAACCTAGATAAGCAGAAGCCTTACACCTCTATTCTAAAGAAAATGTTTCACATGCATTTGTACTATTGCGCTGGAGTACAATTGGCTTTCCACTGTGACCATGAACAGGCTTTAAACAGATTCATTCGCCCACAATCCATATGAATACTCCGCACTAAACATGCTTTAAGATAATATACTGCCAGTCTGATCCTTCACCAAGTTCAGAGACTAGAATGGCTTCTTCATTAGCTAACTTGGCACCAAGATAATAAACTGATCACTGTTTGCTTCATGTATCTGACTACATAATTGCACTTCTAAAAGTATGACCAGGACCAATCCCTGACCAAGTCAGTATGAGTTACCATTGTGTTTCAGCTGGTTAACAGATAAACGCATGTCTTTATTTTATGATCTCCGTTTCTTTCACTTTTGAATTAGAGTAGTTATTTTCTTTCAACACGACAAGGTACACTTACTGATGCGCTGCTCCTTTTCTTTCAAAGGACCTTGGCGCCAAGATGCTCCCCTGCCTCCTCCTCCTGCTTCACTGCCTCCAGTATGAGAATATCTCATGAGACAATTTCCATACAAGAAAGGAAAACAAAAAAGAATACTCCAATGCAGTCCCTGCCCAGAAAGTTCTACAAGGATTCCATCATGAGATTTTTTAAGAGAAATGTCCATTTACATACTTCCTTGGAGTACAATAGAAAGATTGCTATATGTACACTGAAACTTGCAGTACAACTAGATTGATCATTTAATGCAAGTGTACACTGAAACTTGAGTATTTGTGAAACCAATATTTAGTGCTAAAAGCCTAAAACTACTAAAAAATCACTACCTGATGCTTGCCTAAAATCACTGCATAATTTCATTTTAATTTGTAAAGATTGCATCTCACGGAGAATCCTTAACTGTTCTTGTTGCTCTAAAACCAGATGACAGAGGGTCAGGTAATATTAATCATTTGAGTAAACTTTATTCAAGAAATATATTTAAATGGTGTTTATTTCATGATTGCATAGACAGAAAAACAAATATGTGCATCGATACATACTTTCCAGTGCGTACACATTCAATGGGGGAAAGTAAAGTAAGAATATATAGAGGAATAGGAGAATAGAGACCTCAACGGCAGCAGCAGGTTGGGGTGACGACAGCAGTCCGGGGAGGTGGTCGCCGGCCGCCGTAGCTCAGGCAGGTGACGCGAATAGGAGCTCGGCAAGGCTGGCACTGCCTTCAACGCCGATATTCCACTGGAGGTTGTGGGGGCGGAGGGGGAAGCCTTCGGCGGCGTGTGGACCTGATGAGGGTGAAGGGAGTCGACGTCGTCCTCGTCCCGCCACCCTACCAGATCTAAAGGACACAACCTCGGAAGGGGCGCGCTTCGTGGGGGATGCTCGACGAGGAGGATGCGCCCGTGCTGAGGCGCGCAGCGGCGGAGGAGTAGCTCGGCCAGACGAAAGGGGAGGAGCGGAGCGTGGACGAGGGGATCTGCAGAGCCAGGGGGATCGGTGGCGGAGGGGACATGGCTGGCTAGGGTTTGAAGGACTTATGTTGTGTGCGATGAGGGTGTGGTGTGGGTGTGGTGTGCGATGAGGGTGGGGGCGCGTTGGTCGGGCGAACGGCGCGGGGGGTGGTACCCATATAGCGCGGGCGCGCAGGATAGGGAGTGCGCCAGGGTAATTTTCGCCTTTTGGGGCCGGGTACCCGAGGCTTAGAGCCGGCGCGTGCACATGCCTGCGCGCCAGCGGTAGGGCCGTTAGCACCGGCGCTCATGAGGTGGAAGCGCTGGGGGTATGGGCGGGAGGGGGCGGAGGGTGGCTCCACTATAGCAACGGCGCGGATGGTACACTATGTGCGCTGGGGGTACTTTTCTAGCGCCGGCGTGCGCGTGTATCGCCGCGCTGGCTGTAAGTACCACCGGTGCACCTATAATTGGGCGCGCCGGCGCTATAATATTTTCTATTAGGGTTTTCCTAGTAGTGGGACTAGCACAAGGTAATATAACATTTATAGTAAAAGTTGTGCCATTATCCACATGAGGCTCACTAGATGTTACCTTGGTAGTGATAGCCTCATGAGCTAACTTTAGCCTATCATGGGGTACTAAAAGATCATCATGAGAGCTAGATAGCTTTTTATGACTTTCTTCCAATTTCCCATAATTGCTAGTTAGCAACTTAAGTTGAGCCCTTAGCTCAACATTCTCCCTTAAAATGGATGCTTCACAAGAAATAGAGTTAGTAGCACAAGCATCATCATTAATAGCAATGGGAGAACACGTAGGAAGGTCTTTTAGCATTTGAGCTTAGACTTGATCATGATACTTGGTGAGATTTGCGAGAACCTTCCAAGGCTTTGAAGTTCTTTTCGAGTTTCTCATGACTCTCAAGAAGTCTAAAATTTTCAACAACAAGCTCACTATTTTAAGTTTTGAGGATTTTGGCAAGGGTATGAGCATGATCATGGTATTTTCTTAATTTAGCCATATGTATATTATTAGTCTCCTCAAGATCCACAAGATTTTCCTCAAGAGTCGACCTACATTCTTGCTCTTCCTCAAGAGCTAGCGATAGGTCCCCAATATCATTGGTGTACTCAAGCTCACGAGCTTCCATTTTCTCAGTGGTGTCTTCATACTCATCAATAACAGAGAGCGGCGATTTGGAGGCCGAGCTCCATGGAGCTCGGTTTCCAATTTTTTAAAAATCCGCATTGTTTTGTTTCCAAAAATTCTGAAAATAATTATGGTCGTAGATAATATTGTGATCCACCACTATGAAAATTTCAATCAAAAAATTCTTATATTCTGTTCTAGGAAAAAAAGAGAAATCTGCAGATCTGAATCGGCGAACAATGCACAATCTCAAAAATCAGAAATCTGGCCAGATTTCTCTTTTTTGTACAGATCAAAATATAAAGAGTTTGTGGTTGAAAATTTTAACATTGATGGATCATAGTAGTCTCCACCACTATGATTTTTTTCATAATTTTTTGGAACAAAAATTTCTGGATTCAATTTTTTTGGAGAACCGAGCTCCATGGAGCTCGGGCTCCATTTGGACTTTCCGTCAATAACATTCTTACTCTCATAAATAATAGCCATTATTTCCAAGAAGTTAGAGCAAGCATTGACATTATTACGAAGAGCATGAAGAACACTTTTTCTCATTTTATTTAAGAGAGCATCATTATCATTATAATTATCAGCATCATCATTACTTAAAGATTTAGCCATAAGGCAAAAGATGGTTGATGATGATGTACTATTACTTGAGGCACCACTTAAAGCCACATCTTGTTTCATAGAGATATGAGTTTTCTCTATATTGTTACTAACACAAAGACTAGAGGAAATATAAACTTTTTTTTATCATGGCAACAAGATAAAGCAAGCATATCATCATGAGATTTAGACAAGCAATTTTTACATGATATGCAAGGACTATCAACACAAGCATGTGAATCAATTTTTGTGCTATATGTGTTTAAGTCCAAAGATGAAGCATTTCTATAAGATAGAGACAAAAGATCATCAATAGTGGACTTACTATCATCATTGCAATACCTATCACTACTCACCATATCATTAGTTTGTGGATTACCACATGTAGGTGAAGTAGACTAAGTTGAGAACTCATCACGCCTGGAGGGGGAGGGATAAAAATCATCCTCAATATAGTCATGGACTTGCCATATTTATCTTGAAGCTTCGTCCACGACTCATGAGCATTCCGATAAGGCATGATTGACCCAAGAACTACATCACTCAAAATATGGACAATTGCATTAGATACTAGAGAATCGAGATACGAGTTTTCCTTATCCTCTAAAGACACCTTTTGGGAGTCCTTTGGAGGAGAAAATTCCATATCTATAATTCCCTCTATAATTATACCCATGTCCCTAAAAATATTAAACATGCAAAATTTTCAAACAGCATAATTTGTGCCATCTAATATAAAAGTGAGATCGTGCACTAATTTACTAAACGACATCTTTACTCTCAAGGCGGTGAAACCTAAGAAGGAGAGACCTTGCTCTGATACCAATTTAAAGAACGAGATGTCACCTGGAGGGGGGGTGAATAGGCGATTTAAAACTTTTACGATTAGGGCTTGAATAAATGCGGAATAAAACTAACATTTAATTTATCAAGCACAAAACCTAATATACTAGGTTAACCTATGTGCAACAACAACTTATGCTAGACAAGATAAGCAACAAGGTGATAGCAATATATATATAACTTCAAGCTCGATGGCTATCACAAAGTAAATGCACAAGTAAAGGGTTCAGGAATAGAAATAACCGACACAAGGTGGGGGCAAAGAGTTGATTCTTGTAGTTCCTTCCCAAGGGAAGTACGTCTACGTTGGAGGGTTGTGGAGCCTCCTTGGCACTCCTACATGCACGTCCGTGCTCACCCTATTCTCTGTGAGCTCCTCCCGTGGGGGATTTGCTCATCCACTATGAGGTCGACTTGAGGGCGTTGACCAACCCCGTACAATTTGCCCAGGGCTAACCTCACAAACCAATTGGAGGCTCTCATAGATCTTCGCGGCACAACTATTCATCTAGGGCACACAATGCACCCAAGACTCACAACCTCTTGGGAACACAATATACCAAAGAGTAACAAGCTTCTCGAACTGCACTTCCATGTATCACCGTGGACAGCACAAACTGATACAACAAATTCAATGGCAAGAACACACTAAGTGGTCAAGTTCTTCACTCCGAATACAACCAAAGAAACTAATGCTAGGGAGGGATTTGATAGGAAGAACAAAGGAGAAATACAACGAAACTCCAAGATCTAGATCCAAAGAGTTCCCCTCACTTAGGGAAGAAATTGACCGGTGGAAACATGGATCTAGACCTCCTCTCTCTTTTCGCTAAAAAAGAAGCAAGAAACATTGGAAGGATTAAGAGATAGAGAAGCTCAAGAGAGTCAACAATGGAGGATAAAAATAGGTCAAGAGAGTGCTAAATCCTTGGGGTTCACTTGGGGAAGAAGACCCTTTTAAAGGAAGCTCCAGAATCTGCCGGTTGGAAAAAACAGCACGAGGCCGGCCTGGCCTGCCGTTGGGCGGGCAGCAGCCCGCAACAGCAAAATCAAGGAAAAGAGGGCAGGCCGCAAGCAGCTAGACGGATGGGCCGGCCATGGGGCCAGCCTGGCCGGGCAGATGGCAGTGAGGACTAAGAGCGCAAGGAGGGGCCGGCCAGCAGCCCGAGGTGCCCCGGCCATGGACCGGCCATGTGGTCGGCCTGGCCGGCCCAGGATTGCTTTTTTATTTTTATTTTTCTATCAAAAAATGTCCAGCACGAGAAACCATATATCTTTTGCAAACAAAGTCTGAATTCGATGAAACCAATTTTGTTGGAAAGAGGACAGCAAATGCTACCCAATTAAAATTATAAATATTGAAAACAAGCAAGTGAGAAAACCACACACATGAAGAAGTGTGTAACCTTTCTCAAAGACAAACCGACATTGTTTCCAATATCAAAAACGCAATAGAAGACGCTTATGAAATCGTTTTTCGAGTAACTTGGGCTTGTCAATGCGAGCAGAACAAGCACCAAGTACTCACATAAATAAGATCCAAATAAGAACCAATAAAGATGATTCCAAGGATGCAAACGAACGATACGATCAAAAACTTGCTCGAGAGTCCCTCTTGATAGTACGGCTATCTATCCTATAACCCGGTCTCTCAACTAACATCATGAGACCGGTAAAATAGAAACCCTATCAAGATCATACCTTTGCCTTGGGCATAATCCACTTGAGATCGATGATGAAGATCTTGACCTTCTCAAGATGGACCACCTTTTTTCTTGATTGCGCTTCGATCGGTGAAGAATCGCATATTGCTCCCCCATAAACCAATATGGGAGAGGCACTTGGGCACATAATCACTTGGCCATTATTTTGATGACGACCACCACGTGACGCCATCCTTCATAGGCTACATGGGATCTCCCTTTCATTGCATGCTCATGGAGAAATACCTTGTGTGTGTTGATCAGCCTGCACTTAGCGTTGACCAACGTATAATATTCTTCTTTTAGCCTTGACTCCAACATATGGAGTTCAAGCATTTCTTATGGACCAACCCTATAGACATAACTCAAAGTACACATTAGTGCATAGAGATTTTCATCAATTACCAAAACCACACACGGAGGCAACCATGCTCTTTCAACCAAGCTACGCCGACTATTGATATTGATTCCCTGCCAGACGAGGGCTTTCAGGATTCTGATCAAGGAAAGCTTTCTCTGCTGGTTATGTCGATCATTGATATCGACGTGGCCCAAAACGTCCCCTTGAATAGAGGTATATTGTTCTATAAGAAGTAACTCAAACAGTGCCGGTGAGAATGAGCTCAGAGCTTCTCGTCGGCCTCCTTTGCAATCTACATATGTGAGGAGTAGCTCGAGCAATGCACCGGGAAAGCCTCGGAGTCTTCCGCTACTCCATGGTAAGTAAGGACATATAATTAGGTTTAGGGTTTAGATTAAATCAAGTTCTATCAAAGTTTGTATCGAAATCGAATCAAATTGAATCGAAATTTGTATTTCAATCGAATAAAATTAATCACAATATTGAGAAATTTTGTTTGCGGATTTCGTTTGGGGGGTGCCGGTGTGGGAGGCACAAAAAAAACGTCGGACAAGTGTCCGGCACCCCCCAAAGGGGCTTCGATTGGGGGGGTGCTAACACAATTTAGGCGCCCTCGGTGGAGGTTTGATACGTCTCCGGCGTATGTATAATTTTTTTATGTTCCATGCTTGATTATATATCAATTGCCACATGTTTTTATAATATTTTACATCATTTTGGCATATTTTATGAAACTAACCTATTGACAAGATGCCCAGTGCTAGTTTCTGTTTATTATGTCTGTGCGTTGCAGAAAAGGTCCAAAATCCAAAGTGCTAAAAAAAATCCAAAACAATTACATAAATTCTTTTTCGCCAAAAGACTTCGGGAGCCAGAAGGACAAGTCCAGTGGAGGCTTACAGCCTCCAGGTGCCACCCAGACACGGTTGGACCTACGATGGCGGCCGGGTGCCACCTGATTGGCTCGTCCACCCCCTCGCGTCACCTCTTCGCCTATATATTTTCTCCTGACCTAAAAACACCGAACACCGAAGGTTTTCTCCAGAAACGTACCTGAGCTCCGCCGCCACCAAAAACCCTAATCCGGGGCACAGAAGTTCCTGTTCCGGCACCCTGTCGGGATTGGGAATTGCCCCCGGAGCCATCTCCTTCGACTACGCTGCCTCCATGATGCGCCATGAGTAGTTCCCCCATGGACTACGGGTTCTAGCTGTAGCTAGATGGTACTCTCCCCCATGTTGTTCAATACAATAGTCTCATGAGCTGCCTTACATGATTGAGATTCATCTGATGTAATCGGTGTTGTGTTTATTGGGATCTGATGAATTGTGAAATTATGATCAAGTTTGCTCATCACTTATATCTATGTTCTATTTAAGATCTTGCATGCTCTCCGATCCTTGTGGTTGCCTTGATCACGTAATTACTTGTGTATCTACAAGAGGGAGTATTTATGCTAGATAGTAGGTTCATGCCTCTTTTTGTCTGAGCTCGGGTTGACAGAAACGATTAAGACTAAAGATGTGCTGTTGCTACTGGGGGTATAAATGCGGTGTTTACTTCCTTGTGTTGTTTCATTGCTTATATTATGCACCATGCTTATTGCAATTGTCCGTTGCTTGCAACTTAATACTTCCGGGTGACAGGCTGGATAGCGATCTCAGGGTGGATTATTAGTCATAGACGCAGTTGGATAACGGTCTATGTATTTTGACGTAATGCCCAATTAAATAGTTCAGTACCTTGTCATCATAGCATTGTTATGCGCCCACAATCTTGTCAATTGCGCGACTGTAATTTATTTACCCAACACTTGTTCTGTTTATTGGAGAGTTACCTCTAGCGAAGCTAGGAACCCCGGTCCATATTCATCCATCAACTATTTTCCGCGCCATTGCCTCCATTGTTACTATTGCTACTGATACTTTACTGTTACTATTGCTCTCATATTACTGTTGCTTTCACATCACTTATGTTACTAGTGCTTTTCCAGGTGTGGCTGAATTGACAACTCAGCTGCTAAGACTTATAAGTATTCTTTGGCTCCCCTTGTATCGAATCAATAAATTTGGGTTTTACTTCCCTCAAAGATACTCTTCGATCCCCTACACTTGTGGGTCATCAAGACTATTTTCTGGCGCCGTTGCCGGGGAGCATAGCTCTACTCATAAGTTCACTTGGGGAGTACATTCTACCTCTCACTCTTTCTTTCGGTTTTGTTTTATTTTTCTTAGTCTACTTTTGCTTAGTTTACTTTCGCTTAGTTTTGTTTTTCTTAGTTTAGTTTAGTTTAGTTTTGTTTATCTTATATACTCGAAAATCCATAAAATTTAAAAATCAAAAATTATAAAAACTTTTGGTACATGGTTACTTTCTTTGAAACTAGATCTTATTGGCAAGGTGGGTTCATAGAGGATGAACAAAAATATTATAAGGGATACCACTTGTCTCCAAAAAGGTTATACTTATGGAAATTAATAAATCAACTGGAGATGTATGCTAGAAATTTATGCTGTATATTTGACATATCTTTTTGCTGTGATGAATCTGATTGTCATATGAATTTTAAACACTTTCCTTTCCAATGTGCGTGTAATGTTAATGAAACCTTAGCTTCTAATGCTAAAGGATATTATAATTATTATGATGTGGAACGAATTGAAGAATTTGTTGCTTTTAAGGGTGCCTATGAAATTGCTTCTTTCCTTCAAAATGTTGATGATGCCCCTTACGAATCTGAAAGTCTTGCTATACTTAAATATTGTTATGATAACTACAAGGATGATAATGCTTTTATTATTGAATATCTTAAAGGTTTATCTCCCCCGAAAGAAGAGACTAATGCCTTGCAGGAAACCGTGGAAGAAGAAATTGCTGAAACTGAAAGCTCATTGGATGAAAAAGAGGAAGAGAGTGACGAACAGAAGGAGGAAGAATGGAGTAGCTACCCATGCTCATATTATAATGATAGTAACTCCTCAACTCTTACATTATTTGATTTCCCTCCATTCTTACCGAAGGAGGATGAATGCTATGTTCTTATAGATTCTCTTGAAATATCCCTTTTTGATAAAACTGATACTTGCTATGCTTATGGGTATGATGTCCCTATGAATGAAACTTGTGAAAATGATTATGCTACTGTTATTTATTATAATCCATGCTATTTTGATAAACCTTATGATAATCCTCTATTTGTTCCTACTATTGATATGCATGATAATGAGGAGTGTTGCTTAGATTTTTTTTATGATAAAGCTCTAGATGATGGTCCTATGTTGCTTGATGATATTAATTGTGCTACTGTTGAAAATGGGATTGGAGAGGTTTTGAATTTAGTTAAATGGAGTCCCATAACTCTTGAGAGTGATCTTTCATCTTGTTATAAAATTGTTAAAAGTGGGATTGGAGAGATCATGACTTTAATTAATTTTGATTCCACTAGTTTGAAGCTAAAAATTATATGTTCGTAGATCATGAAAAGCATGCTTTATGTGATAATTATATTGTTGAGTTTTTTCATGATGCTACTTAAAATTACTATGAGAGAGGAAAATATGGTTGTAGAAATTTTCATGTCACTAAAACACCTCTCTTTGTGTTGAATTTTTTTAAACTGCTCTTGTTCTACATTCCTATGCTTGATACTTTGTTCTTCATGGATTTATTTCTTTACAAGATTCCTATGCATAGGAAGAGGGTTAGACTTAAATGTGTTTCAAATTTGCTTCTTGATGCTCTCTCTGTGCTTCAACTCTTATTCTTATGAGAGCATCATTAAAATTATCATGCCTAGCTAAAAGGTGTTAAAGAGAAGCGCTTATGGGAGGCAACCCATTTTATTTTTACCTACTGTTTTGTGTGATTTTTGGGGGATGTTACCTATGTAGCAACTCCCTTGTATCTTTTTGTTTTGGTTTTTTGTGCCAAGAATAGCCTCTAAAGAGAGGAAGACTAATTGGTGAGTTTGCTGTCTAGAAACAGATTTCTGTTCTTCACTGTTCGAAAATCCAAAAAATCACAGAACGTCATCCGTGGCTGAAATTGTTTGACAGGAAGAATAAGGGTTTTTTCTACCTTTCTCTAGTTTTAAGTTTTCTGAATTGAGGTCCATAAGTGCCCCGAAAAAATTTATCTTTACAGTCTGTTCTGTTTTTGACAGATTCTGTCCTTAGTTTCAATTGCTTCTTTCACGGGCAAAGTGAAGCTTTTTAAAGCTAGAGTTTTACTTAGACCTTTGTGACAGTAGCTAATTTGTTCTAAAAATAATTTCATGATATGTGCTTTGGAACTGAAGGAATATATTGTTTTTGTGGACTAACCCCTCTAATGAAGTTGCGATAAGTTTTGCGTGAAGGAAGTTTTGAATTATCCAAGAGCGAGGTGATGAATAAAGATCAAGAAGGTATAAAAGTCTAAGCTTGGGGAGGCTCCCCATGGACCCTCCTCTGAAATATTCAATAAGTCACAAGCTTCTAAGATTGGGGATCCCAAGGCATCCCCTTCTTCATCGACAATCATCGGTTTCTCTCATAGGACTATATTTTTTAATCCTTTACACATTAAGTGTTGTTCTTGGAGTGTCAGTTTGTTTTTACTTTCAGTTTGTTTGTGTTTTTTTCTCTGGTCATATCAATGTTGGATCCTATTATTCTTGTTTGGGAGAGGGACACGCTCCGCTTTTTCGTAGAATACTCTTGTGCTTCACTTATATATGTTGAGTATTCAGTTTTCGTTATTCTTGCTTCTAGCTCTTGTTTTTCATGCATCTCTTGTTCAGAGCTATTAGTTATTTTATAGAAAGTACTCTCTTGCTTCACTTATATTTGTTTGGAGAGTTGATTGATGTTTGGTTGAATGGAAATTATTATGTAGGAAGTGTGAAAAGAGGTGCTTGCATAATCTTGTAGATCATTGTCTTGAATCTTTGATACTTGTCAATTGTTTAGAGATATGAAGTAGATTAATGCTTAAACTTGTGGATCATCTAGTAAGAATAGATTAGTAAAGAACTACTGTAAAGTTTTAAAATTATGGTGCTTGTCCTGCTTGGTAGCTCTCAAAAGTCTAGATATTCTTTTTTGCAAAGAGTTGGTTTGGCTAACAAGGTAGACAGTGTGAAGTCTAGTGGTTATGCATGATGTATATATGTAGTCATTCATTGAACCAAGTTGATGTTATGTGTTTGCTTGACATCCTGCTAAACCCAAAAATTCCGTACTGAGAGGGAATACTTCTCGTGCATCCAACTCTCTGTGCCAAATATCTTTGCCATTTGTGTCCACCATACCTACCTACATGTGGTATTTCCTCTCCACTCCATGTAAAATTTTCGTGTGCTATCTTTAAAACTTTCAAAATTCTCCTTTTTGTGCCTCTTTTTTTAAGTTAGACTAGCAAACATGCCCGTGCGTTGCAACGGATCAAGCGTAAAAAAATGGGTTGAAAAAGGTGAGCATGATCCAAGTTTTGCCACAAAGTCGATCGACCCGCGTAATTCTAACCTCGATTCACCACTTTGACTTAATCGTTAATAATAAATATGCTCGTGCTTTGCAACATGTTTAACTTTGCTTAGCCTTTTTTCAAGCCATGGGGAATATTAGAGTACTAAAAATAAGTTTTTTTACGAAACTTTCTTAACTGGGACACAACAATTTAGAAGAATTAGGATCACTTCCAGGTTGGATCATTCTATAATAAAACAAATGGCAGATATTTTTTTGGCGTTAGTCAAACGTATCATACCGTCAAGATGGCGTGTACATTCCGCCGTGCTAAGCCTTTTTTCAAGCCATGGGGAATATTAGAGTATTGAAAATCAGTTTTTTTTATGAAACTTTCTTAACGGGGACACAACAATTTAGTAGAATTAGGATCACTTCCAGGTTGAATCATTCTACAATAAAACAAATGGCAGCTATTTTTTTGGCGTTAGTCAAACGTATCATACCGTCAAGATGACGTGTACATTCCGCCGAATCTATTTTACTACCTCTTATATCTTAATTGTTGAAAATATCTTGAGAAGAAAAGAACTCGCAGAGTAGTAAACAATTTTAAGTTATCTGGAAAATCTTGGACACATAAGAGATAGCATCAGTCGGTATATCCTTCTTTGGAATGAAGTGTAAATAATCATTTATTCTTTGGTGGTTTCAATACCTAAATACTTCATCAGCTCACGCTAGTCAATCTAACCATCCATTTCTTAGGCTGATAATGTATCTGATACACACAGGGGCGGAACCAGGAAATACACATAGGGGGGGCGAACATTGAGCACAACTCTAGGATGGAGAAGTATGTAAGAAAATATATAGGTGGTAATTGTGGCTGTAGCAAAATATGTACTATGATACCCCCATTAAGCATTGATAACATAATAGACATATTGAAAACAGGTGTCATGCAGTGACAACTTAAGTAATTTAGGTTTGCCAGGGCGAACAAGTACGCTCCATAAATTTTTCGTCATATATGCAAGTTTATTCAACGAAAAAACGATCTGCAAACTATTTAGTTTCGAATCCATCAAATACAACTCCAAAATCATGAAGGAAATGGAAAAACTCAGAACTAATAACATGGAGTTATGTCGCTTGAAACGCACGTTGGCTGCCCCGATTTGACCTCGAAATTGTATGCACAAGTGATGTTCGTGGTGTCGAGATGAACTAGACATTCACAGATGCCGCCGGGTAATTTCGCGGTAATTTTTAGTTTTACCCCGAGGAAAACTTTTGAGATTATCATCATATTGATATGAAGTCAGACCATCACGCACCACTCTTTTTTTTATGTGCACTGATCAAGCACTGCATTTAGCTAAATCTTTTACACCATCACTTGTTGTTATGTGTCGAGAACCCATTGCAATATTTCCCCCCATAGCAATATTTTCACGAATTATATTTATAAGCGGCCTCTTAGAAATCCTTTTTTTTAGCCAAAACCCGTGTTAGCATCCTGGTGTGCTCCAAATATGAGAAGCTTGTGTCTGCTTCTTTGGCTGCTTGGCCCGCTAGCTGCTTTGATGGAAGAATATACGTAGAGAGAGATGAGAAACTATAGGGAGGAGAAACTGCACGTGGAGAGTGCAGCTCGTGGGTACATGAAGGGAGAAAAGTCAAAAAGCAAGCATGTTACTTCTCAGTTAGATCTTCTGCGGACATCTCCTATGTGTCTCACTATACTAAAATCAAGTTTAAGACATTCACACACGGCAGGATACATAGCTATTTGCACAAATAATCTCAGCTGTTAAACATTTTTCAGATTGTTGGGGGGGAGCCGTGGCCCCTGCTGGTCCCCCCCGGTTCCGCCGTTGGATACACACTCCTTTCTTAATCCCCAGGTTGTGCTGACAGATGGTATAAAATCACTTTACAAAGGGTAAAGACTCTACACACAATAACACATATACTTTTTGCATTGTTAATAATTTGCATGTCTTGGAAACACAAAAAGAAAACTAAGCTTTACCATGATACTCGTGGAAAATGGTGGCTGATCACAGAGAAGAGGATGCAGCACCACACAGCGAGGAGAGAGAGACGTTCAGAGAGAGAAAGCAGAGGCACACGCGCATAGCAGGCAAGGGGGCAAACTGCTGCTGCTCTGGTCGTCTCCAGCTCCTCCTAGTCCCTGTTCTATACTCGCACGCCAATCCAAGGAAAGAAGAATGACCCGCGGCATAGCTGAATGGAATTAAGCCATGAAGGAAGAGGTTATTTAGTGGGGATCGAAATCCCATCCAAGAAAATCCTCTCCATCGCTGCACGCGCGCCGTCCCAGATCTGGCTGAGCTATTACGTGCGATTGGGTAGATGAGGGCGGCGTTGTTCGGTGCCGAGCGGAACGGTGGAGTGGACCTCGCCGGCAGCGGGGATAATCTGTTATGGCCGGCGGGAAAGGCGTCGGCGCCCCTAGTTCGTCGTCTGAACGGAGACGTCATGGGGATGCGTCGCTGAGGGAACAGGGAGCCGCCTGGGCCGCGAGCTCGCTCGAGTTACGGGTCACTGCCCAGCTCGAACCCTCCAATGTCGCCGGATGCCTCCCCTCGAGAGAGAACCAGAGAGTAGGACAGTAGGTGCTCGGGGCAGCAACGTCTCGGCCGGCCCGTAGCAGGAAGACAGATAAGGTAGGAGCTGAAGCCGTGGTGGCGGCGACAAATCCAGACGTTGGCGGCGACCAAATCTGGTGATGTCGGGGACGGTGGCTCGCCCAAGGGAGGTACCACAGCTTGCAGAAGGGGAAACGGTGGCGTGTCGTTCCGTTTCTCCCGCCGGATGAGGGAAGCGACGCCGCTCACGGGATTGAGGGGTGCTGGCCGGATGGGGAAAAGGTGTATCGTGTTCTGTTCTGGTCAAGGAGGACGGTTCATGCGGATATGCTTTCCGTCAGGTGAGGAGAAAAAAAAACACCCGAATCGGTACGATGGCAATTTTGACGTAGTATATGATTTGGTGAGAGGGTAAATTAGTAATTTTATGGTTGGACGAAAATTTTGGGAGAATCAACTCTTCCTTTATTATTAGGTAAAGATATAACCTGTGACAAGCAAGGTCATTTCCCCCCTTTCATCTGGTTTTGATGGTTCACGTCCTCACTTGAATTTACCCGAGAGTGGCTTAAGCAAAATATAAATATAACTCACCATTCTCCTCCACACAATGAAAATCTGATAAATCAGCTCAAACATTGGTTAGTGGTGAAACAAAGGAGAAAGAGGAATGTACTCATTCCTCTAAAACCAGCCGCTCTCAAAAGTCTAAAAGCCTTGCTTGAAATGGGGGACTAGCTAGTTTCTTTACTGTGAAGTCATTGACGAATGCATGCATATCTCAAAAATGTTTTACTTCTGTAAAAAATAAAAATAATAATAAAAAGCTCTACCACATGACCAATCCCTGCTTTCCTCTGCGAAGGTCCTTTCTTTTACTTTTATGTTGATTCAGTCTTCCTCTTCCTTCTAAACTCCTCAAGCAATCACTTGGTGTCAACTTTGTTTCATGTTTTACTTCATGTTATCTTTGTGTCTAACTGTGAAAACTTTGTATTGATTTTATCTTGAGATAAACAAGTTGCAAGTTGAAACTCTTTGCTGAAAACTTAAATCTTTCTTTAGGTTGGCCAAACTCCTTTGTTGAACTAATATTGCTTTGTGAGATTTCAATCATTGTCAAGTGTTATACTTTAAATTTCCAAATTACTCTTTTCTAGTTAATTCTTGCTTAGATGTTGCACCTGGTTAATCATTGTTTGTTTCATTCAATGAACCTTTGTTTTGGATCAATGCATTCAGTTCATATGTTTCACATGATTATTTGATCAAGATTGTGTTGGTAGCATGTCACTTGAAAAATTATTTTGTTATCACTTACCTACTCGAGGATGAGCAGGAGTTAAGCTTGGGGATGCTGATACGTCTCCGACGTATCTATAATTTTTGATGTTCCATACTTGATTATATATCAATTGCCACATGTTTTTATAATGTTTTACATCATTTTGGCATATTTTATGGAACTAACTGATGCATGTAAAATGCATACATGAACTTTGCATTATAATTCTCATATTTCAATCATATTTGCATCATATAAGGGGTTATATCATTGTTTTATAATGATTTTGGGAAGATTTCATAGTTTTCCTATTTTTTTGGAATTAACCCTGCACTGGCAGAAAACCATATTTTCTATATTTTGATGTTTCAGGGACCCAAACGACGTCCAAATGACCTGAAAATTTACGGGGATCATTTTTTGGAAGAAACAAAGCATAGGGAAAAACGATGGAAAAAAGTGGAGGCCAGAAGGCCGAAAGGGGGCGGCCCACACGGCCCCTGTACCTGGCCGCGTGGGCCCACCTATTTTGGCCCTCGTGGCCCCTTTTGCGATGATCCTTCTTCCCGAAGCTTCCTCGTGACCTAAAAACGACTATAAAAATAGTCCCTCGACGTTTTCCAGGAGGAGGCGGTGGAGAAACAGAAAACCAGAAACAGAGAGACAGAAGGCTGCCGCCGGAGAAGATCGGAGGGGGGAAACACCGCCGGAATCCACCTCCGGAGGGCTCCACCCCCCTCCGGCATGTTCATCATCAACATCTACAGCAAGATCATCTCCATCTCTCCACTGTAAGCTCTTGGCAAACATGATGTATGATGCAATATACTTTTCCCGTGATCTATTGTGTCTCTCCATCTATGTTTGAGAAGTGATTTGTTCATGGCAATAGTGAAATAGTTCGTTGATTGGTTGCATACAAGTTTTGTTATCTTTTATGATTGTCTTGATGTACAATGTATGAGTGCACGCATATGTTGGGGAATGCATGTAAGGTGATCACCGGTAAGGTAATGGAGTGAGGAGGACTTGGAAGGACAAGTAAACCCAAGATCGAATCATGAAGTTACTCTATTGGGGGATATATGGGAGACCCTAGAACTTAAGGCTATGGTGGGACAATTATGTCTTAATAATTCATGTGCTGCACATTTAATTGGCCATGAGATCCATCATAAGACTTGTGTAATTTGCTTACTGACTTGGCTACACCTATTTATGGCTCCCCCCTGGAAGAAACAATTAAGACTAAAACATGTGCTTCACTAATTGTGACAACCACACGAATGAAATAACAATTGCCAGAACATTTGCTCCCTTGAGATATTTGCTACTTGAGATCCTTACTACTTGCTACTTTAAGAAACTTGCATTAGAAAACTTGCTCTTAGAAACTTGTTGCTAGATAAACCTACTCCACATCACTTGCTTCCATTAGTTAGTTCTTTTCATACTCAAATTTATTGCTTTGCATAAAAGGCCATATAAGAGGGTTATAGGGCTTTAGAGAATAGATAGTTTACCTTCAGCTCCTCGTGGGTTCGACACTCAAATACTTATCGAATTGTGCTACAGTGATTCCTTACTCTTGGGGATTATCACTAACCTATTGACAAGATGCCCAGTGCCAGTTTCTGTTTATTATGTCTGTGCGTTGCAGAAAAGGTCCAAAATCCAAAGTGCTCAGAAAAATCCGAAAAAATTACAGAAATTGTTTTTCGCCAGAAGACTCCGGGAGCCAGAAGGACAAGTGCAGGGGAGGCCCAAAGCCTCCAGGTGCCACCTAGGTGCGGTTGGACCTAGGGTGGTGGCCGGGTGACACCTGGTCGGCTCGTGCACCCCCTCGCGTCGCCTCTTTGCCTATATATTTGCTCCTGACCTAAAAACGCTGGAACATCGAAGGTTGTTGTAACATCCCAGGGTTTTAGATTTTTGTTTGTTTTTCTTTTTGCATCATTGCACCTGATGTATGATCGCATCGCATGTTTTTTACCGCAAAAACTATTTTATTAAACCACATTTTATTTTGCAAAAAATTGTCGGAAAAGTTTTACCGAGACAGTCATCTCTTTTTTCTAAAATTATTTGCCAAATTTATTTTGCAAAATAAAAATAAATAAAATGTTTTGAGTGTTGCGAAAGAGCAGCCCAAACCGGCCCAAACCCACCTAACCTCCAAACCCTAGGGTTCCCCCTTGGATTTTTCCTTTCCACCCCCCCTGGCATCTTGCAGCCACCCTCCTCCGTTTTCGTCGTTTCACGAAAATAGCCTTCCACCTCCTCTCTTTTTCTTTTTTACCCTCCTTTTCTTTTTCTTCGCTCCTCTTTTCTTTTCTTCCATTTTCTTTTTCCCCCTTATCTTATCTCTCCCCGTGGCCTCTCCTTCCTCACGCAGCACTCGCATGAGCCCGCACCTTCCCTCCCCGCGCAGCCGGCCACCCCGAGCTGGCCGCCCTCCTCGCTGGCCCGCCGTCCTCGCCCTGGCCGACCTCCGCCGCCAGCCTCTCCTCCCCTCCCACCTAGCTCTCTCTCCCGGCCTACCGCTCACCTCGCGCGTCACCCCAGCTGCCGGTCACCGCGCCGCTTCTCCCTCTTCCTCTCCGGCGGGCCGTCCTCCGAGCTCTCCTCCCCGGCTGCCCTCTCCTGTCCCCGTGCACCCTCTCTCCCCTCCAGCCCGCGCCACTCTCCTCTGCCGCCGCACCTCCTCCTACCTCTGGCCGACCCCGACCTCGTCTCCTTCTGCCGCGGCCTCGTTGCTCTCCTTCGCTGGCGCCTTCCTCTGCGAGCTCGCACACCCATCCTCGACCTGCGTCGGTAACGCCGCCGTCCACTCCTTTGCAGGGGTGAGCTCCTCCGCCTCTAGCTCGCCGACGGCACTTCTTCTTCGAGCCGTGGCTAGTAGCAGTACTGTAGGGCACCTCCACCTTCTTCCATGCCGATGGCCAGTCGTGCTGGTGTTGTCGTGCTGCTGTGCTTCCCGTCTCCATGTCGTGCGTGCTGTTTGTCCTCTGTCTGCACCCTGGTACTCCTCGCTGCACGCATCTCCGATGCCCGCCGCCTATTCGATGAAATGCCCACAAGGACCCGGTGTCTTTTTCCCGCGACCGTGAAGCCGTTCCCTGACATCTCCGATGTGCATCTCCGTGTTGCCGAGTCCGAGCCCCGATGACACCGCCAAGGTCTACCTCGACACCGAAACCCGACAAGATCCCTGATGTCCGAACCCCGACACCGGAACCGCCAAGCTCTCCTCTTTGAGTCTATTTGTGCCGGCCGCCTTCGTGCGCGCGCCGTGAACCCTGAAGACCCGTTGCCGTGAAGCGCCGTGTCGTGAATCCTGGAGACCGGTGCCGTGCAATGACAAGTTCGACGACCATCGAGGATAAGCCAAGGTCCGCAACCACGATGACCCGAGTACAACTACCTCCACGACGACGACTACGGAACGACTACTTTGACTATGTCAACTACTTCGACCCCGGATGGATGGCTACCTCGACTACTTCGACTCCGGACGGACATCTACTTTGACTACTTCCTCTCCGAATCCGAAGTTTCCCCGAATCCAATGTGTGACCCCATGCCCTATCCCTATACCATATATGTGTATCTTATAAAACCATGCATGCTTAATCAACATTGAACAATTGTTCACTTAGTCGAATTAATCCACCTTTAGTTATGGGGTTTGTCCGGTGCATCTATATTGTGCACCGATCCCGTTGTGGTGATTCTATTCAGAACTATGTGGTTATGTTTAACTTTAATGCTTGCAACTATTATGAGAGAGGAAGAGATAAGAATCCCCTTTATGTTTCTATGTTATTTAAAATGCAAGCTATTGATTATTATATGCATTGGTTACCTCAAATTTGTTGTTATTTATTCATATATAAAATGCCAATGCATAGGAAAAGAGTTAGACTTAAAAGTTAATGGTTTAATGTTTTGTGGTGTGCTCTTTATGCTTTTATTTCATATTCAGTTTGGGTACACCTTTATATCTTGAGAACTTGCAAAATAACTTTACCTACTGTTTTTTTTTAACAATTAGTTTAAGATTTTCTTTTTATATAAAATTTGGGAAAGTAAATGAGAAGGATGAGTAATGGAGAAGTTGGGGTCGACTTTGAACATGTGTTGTTCATGCCAATGGAACCGTTGCAAAGTCTCTATCATTAAAACTTTTCCCAAAGCTAAAACCAAATAAAAAGAGTGTTTTATATTGTATATATTTTCTCCTCTTTTGCCTTTTTGCTAATTTAAAAACAATAAAAATATTTTCTTTCTTCTTTGTTTGTTTCTCTTGAATCTTTCTTGGTTCTTTTTGTTTCCTTTTGATTTTTTTCTTCAGTTTGATTTTTGGTTTTTGAGTCAAGGTTCTTGTTTACTACTGTAACATCACCTTTTTATCTTGTTTTTCATCTTAATGGCAAGAATAACCTCTTTTGAGAGGTAGGATTAAACAATGGTGATTTTCTGTCCAGAAAACAGATTCCTGAGCTTCACTGCCAAAAATGTTAAAAATCACAGAAGAGGAATATTGACTTGATATTTTACGAAAGAAATATTCAGTTATTAATACACAATTAATTAGTTCAAAGTTTTTTGGTTTGAGCAACGTAAGTGCCTCCGAAAATTCACTCTTTACGGGCTCTGCAGTTTTTGACAGATTTTGTCTTTATTTCGCATTACTCTCATTACTTGTGTTTTGTGTGGTTCTTTTGATCAAGGAGCATTACACAACCATAGTAACAGTAGATAATGTTTAGAATCAATTCATGATATGTTTTTGCTGTACCTATGAGGATTTAATTTATTGAGACACTAACCCCTCTAATCAAGTTTTATGTTGAGTTTTGTGTAAAGAGAATTTTCAGGTGGAAGAGTTGAGGGTGATGAACAAATATCGAGAGGGACAACCACTCAAGCTTGGGGATGCTACCCCTAAGCTCACCATACATACAAGAATTTAAGCTTGGGGATGCCAAGCCACCTCACTCCAACCATCTTGATACCAAGTAAGTAAGCCTAGCTATATGGCTATAAAGAAAGCGCTTTACGGGAGTCAACCCGGTTGTTTTTACTTTTGATTTTCTTTGTGACCTCTTGCTATAACAAGAGAATGTTTTCTTAGCTTAGTTTCTGGAATAATTAATAAAGTGCCAAGTTTTACCCATTTTGGTTTGAAAAAGTTGCTATTTTGCATGCGGAGATTTCATTCCAGCACAAGTCTGTGCACGGTTTGATTTTTATTTATTATTCTGTATCTCTGAATGAGCTGATATTTTTACTGTAACTGCAAATTTTCATCCTCTGTTTGCCTGAATGTTTTCAGAATTTTTCGACAAGTTTAAGTAGGACAGAAAAATACGTTTTGCTGCTGCTGTTTTTTGGGTCAGATTCTGTCCCATATTGTTTTATGCATAGTTTGAACTTTTAAGTTGAATATTTTTGATACAATTGAGTTTATGAGTAGGCATACAACATTATACACTTTCTGGAGATTCATATGTATTTTAGTCCATGGATTATATGCAGCAAGAAACCTATTTATTTATCTCTACTAACATCACCCCACAGAAAAGAAATGGGAGAAACATTGTTTTGAAGTTTTTTCACAGGAATTGGAAGAGATGCACCATGAGTTATCCAAGGATGGTGAAAGCCATAATCTTGGGGATGTGAAGACAACCCCACTGGACCTACACACTCTTGGTTGCACACGTCTAATTTCTGTTTTTCTATCAATGCACTTTATCGCATAAACTTGAAGCGTCTTTTATTTGTTTTTGTTTTGGTTTGATTTTTATTTTGTGAGACCACCACACTATCATTTATATATGAAAGAGCTACTAGAAATATGGGTTGAAATATCTTGCATGCTTTTATTGTATTGGGAAAAGGGATGTCTAAGTTGATTTTTAATGACACATATAGTTGCATGATTCATGAGCCTCTTTATGAGTAATAATTTGCAAATGCTTTATCATGAGCTATCTTTTATTCCTGTTTTGATGCTGTATGTTATTTGGCCTTGTTTGACATGAATTATTTAGTTCTATGGACACTCGTGCATGCATCTAGATGGTCATCTTTCTCCCTTTTGCTAGCCCAAAAATTCCAACAAGTAAAAACTTGTTTCCAACACCTTCAACCAAAGTTTTTCCAGTGAGTCCACCATAACTACATATTAGCTTTATGCTATTCCAAGTATGTTTATCATGTTATTTGTGTTATCTATACCTCTAAATAAAAATGATTATGTTATTTATTGTAAAGGGAAAAGTTGGTTAAAAAGCTCTCGCGAACTTGATGCACACTTTACTTTTATTGCATTTAATAAACATGAACCATTGTGATTAATATTATGATAGTGGCTTGATAAATGTTTAAGGTTGGGAGTTAGCCCATATGTGCTGTCACATGCAAAGCTTTCAACATGTTCCATCATTTATTTAGTTGATATCATGTACTTTTGTTTATGGATGCCTATCATGATGAAATAATGTGGAAATAGAGTTAAGTTTAAATGAGTTTGTATAAATGGTTAGAGAGAAACCTGGGTCGCTAATCTAAGCCATGCATCATTCATGGTGGAAATTTACTTACATGCTATTTTGAACTTTCTGTGATACACCCTACAATAAAAAGCTATATCAAGTGGTAAATAAAAAGGGTGTTGAGGTTGTTCATTATGTTTGTTTGTCTTGTTGTTTTGATGTGGGCTTGATCCATATCATGGGACAAGAGGTACCCCAGTTGTGGCTCTTGATGATACCATTATTACTTACAATGATAGATAATTTAAACTTGCTTTGTTTCCCAAGTTGAGTAATCATGGTGTAGGTACTTGTATTCAAGGGGCATGAGACATCTAACCTTTCCTTTATCAAGGCCACTACTCATATTTGCTTTCACATTTAACTTTAATCATTCAAGATGCTATGATAGGGGAATGAGAGTTTGACACCAAGTATTACCATTGCAATCAATAACTTAAGTAGAATAGTTTGGAGGATAGATGAAACTTATGCATGCTTTACCTCTACACATTTATATATCTTTTCCGAAGTGTCCACCTTTTACATTCAGATTTTCATCTTCACTCTATGGACCACAAGTATGCAAAAGTAAGAACATCCATATTACAATCTTTTATGTTACACTTTGTGAACTATCATTGAACATCCTTGCATTGAATACTTGATATCACTTTATAAACTGTTTGCATATTGCTACTTTTTTGAATAATGAATCATTTGACTTTTTGTAGCAATAATAATCATCTTTGATATCCATTGATAGAATTAAAATGCAAAGTCCATGTTAGTTTTCTCACCTTCATACTCGAGGACGAGTATAGGTTAAGCTTGGGGATGTTGATGTATGTAAAATGCATGCATGAACTTTGCATTATAATTCTCATATTTCAATCATATTTGCATCATATAAGGGTTATATCATTGTTGTATAATGATTTTGGGAAGATTTCATAGTTTTCCTATTTTTCTGGAATTAACCCTGCACTGACAGAAAACCCTATTTTCTATATTTTGATGTTTCAGGGACCCAAACGACGTCCAAATGACCTGAAAATTTACGGGGATCATTTTTTTTTGGAAGAAACAAAGCATGGGGAAAAAGGATGGAAAAAAGTGGAGGCCAGAAGGCCGAAAGGGGGTGGCCCACGCGGCCCCTGTACCTGGCCACGTGGGCCCACCTATTTTGGCCCTCGTGGCCCCGTTTGCGACGATCCTTCTTCCCGAAGCTTCGTCGTGACCTAAAAACGACTATAAAAATAGTCCCCCGACGTTTTCCAGGAGGAGGCGGCGGAGAAACAGAAAACCAGAAACAGAGAGACAAAAGGCTGCCACCGGAGAAGATCGGAGGGGGGAAATGCCGCCGGAATCCACCTCCGGAGGGCTCCACCCCCCTCCGGCATGTTCATCATCAACATCTACAGCAAGATCATCTCCATCTCTCCACTGTAAACTCTTGGCAAACATGATGTATGATGCAATATACTTTTCCCGTGATCTATTGTGTCTCTCCATCTATGTTTGAGAAGTGATTTGTTCATGGCAATAGTGAAATAGTTCGTTGATTGGTTGCATACAAGTTTTGTTATCTTTTATGATTGTCTTGATGTACAATGTATGAGTGCACGCATATGTTGGGGAATGCATGTAAGGTGATCATCGGTAAGGTAATGGAGTGAGGAGGACTTGGGAGGACAAGTAAACCCAAGATCGAATCATGAAGTTACTCTATTGGGGGATATATGGGAGACCCTATAACTTAAGGCTATGGTGGGACAATTATGTCTTAATAATTCATGTGCTGCACATTTAATTGGCCATGAGATCCATCATAAGACTTGTGTAATTTGCTCACTTACTTGGCTACACCTATTTATGGCTCCCCCTCCTAGAAGAAACAATTAAGACTAAAACATGTGCTTCACTAATTGTGACAACCACACGAATGAAATAACAATTGTCAGAACATTTGCTCCCTTGAGATATTTGCTACTTGAGATCCTTACTACTTGCTAATTAAGAAACTTGCATTAGAAACTTGCTCTTAGAAACTCGTTGCTAGATAAACCTACTCCACATCACTTGCTTCCATTAGTTAGTTCTTTTCATACTCAAATTTATTGCTTTGCATAAAAGGCCATATAAGAGGGTTATAGGGCTTTAGAGAATAGATAGTTTACCTTCAGCTCCTCGTGGGTTCGACACTCAAATACTTATCGAATTGTGCTACAGTGATTCCTTGCTCTTGGGGATTATCACTAACCTATTGACAAGATGCCCAGTGCCAGTTTCTGTTTATTATGTCTGTGCGTTGCAGAAAAGGTCCAAAATCCAAAGTGCTCAGAAAAATCCAAAAAAATTACAGAAATTCTTTTTCGCCAGGAGACTCCGGGAGCCAGAAGGACAAGTGCAGGGGAGGTCCAAAGCCTCCAGGTGCCACCTAGGTGCGGTTGGACCTAGGGTGGTGGCCGGGTGACACCTGGTCGGCTCGTGCACCCCCTCGCGTCGCCTCTTTGCCTATATATTTGCTCCTGACCTAAAAACGCTGGAACATCGAAGGTTGTTGTAACATCCCAGGGTTTTCCCCAAATAAGATTTTTGTTTGTTTTTCTTTTTGCATCATTGCACCTGATGCATGATCGCATCGCATGTTTTTACCGCAAAAACTATTTTATTAAACCACATTTTATTTTGCAAAAATTTGTCGGAAAAGTTTTACCGAGATAGTCATCTCCTTTTTCTAAAATTATTTGCCAAATTTATTTTGCAAAAGAAAAATAAATAAAATGTTTTGAGTGTTGCGAAAGAGCAGCCCAAACCGGCCCAAGCCCACCTAACCTCCAAACCCTAGGGTTGCCCCTTGGATTTTTCCTTTTCACCCCCTGGCATCTCGCAGCCACCCTCCTCCGTTTTCGTCATTTCACGAAAATAGCCTTCCACCTCCTCTCTTTTTCTTTTTTACCCTCCTTTTCTTTTTCTTCGCTCCTCTTTTCTTTCCTTTTCTTCCCTTTTCTTTTTCCCCTTATCTTATCTCTCCTCGTGGCCTCTCCTTCCTCACGCAGCACTCGCACGCACGCGCACGCGAGCCCGCACCTTCCCTCCCCGCGCAGCCGGCCACCCCGAGCTGGCCGCCCTCCTCGCCGGCCCGCCGTCCTCGCCCTGGCCGACCTCCGCCGCCAGCCTCTCCTCCCCTCCCACCTACCTCTCTCTCCCGGCCTCCCGCTCACCTCACGCGTCACCCCAGCTGCTGGTCACCGCGCCGCTTCTCCCTCTTCCTCTCCGGCGGGCCGTCCTCCGAGCTCTCCTCCCCGGCTGTCCTCTCCTGTCCCCGTGCACCCTCTCTCCCCTCCAGGCCACGCCACTCTCCTCTGCCGCCGCACCTCCTCCTACCTCTGGCCGACCCCGACCTCGTCTCCTTCTGCCGCGGCCTCGTTGCTCTCCTTCGCTGGCGCCTTCCTCTGCGAGCTCGCTCACCCATCCTCGACCTGCATCGGTAACGCCGCCGTCCACTCCTTCACAGGGGTGAGCTCCTCTGCCTCTAGCTCGCCGACGGCACTTCTTCTCCGAGCCGTGGCTAGTAGCAGTACTGTAGGGCACCTCCACCTTCTTCCATGCCGATGGCCAGTCGTGCTGGTGTTGTCGTGCTGCTGTGCTTCCCGTCTCCATGTCGTGCGTGCTGTTTGTCCTCTGTCTGCACCCTGGTACTCCTCGCTGCACGCATCTCCGATGCCCGCCGCCTATTCGATGAAATGCCCACAAGGACGCGGTGTCTTTTTCCCGCGACCGTGAAGCCGTTCCCTGACATCTCCGATGTGCATCTCCGTGTTGCCAAGTCCGAGCCCCGATGACGCCGCCAAGGTCTACCTCGACACCGAAACCCGACAAGATCCCTGATGTCCGAACCCCGACACCGGAACCGCCAAGCTCTCCACTTCGAGTCTATTTGTGTCGGCCACCTTCGTGCGCGCCGTGAACCCTGAAGACCCGTTGTCATGAAGCGCCGTGTCGTGAACCCCGGAGACCGGTGCCGTGCAATGACAAGTTCGACGACCATCGAGGATACGCCAAGGTCCGCAACCACGACGACCCGAGTACGACTACCTCCACGACGCCGACTACAGAATGACTAGTTTGACTATGTCAACTACTTCGACCCCGGATGGATGGCTACCTCGACTACTTCGACTCCGGACGGACATCTACTTTGACTACTTCCTCTCTGAATCCGAAGTTTCCCCGAATCCAATGTGTGACCCCATGCCCTATCCCTATACCATATATGTGTATCTTATAAAACCATGCATGCTTAATCAACATTGAACAATTGTTCGCTTGGTCGAATTAATCCACCTTTAATTATGGGGTTTGTCCGGTGCATCAATATTGTGCACCGATCCCATTAAAAATGATTTGCCATGTGTTAGGAAATAAAATTGGATCACATTTAATTTTTCATGCATTCATGTCATCAACATGCCGCTTCTTTTGCCGTAGAGGTAAAATGCATCTTTTATGTTTCCGGTGTTCGTTGCTTCTTCGGGAATAGGACGTTGAGTTGATGTGAGCAACGACAGGTTCTGCTACCTCTACTGAATTGCAGGCAAGTGATACTCTCTTGCTATCTTTGCTTGTTTTCTGTCTCTTACTCCTCCTATCTTTTGTTCCTGGCTAGCCTTATGTCACGATGCTTGTGTCTCGATCCTATTTGCATGTTTACCTGGCAGCCAGGATATGGCTACACCCCCACATCCTATTACCTGTTGCTTGTTTACCTTGTTAGCCTTGTGAGTCCTAGTGCATGCTTAGGTGCTTTGCTTGAGTCCAGTTATCTCTTTATCTAATCTTGTTGTTAACATGATAGCTAGGCTCAACTTAAATGTTAATCTTTAATTTCTGTTGCGATGGGAATAATACATTAAAGATAAGGCATCGGCGAAAGGCCAATCATGGCATTTTGTTCTGCAAGTGTCGCCTAGGACCCGAGTTCTTTTCCGCTGATCCAAGACTGAGCGCACTAAGCACATGTGGGAGTTCTATGGGCCTCCCCGCAACCTACTACCGGATCCTCAAACCTGTCCAGGAGCCACAACTTAGTTCGGGTGTTTTCCATTTGCGCGCGTACGATGATTATGATGAGCAGGTAAGATGATGATGGTTACGTGGTTACTTTACGGTAGGGCTTGCGGGATGAGCGTTTACCGCATGTGAAAGGAGGGCAATCGTATGAGTGTGCCTCCCAACACCGTTCACGCAATGGTTAGGCCCACCTCGGAGCTTCGGCCGGACTTTCAAGGTGGATCAGACCTAGCTAGGTGGCTCCCTGGACTTGTTTGTAGAGAAGGGAAGTGTTGCATCGAACGCTCCACCGGTACACCTCTAAGTGAGTGTTTCGATGCATGTGGGTTCATTGGTGCATCCCTGCAGGGTGAAATCTTTTCGAAAAGCCGTGTTCGCGGTTATGGACGACTTGGTGAAATGCGCTGGCTAAAAAGATCATAGACACCTTGCATCTTATGATGATTATAACTTAACTAGTAAGATAGATTACATGAATAATAACCCATAAAATTGTCAACTGTGTGAGTGCCTTTGGGCTTGCTGCTCGTCGTGTAAACGGGCTGGTAAGGAATCGGCTGGGTTATGTTTGGTGTTAGCATAGTTGGTTCCTTTTGCGCTCTCTTACCTTGTCTCTTATAGACGAAAGTTGTAGCGTGTCTCTATAAGTTGTTAGTGCTGCTCGCCGCCTCATCAATCGCTAACCCCCTTCCCCCAGAATTCCAGTTTTGATATCTTATGAGTATTATTTGCCAGTACTGTTTATAGTACTGAATCCTTCGGGGCTGCTATTCCAATGCAGCCAACAGGTTTGAAGTCTGACGACGTTAGCTTGGGAATCCCTCTGGCTTGGCCTGGGCAGGGATATGGTGCCTTCGTTTATCTTCAGGACTCTTAGTCCACATTTGTATTCTTATCCGTAGCTGGATACTAATTCGCTTCCGTTGTTATTTGGATCTTTGTATTGTATCTTTGTTGTTCTTGACTCGGTGAGTCGTTGTTGTATATGTTCTTTTGTGGGTTCCATCGAGAACTGTTGTAATGTTATCACACTTCCACCCGCATAACGTGTGTGTTGCGACGTGCATGTTATGCCTGGTGGGCGTCCTAGGATCGTTATTATGCGGATTTGGCGGAAACACTCAAATCTACATAGTACCGATCCGGGGGGCGTTACAGTTTTCTCCAGAAACGCATCTGAGCTCCGCCGCCACTAAAAACCCTAATCCTGGGGACAGAAGTTCCTGTTCCGGCACCCTGCCAAGATTGGGAATTGCCCCCGAAGCCATCTCCTTCGACTACGCCGCCTCCATTATGTGCCATGAGTAGTTCCCCCATGGACTACGGGTTCTAGATGTACCTAGATGGTACTCTCCCTCTCCCATGTTGTTCAATACAATAGTCATGAGCTGCCTTACATGATTGAGATTCATCTGATGTAATCGGTGTTGTGTTTGTTGGGATCCGATGAATTGTGGAATTATGATCAAGTTTGTTCATCACTTATATCTATGTTTTATTTAAGATCTTGCATGCTCTCCTATCCTTGTGTTGCCTTGATCACGTAATTACTTGTGTATCTCCAAGAGGGAGTATTTATGCTAGATAGTAGGCTCATGCCTCTTTTTGTCTGAGCTCGGGTTGCTAGAAACGATTAAGACTAAAGATGTGCTGTTGCTACTAGGGGTAAAACAGTGGTGTTTACTTCCTTGTGCTGTTTCATTGCTTACATTATGCACCATGCTTATTGCAATTGTCCGTTGCTTGCAACTTAATACTTCCGGGTGACAGGCTGGATAGCGATCCTGGGGTGGATTATTAGTCATAGACGTAGTTGGATAACGGTCTATGTATTTTGACGTAATGCCCAATTAAATAGTTCAGTACCTTGTCATGATAGCATTGTTATGCGCCCACAATCTTGTCAATTGCCCGACTGCAATAATATACAACTCAGCTTCTAAGACTTATAAGTATTCTTTGGCTCCCCTTCTGTCGAATGAATAAATTTGGGTTTTACTTCCCTCGAAGATACTCTGCGATCCCCTACACTTGTGGGTCATCAAGGTTCTCTAAGGTCTCTAATGTTAGAGTTCGGTTTTGGTCTCCAAGGCGGCATCTATGAGGTGGTAACGATGATGGCGCATTGGAATATTGTCTCTCCGACCTCTTCCTACCTCGTCAACGTTTTCGGCGTCGGTCAAGGACCCGTGAGGGTAGGTGCTACCAGATTGTTGATTTCCATTAGATCTGGGCAGTTGGTGTGTCGTTCAAGGGAAGTCGTTCGTTGGTCCATGGTGTGACATCTACGATCTCAGCGTTCGTTTTGGGTTGCGGTAAGGTTCAGTTTCTCCAGCCATCTGGATTGCCGGTGAAGGATTGCAAGCCTATGTTGCTTGGGGTGCGTCCCCAGCTGATGTTCCATCAGTGTTATTCGATCTTGTTGTTCACGGGAAGTGGCTATTGCGGTCTTCAAAGCCTTGGTTGGCGAGGGCGTTTGCAGGTGACCCAGTCTTTTGCTGCTTATTCAGTGCATGTTTCAAACTCCGACAGCCGTCGAACAATCAAAGAAGAAAGACGATCGGTACGAGTTCGAGTGTATTTTATTCTGTATTGGCCGTGTTGTGTCGAGTTGTATCTCATTTGTACCAGCAGGTTTTCTTGATAAATATTAGATAGCAGATGCCCTCGGGTGTCTTTTCTATAAAAAAGATCTCAAAAGAGACTAGAAAAGTAAAAGACACACCCCAAATTTGCCAAAAAGAACTGAAAAAGCACGAAGCTACACTCTTCAGTCTCCTTTGTTCAATCTCGTCCCGCAAAAGGCGCGACAAGTCCACAACAGGTAGCGATGTGTTCGTGAGCATCCGCCTATTCCGCTCCTTCCAAACTCCCTAGATGATGTATGTTATGATGTCGTCAGTCGTCCATTTTTTGTCCCTTGGGAAGTTCTCGATGAAATGGAGCCACCAACCGTCAAAGTCTCTTTTCGCCATGGATGCGTGATACGTCCCAGACGTATCTGTAATTTTTTATTTTCCATTCTTGATTATATATAGGTGCCACATGTTTTTATAATGTTTTATATCATTTTGGCTTATTTTATTGGACTAACCTATTGAAAAAATACCCAGTGCCAGTTTCTATTTATTATGTCTGTGCATTGCAGAAAAGGTCCAAAATCCAAATTGCTCGGAAAATTCCCAAAAAATTACAGAAATTCTACTTCGCCAGAAAACCCCAGGAGCCAGAAGGATAGTCTGGGAGGGGCCCACATACCCCAAGTGTGGCCCAGGCACGGCCGCACGTGGGCCCCACCTCGCCGCCTCGTCCACCGCTTCGCGTCGCCTCTTCGCCTATATATTCTCTCCTGACCTAAAAACGTCAGAACATCGAAGGTTTTCTCCAGAAATGCATCCAAGCGCCGCCGCCACCAAAAACCCTAATTCGGGCGGCAGAATTTTCTGTTCCGGCACCCTGCCGGGATTGGGAATTCCCCCGGAGTCATCTTCATCGCCGTTTCTGCCTCTCGTGATGCAGCGGGAGTAGTTCTTCATCGGGGCTGAGGGCTCTACTTGAGGCTATGTGGTTATCTCTCTCTCTCCCATGGTGTGATCTTTATGTGATCATGATCATTGTAATACAGTTGAATTCATGGATGTTTTTCCCCTTCATTATGTATGGATATGATGCTCAGTTTATCTAGTATAATTTCCGGAGTCAATGTTGACAACACAAAGCCAAGGTGACAGTGTGGGTGGCGTGTGTGGTGTTCGGACTTTAGGGTGTGACAGACCTACGCATGAATTGTAGTGGCCGAACTTTGAGGTGTGCTTTTGTAGCCCTACACGGTTTTATCCGAGTGACGTCTTTGTTACATGATGTTAGAGGAGGTGTTTTATGTGTTCAATTATATTACAACTGTTGAGAGAGTACACTAGTAAAAGTAGGATCCCTAGGCCTTGTTTCCAATCATCGGAACATCGTTTCTAGTCACTTTTTTGCATATTTTCTTGCTGCCATTTTTATTACAGATTACAAATACCACTTGTTACCATCCATATCACTTGTATTTTACCATCTCTTCACCGAACTAGTGCACCTATACAACTGAAAATTGTATTAGGTGTGTTGGGGACACAAGAGACTTCTTGTATCTTAATTGCAGGGTTGCTTGAGAGAGAATACATTCAACCCCTTCCTCCCGTGGATTCGATAAACCTTGGGTTACTCACTTAAGGAAAAATTGCTGCTATCCTACAAACCTCTGCACTTGGAGGCCCAACACTGTCTACAAGAATAGAAGCGCGTAGTAGACATCAATGCGGTGAAGGCCCAAAAGATCGCTAGCTTGGAGAACCGAGCCCCGGATGATGTGGTGAAGGAGCATTCGTGGCAAATATGTTGCACCGTCTCGGAATTGATGTGGAAGAGCTTGCAAATGGGGTCATGAGGCCATCCTCTCAAACCAAGGTAGTCTACCGTGTGGATTTTCGGTATGAAACTAGCCAAGCAAAGAATTTGCATGTGCCCTCCAAATCGTCTTCATGAAAAAAGGTGTGTGGGAACCCTTGAGTTGGCATTTGTATGCAGAGGCTGCCGAGTAGGTCCATGACGTCATCCACCTCCAAGCGATCATGTCCGGCTGTGGGAGGAGCTGCACCTCTCCCAAGATTTCCCAAACTTTGACAAAGCTCGCAAGATCGTCGGCGGAAGTTATGTTTTGCAAAGGCCGGATCCAATTAGCGGCTTCTAACTCCTACTTGACCGTCTGGATCTTTCTCGTTGAGATTACTAAGAAGGAGGTGGAGTTTGAACAAGTTAGAGCAACTCCAAGAGATGCCCTATTTTAGGGCTGGTGACGAAAAAACTAACTTTTACGATATTTGAGTAAAAAATGTAGCTCCAATAAATCTCCACGGTTTAACTTATCTTGTGCCCAAAAACTGGCCTCTCATGCTGCAAATTTGGGTCACGCCAGCTGCTGCCAAAACTATTTTTGGCCACGCGTGCACCCCAGCCGCCAGTCGGAACCTTCCGACGCGTTGCTGCCCCCACACCTCTCCTTCCAATCAGACTGCCATCGGCCACTGCGAGGCCGTATCTGTCATCTCTGATCCCAACACGTCCACCGCTGCTTCGTCCGTGGCCACAACATCACGGCCGCCATGCTGCCACCGAGGGATATTGCCGCCTACTGCCAAGTCTTTGCTCCTCCCATTACTAGGGAAAAGGTCAACTGCGGCGCACCATTTTGGCTACCCGTGGCGCACCACAGCTAGCGCGCCACTGATAATATTTATCTATGCTGGTGCGCCACTGGTATAAACATTACTAGTGGTGCGCCATGCGTAAATATTACCAGTGGCGCACGTAGGCGTGGTGCGCCACGGGTACATGTGCACCACGTGTATAAATGGGTGTGCCACAGGAAATATCGAGAATTTATTTTTTGTTAATACGTTCTTCATGTACCTAGCTTCTGCCTCCTCTTTACTCTTTACTCTTGTACCCTTTGTAGCTATTACCCTCGAACTTGTTCACTTGCTTACAGTCGTCCACTCGTTGTAGACTCCTGAAACTCTACCCACTACACTACGTACCACTTCTTCATCTCTATACACAAGACATATAAGGGCATGTACAACAGTCTTCTTTATCGAAAAAATGTACAACAGTCTTATTTTAACAATGACACGTAGGATAATTGCTGAGTTGGAGAAGTGAGAAATGAAAAAAAAAATTGTCTTCTCTTAGCTAAGAGATGATCTTTTAACAACAATTGTCTTACCATAAATTTGGGATAACTGGTTACTAAAGATAAAATTGTCTCATTAACCATTGTACATGCTATTTTTTAGTCATATCTATGTGACAAATGTATAATAAGACTGTCTTATCAACCATTATACATGCCCTAATATGCAACATAATATTAGGCAACGAAAAGCAAGAGTTCAAATGTCCAAAAAAATATTAGTTAAATGGATGCAAAAAAGATGTAAAATCTCATATAATATAATGACATACGAATCAAGTACGACCAACTCAAAAGCATGCCTTATATATACTTGGACACACAAACTCCAGGGACGGTGTGTGTGAGCCAAGTAGGATGCACAGACTTCGTTTTCCATACCCTCCATATGTTTATTCGTGCATATCGTAGAAGGCTAAGTAGGACCGTACCAGGATCACATAGTGCCACAACATTTCAATCATCGGCATATAAAAAAAGACAAAACTAAACAAAAATGATTTGGATTTGTGGCTATATTTGGACACACATTCCCGAGCTAGTGCTAGTGAGCAAAGTAGGATGCACTAGATGTGTATCCGTGCATATCACAGGGCTAGATCCACCCCAGGATCACACAATGTCACAACATTTTAATCATCTGCATTCTTGAAGAAAGATCAAAGCAAATGGAAATGATTCAGATTTGTGCTTCATACTTAGGTCGGAGACACACAAGCAACCTTGATAGCTCCGTTGAGCCAATCCACTGAGATTTGTGTTGTTGTACTCTTCTGAAAACTTGTATCGTGCGTGCAGCTTCTCGAAGAGGAGTTCGTGCAAATGCCCTCGGTCACGATGCCTTTGGTTCTTAGTGTTGATCGAGACCGTGTTCCGGATGATGCATGTGAGTTGAAATCCACACCCTTTGACAAGGCATTCGGGAACCAAAGGATGCCCAGTGGGGCTCACTTCGGTAAACTTTTGTCGGATGGTGCCGAGTTTGTTCGGCTCCCGATCCTTCCATGGCCTCTTCGGTTGGCAACCATCTGTGTGTTCGCCATCATCAGTGGTGTCATCCCTGGCGCCACTATTGATGTTGTCAACGGCATCCCCAGAGCCACCATCGTTGGTTTCGTCGGCATCCGTGTCTTTCTCGGCATCCTCATCTCCCGGTCGTCGCACTCGTTGCCCTGACCAGCTTCTTTCACTTCCATCTCCTGGGACAGCTTCCAGAATGGCTTAGAGGTGTCGGCCTCGTTGTTACAGTGTCCGATCAACATGTTCGCACTAAATAGAAAAAATGCAACTAGTTAGTAAAAAAATTCCCCAAAAAATCTGACATGACCTTTACTAATTTCTTGAATTAGGAGTGCCCGGTTTTTGCCAAAACGGAAATGAATCAATATTTCGGCAAAAAATGGGCGACTCATTTGAAATCCCTGCAAATTAAAATGCCACCATAGGCACACGACAAGATGCGCCCTGATTTCAGCAGTATGCCAAACCTCTTCACTACCCTGACAAGTTGCACCCTGATTTCAGTGACCTTCTTCTGCAGCAGAAAACACAAAATGTTGTTCAATATGGATTTGTGCAGCAATGGAAGATAATATAGATTTGTATATGCACATATTCTTAATTAAAAATATATGTCTTTAACTCTTTATACAATAAGCACATACCGTGCTTGGTGATTCAGAAAGTTCTTGTAACACCACTGACTCGATTTTCCACACTGCTGAAATCCTTTGTATATATTCAGGAATGTTACATGATCACCCTGTGGTACACTACAAATACAAGAGTCGAGAGCATTGTCATGAAGAAGCAAATTAAAGCAAATATAATTAAGATGCATACTTCCGACAATTTGCACAAGCATGTGGAACATACAGGGAAGGAGGCTCTTAAATAGGGAAGGTGTTGGTCATATGGCTTTTCATGATCTAAGTTTTCAAGTTTTGTTCCGTAATGCCAATGATAAGTTATCCAAAATCATTTGTTCTAGAACTAGCGAATCTATCACCAGTAGTACGGTCGCAAGCCCATAATGATAAGTGAATGGAAGCGTTTAAGCAGAATTTCCATTGATGATTTTGCTGAAATCTGAAAACAAGAGCAACTGTCCAGTGTCCTGTCTGTCTACTTTAGGAAATTGACCGTAAGTTAACTGAAATGAAGACTAGGATATCTTAGTAACTTCGTATTCCTCTATTATCGTTTATGGGTTCACATAGTAGTTGGCCACACAAAGCACAAAAACATATGTCAATATTAACAGCCAAGTATTCTGTAAAAAGCAGCACAGTAAATCAGGGTTCCTGGGTAAACAAGAAATTTGGCAGCAAGTTGATCGTGCAAAAATCAGCAGCAGCAAAACGAAGTTTTGCCTCATCAAATTCCTTCTTCACTCCCCTCATAGAAACCCACACAGTCTATAAAGTGTCCGGGTGTCAGAAAAATTCAAAGTATAAAATAGCACAAAAAATGAAGGCCATATGAGATAGAGATCCAAACCTGAACAGATAGAAATGCTACTATAGTCAATATCTCATCAGAGCATCCAAAATCATTGGCTGACAAGATCATTTTCGATATCATGGGATCCTGCATAGGATCAAAAGGTAGTAATTAACCTCTTGACTTGAGAAGAGGACGTTATTCACGGCAGAATCGCAGATGTACATAGAAATCTGTACAAGTATGACACTATATGCTGGTACAAGTACGTCTTAGGATTTAGTAGGACAATATGGTCGCAGGACTGGTTTATCTTGTCACAACCACCTATGTTAGCCCTGCCTAACTTCTGTAAACCTTTTACCTTAGATACTGACGTATATGTCTCTGGACTGGGAGTTGTGCTCATGCAAGATGGAAACTGCTTGCTTATTTTAGAAAAAGTTTGGGCCCTAAATCTAGTGCCAGCTCAGTTTATGAAAAAGAAGGCATGGCCATCTTGGAAGCACTAAAGAAGTGGCGACACTATTTTCTGGCAACTAAGTTAATCATCAATTCAGACCAAAAAGCTTAAAATACCTAGGCAATCAGAGGTTATTGGAGGGTATTCAACATAAATTGATGCTCAAGCTCTTGGAGTTCGACTATAAAATTGAGTATAAAAAAGGCAGTGACAACAAGGTTGCCGACGCTCTGTCCAGGAAGTTTCAGCTGACCACTATGGAACAGTGCTAAGTTATCTCCAGTGAAGTGCCAGCTTGGGCATAGGACATCTAGGAAACATACACTGGCGACACACACTGCACCAAGCTTCTTCAGGAGTTAGCAATTAATAAGGACAGCAACCCCAACTATACTCTGCAAGCCGGTATTTTGAGCTACAAACACAGAATTTACATTGGAACACATCCTGATCTCAAATCCAGACTGTTTCAGTCTTTCCACTCGTCAATATTTGGAGGCCACTCCGGCAGTAGAGTGACATTGCACAGGCTTAAACAATTATTTTATTGGCCAAACCTCAAAAGCTTTGTAGCAGCCAAAGTGGCAGAATGCCCAGTTTGTCAGATTTCAAAATCTGAAAAGGTACAGTATCCTGGTCTTCTTGAACCTCTGCCCATTCCTACTCAGAAGTGGAAAGAAATCAACATGGATTTCATAGAGAGGCTATCAAAATCCAAAGGCAAGGATGTGATCTTAGTAGTTGTTGACAGGTTGACTAAGTATGCACATTTCATTCCCCTGTCTCACCCAACACAGTTCCCAAGGTGGCAGCAATATGAACGTAGGTAGCAATCTGAACCGTGGACTACTCCCCAATACTCCCCAATGCACCTATGAATTTTATCCTCTTTTAAAGGTTTTAGCAAATCTAGGAAACCTAAATTTTTGTAGGGTTAAAAAACCTCAATATTGATGTTGCATGATATTACATGTCTCTTTACTTATTTCATCGCAGTTTATTATTTACTACATGTAACTCAAGAAATGAAGATATAACACAATTATAAAAAAAATTTAGAAAAGGGTCCCCCCGGCCTCTGCATAACACAATTATAAATATTAGCAAGTTCAAAGTGGGTCGTAAATTTAATCTATTATCGCTCTATTTTTGCGCTTTTCATTTTTTCTAGACGTGGTTTTTTGGAATTAGATTAAAAAAAACATGGTGAGATCGACGCATCTTATGTCTACTTCACGTAGTTAAAAAAAAATTATGACTTTATAGTGAAGTTTCCCAACTCTAAGAGCAACTCCAGCCGCCCCCCCCCCCCCCCCAAGAGCCCCCTAGGACCACTTTTTTGACGCCGGCGGGCGATTTTCCTCCCAGTCGCCCCCCCAGGGTCTCGTTTTTCACCGGATTTGCCCTGGGGGCGCCGGCATAAGGGAAAAGCCGTGCGGGCCAGACCTATCGGCGAGACAACACTGATTCCCGCCGGATTTTTTGGCTCCCTCCATTCCTCCTCCATATCCCGTAGCTCCCGTCATTTCCCGCCGCGCGCGCCAGAATCACCTCCAAATGACGCCCAATAAATTCAACAACCCACGAGCCACCGGCGGCGAAGAGGACGGGGGGTGGCCGTCGGTAGGTGGAGGGGGAGGGGGCGGCCGGAGGGTGTGAGCAACACCGAGTGGGCGGAGGAACTCGGTCGAATGAAGACGGCCACCGCCGACCGCAAGGGAAGGGGCGAGAGGAAGAAGGCCAAGGATGCGGAGGAGGCGATGGAGGCACGACGAGCGGTGTCGAACCTGGTGGTAGCAGCCTTGGCGGCGGCCGAGCGGGGGAAACCGTGCTTCCATGCGCCGTTGCCTCTGTTTACGCCGCACGGCCTCTATTTGCCGCCCAGCGCTTGGGGAACACAAGGAAGCCAAGCAAGTGTGGCGTCGCCGTCGCCGTCGGCCTTCTCGCCGTCGCCCTCCGCCTTCTCACCGGCGTCGCCGGCCACACCCCACTGGAGGGGCTCGCCCGACTACGAAGACGGCGACCCGCACGGCGGATTCAACCCCAACATCGCCTTCCCGCGCGGCCCTTCTGCATTCAGCGCCGGAACAAGCCTTCCATACGAGGGCTCGTCTGCCTGAGCAAGCTCGCCGGCCATGCCCTACCGCGGCCGTCTGTTCCCCCCTCCGGTGAATCTGGTCGAGTTCAGCGGCGGCACCCGGAACGTGTTCGGCCAAATGCCCTGTGACGACTCGTAGGAAGCCTTCATGGACGACATCATCATGTCCGGTTCAGCGGCGACGACGTCATACCCGAAGGGAGAGGATGAGGCTGAAGATGAGTTCACCGGGGAAGAGTTCGCCGGGGATGAGTTCGGCGGGGAGGAGGAAGAATGCGGAGACTTCGAGGAGGAAGAAGAACAACCTGTCAACACGGCCAAGGGGAAGAACAACAAGAAGAAGAAGGCGGCCGCCGACAAAGCCAAACTCGCCTCAAGTGGACCTCCAAAGAAGACGAGTGTCTGGCCGAAGCCTGGAAGATGGTGAGCATTGACCCAATTACCGGCGCGAATCAGAATTCGGACAACTATTGGAAGAGGGTCAAGAGGACGTTCGATGAGTGCAAGCTTTGCGACCCCGAGTTCAAGACAATTTACATGGAGCACGGCAAGAAAGCGATGGCGAACCACTGGGCGATCGTCCAGGCGGCCTGCAGCAAATGGCACGGGATCGTCGAGGAGGTCGAGCGTTGCCCGGAGAGTGGCGCCGACGTCGAGCGTCAGGTAGCCCCGTTTCGGTCACCCATGGATTGTTCGCTCATCTTCGGCTGACATATTTTTCTTTTGTTGCACACCGGCAGATGGTTCGGATGTTCGAGATGTACCGGCAAGACAGCAAAGACGCCGAATTCAAGTTCCTCCATGTGTTCACCAGGATCGAGAAGTGCGAGAAGTGGGCCGAGGTTCGCCTAAACCTCGGCAAGGGAAAAGAACCCTACAACCCCGACGCACCGGGAATGGAAGCCTCGGATGAACGCCCGGAAGGAAAAAAGAAAGCGAAGGCGGCGAAGGCGAGTGCACCGGCGACAGAAAGGCTGCACACGTCGATCGAGAAGTGCATCGCCGATGCCAAGACTCACGCCGTCCAGAGGGAGGAGAAGTGCGAGGCGAGGTGGTCGCAGATGATGGAGAAACATGACGTAAAGATTGAGTTCTTCAAGACCAACATCGCGGCCAAGAAGAGGAACACGGATTTGGCATTCCTCATGAGCGCCGACCCGACGACGATGGACGACAAGGTCAAGGTGCGGTACATGGGCCAGCGCGACCTCATCCTGAATGAGATACCAGCGCCAACACCAACTCCGACCCCGACCCCGACGATGACCCGACGCCGACGCCGACTCCGCCAACGAAAGGCTCTACCACAAAATCGACGCCGAGCTCCGTCGCAACGCCGGCATCATCGTCGCCAAGCCCTGGACCACCATCGGCCGATCCTTCATGGTGCAAGTGGACGACGACGAGCTGGCTGTTTGAGTTCGACGGCCGATTTGTGGCCGCTTTTGATCGCCGAATTGTGTCTATGTTTTTTGTCGCCAAACTTTGTGGCTGGATACCGAACTTGATCGCCAATTTGTGGCTGGATCACCGAACTTGTGATCGCCGATTTGTAGTGGGAACATGTTGATTCAAACAAAAAAATGTCTTGGGGGCGAAAACTAGGGGGGGGGGACTGGGAACCGTGGCCTCCCCAAGGCTTGGGGAGCACCGGCGGAAGGGCCAAAAGGCCATCACCGGATACCCTGGGGGGAAAACGGCTGGAGTTGCTCCAAGTAAAAGGAAGTTCCTTACCCTTGGGAGAAATACATAAATCTTTCGTGCCGTCCAAGTACATGTATACTCTTCTTCACAATGAGCATTCTATAATTTTTTTTTTTTGAGAAACATCGAGTACAACATACACAATTAGGCAACACTCTAGCTACCAATGAACTAATATTTTGTCTTGACAAGACACGGAGAGCGTCAAACATATGATTCGATTCTTTGTGGACTGGAGGTAAAACCATCCTCATAACTCAAAAATTCACTTTATATCCCAAGCTCACATGCTCCTACCCAAATAAAAAAAAGTAAAACATTTCAAGTTTGCACAAAGAAGAAAAGTATTACTTCATAGCGAAATTTAGCACATATGTGAAAAACTTGTATATATTCATCACCAAAAAAATTCATAATTTTTTGAAAAGTTTTATTTTTTATTTTGGCAGGAGCATATGAGCTCGAGAACCAAAACATGCCTCCCCAATTATTCAACCATAACTGGTTTGTCAAAACTGAATTATATCATGAATTTATACAGGTCACTGAAATGTATACAAAGTTATCTCGGCTCTAACGAATTAATTTATCTTGGAGAATTGTAATAGGAAGCGCCGCATGCCCACCTCTCCCTTGCGGCGGCTGCTTTATGATGTGTGTAACGCATCGCCCATTGCGTGTCCCCCGCACCGTCTCGCTTGCGTTTTGTCTGGATAAGCTTTTCCTAGGGCCCACTTGTAAGCCAAACCGGGGGACGTTCTTGTGAGTACATAGATTTTCCTCAAACCGCTCTCTCCCCTGCTCTTCTCTCTCCACGCCCGGCTCCGGCGATTTCGGCGGCGACTGCGCATTTCTGGCCGCGCTGACCGCAGTCCGGCAGTTCCTTGCCGGCGGAGAGGTGGTCGTCGCAGTCCCCGTCCTGGTTAGTCCCGCACGTCTTGATTTGTTCGAATTTGTGGTCGATTTCGTTGGTCAGCAGCTTTGGTCGGTGCCGATTCGACCACTGTTGTCGTCGGCGTCAACGTGGTAGGGTAGTTTACGCCAGAGGAGAGACTCGTCATCATAGTCCCCTTCGTGCTGAGCTCTGCACCCTCTATATTTGATGGATTTAGTGGTCGATTTTGTTGGTGGGGAGCTCGTTCGGTCCCGATTCGTCATCATTGCCATCGGTGTCAACGGGGAGGGTACGTGTTGTTGCTAGCATGTCATTTTCATTGGTCGCTTGTGTAGAATTCTAGATAGAGTTTTAGGGTTTGGGTTATGTGGTCGAATCCAGTAGGTGGTGGCCATGGATTTGGTCTAGTAGCCTTGTGTTCATCTGTAGAGGGCGATGCTTGATGTTGGTTGAGTGCTGTGGCATGGGGTGGACCTGGGGATTGTGTTTTCGTGTGTGTTGTTGTTGTTGATGATGGAGTTTGATACAGTAGTGGTGGTGGACTCTGATGTTGTTGAAGCGATTGGTTGATTGGTTGGTACATATGAGGAGAGTTTGATAGCAGCACCACATGCTGGACCCCATTGAGGTCGATTGTATTGTCGGTGATTTGGTTTTTGAGGTCGATTTAGTTAGGTTTTTTTTCATGTTGGATCCTTGGGGCCTGGGGTATAGAGGGGGTATTATTCGGTGTTGTTACTGTTTTTCGAATGCTTAAAGCAAATTATTGGACTAATGTAGTTTGTAGGATGGCTTATTTGTGCTTCTTGTTTTCAGTTTCATCAAGTTGTACACATGGCGAATGTGATTTCTGTTTCTTCCCAGCCAGGGCTAGTGCGATGGCTAGGAGGAAGGGCAGTCAGAATAAAGCAGGTGGTGATGTCAAGGGAAGGGGATAAATAAGAGGCGTAATGTGTGTTGCTTGGTCCTACCTTTTTTGTGCAATACTAGGGTAGGAACATTTTTGTTACATAACAATTAAGAATTTGTTAACTACCTTGAATTAACCTGGTAGGTATCACAAAATAATATAGTAACCAACTAGGAATAACCTGCAAATTAGCAATTAGATCATTTTTTTAACCACTAGATAAATAACCTGATATCTACAAGCAAATAACATGGCATCCAAGGTTGAATAAGCTGATAACTACTAGCAGTAGAGAACACGTTAACCAGCATATGGAAAACCTGATAATATTGTATATAACATGATAGCTAGGAAGAAATAACATGGTAGCCATCAGAGAATAACTTGGTAATTATTAATATCATAAGTTTTTTGCGGCACAACCACCATGTTTTTTTATTACGGTTCTTTTATAATTACCAGATTATTTTGCAAAGCTACCAATTTATTTGTACTTTGTTACCAAGTTCCTATCACATCAAGGAGCTAGATTTTTCCTTCATTTTCGTAGGTGCTCTTTTTGTATCCCTGTTTTTTCTTCAAGTTTTAGCGGTTTCTGATGTGTTTTTTTTCCTCGCAGGATAACCCTATAGACCGGAACAGGGCGTCACTGATGACGTGAAACCACACGTTCGTTGGGAGACCCCAAGAGGAAGGTATGATGTAGTGCAGCAGCAGTTTTCCCTCAGTAAGAAACCAAGGTTATCAATCTAGGAGGAATTAGAAAGCGCTCAGAAGGTTGCCAGCTGCAAGTGCGGCGCAACACCAGTGCTAACGTGGAATCTGCACACAACACAATCAAACTACTTTGCCCCAGCGAAACATGAAGGTTATCAATCTCCCCGGCTTGCTAAAAAACAAAGGATTAAACGTATGGTGTGGAAAATGAATGTAAATGCAAAAGGTGGACAATGAGCAAATGATGAAATAAAGTGGTGTAAACGGTGCTTGATTTAGTGTAAAAGAATGGACCGGGGTCCACAGTTCACTAGAGGAGTCTCTCCATAAAAGATAACTAACATGTTGGGTAAACAAATTACAGCTGGCCAATTGACAAATAGAGAACGCATGACAATGCAAGTATATGACAAGATGATTACTATGAGATTTAATTGGGCATTACAACAAGATACATAGACCGTTATCCAACAGCATCTATGACTAATAATCCACCGCCAGGTTAACATCCGTGTCCCCCGTTGGTATTAAGTTGCAAGCAACAGATAATTGCATTAAGCAAAGTGTGTAATGTAAACAATACAAATGACCTTGGACATAGCATTGTTGTTTTATCCCTAGTAGCAACAGCACATCCACAACCTTAGATGTTCCTGTCACTCACCCAGATTACCGGAGGCATGAACCCACTATCGAGCATAAATACTCCCTCTTGGAGTTAAAAGCATCTACTTGGCCAAAGCATCTACTAATAACGGAGAGCATGCAAGATCATAAATAACATATAAAGATAGATTGATAATCAACTTGACCATAGTATCAATATTCATCGGATCCCAGCAAACACAACATGTAGCATTACAATAAGATGATCTTGATCATGTAGGGAAGCTCACAAGATCTAAACATGATAGCACAAAGGAGAGAGACTACCATCTAGCTACTGTATGGACCCGTAGTCCAAAGATGAACTACTCGCGCATCACTCCGGAGGCAGGCATGGTGGTGTAGAGCCCTCAGGTGATGATCTCCCCTCCGGCAGGATGCCGGGAAGAGCTTCAGGAACCCTCCCGAGTAGGGTTTGACGACGGCGGCGGCTCTGGAACTTTTCGTGGAAAATAACTCAGGTACTTAGGGTTTTCGGGGCAGGAGGATTATATAGGCGAAGGGACGGCGTCAGAGGGCCCCTGGGGGCCCACACCACCCCTCCTCGCGGCCAGAAGGGGGCCGTGTCGAGCCCTGGTGAGGACGCCCCCTGGCGCCTCTCTGGCTCTCCTTCGGGCTCCGTGATTGATTCGGTGAAATATTTACGCCCGTTGATTTTCGTACAATTTTGAGGATATTTTCTTAAGTACTTTTCTGAAACGAAAAATAGCAAGAAATAGGAACTGGCACTGTGGCATCTTGTTAATAGGTTTGTGCTAGAAAATGTATAAAAATGATATAGTGTATGAAGAACATATAACAACAAGCATAATAACAATATGGAACATAAAAAATTATAGATATATTTGCAACGTATCAGCATCCCCAAGCTTAGTTCCTACTCGTCCTCGAGTAGGTAAAACGATAAAAACAAAATAATTTTTGACGTGACATGCTACCACATAATCTTGATCAAATAATAGTGTAAAGCACATGTGTTTGAATGAAGTGATCCAAGTCAATGGCTTATAGTTTGCTGCCAATTAAGCAATGAGTAGGCAATTGAATCATAAGAGCAAAACTTTTCATGAACAGTACCTTGGAGACTTGAATCCAAAAGTGTCGCAGAAGAGTTAACTCACAAAGCAATAATCTCTAACTAAAAGGCATTTGACCAACACAAAGGAAGATTTTAGTTACAGCAATTGCTTCAACCTCAACATATTTATCTCATGGATAATATCAATACAAAGCAATATAATAAGTCAAATACACTATCAAATAACAATTGTTGTACCAAGGTTGACACTAGTGTTTGCTTGTGGAAGATAGAAGAAAGTAGGAAAACTGACTCAACATAAAAGAAAAAGAAAGGCCCTTCGCAGAGGGAAGCAGGGATTAGTCATGTGCTAGAGCTTTTTATTTTTTATAGAACAGAAGTAAAACAATTTTGAGATATGCATGCTTTCGTCAACGACTTCACAACAAAGAAACTAGTTAGTCCCCCATAACAAGCAATGCTTTTAGACTTGTGAGAGAGGCTGGTTTTAGAGGAACGAGTACATTCCTCTTTCTCCTTTGTTTCACCACTAACCAATGTTTGAGCTGATTTCTCAGATTTTCATTGTGCGGAGGAGAATGGTGAGTTCTATTTATATTTTGCTTAAGCCGCTCTCGGGTTGATTCAAGTGAGGATGTAAACCATCAACACCGGGTGAAAGGGGGGAAATGACCTTGCTTTTCACAAGTTATAACCAGCTCTCTACTGCTTCCTCATGAGCTTAAAAATAGTGACACAAAAAAGAGCATTTTGAATATTTTAAAGGTAGCACATGGAAAATTTACTTGGAGTGGCAGGAAATACCACATATAGGTAGGTATGGTGGACACAGATGGCATGGATTTTGGCTTAGGGTTTTGGATGCACAAGCAGCATTCCCGCTTAGTACAGAGTTTTAGGCTAGCAAGGTTATTTTAACCAAACACAAACTATCAACCGGTACAGCAAAAACTTATATGACAACATATTAGAAACATTATAAGACTCCACATTGTCTTTGATGACCCACAAGTGTAGGGGAACTATCGTAGTCCTTTCGATAAGTAAGAGTGTCGAACCCAACGAGGAGCAGAAGGTGTTGACAAGTAGATTTCAGCAAGGTTTTACTGCAAGCACTAAAAGAGAAATGTTTTTGGAGTTTTGATATAAAGAACAAATAAAGAACAAGTAAATAAAAGAGTGCTACAATAATTGCAGCAAATAGTACAATCCTTTTAAGCACAAAGGACAGTCCGGTTGTGTTACTTATGAAGATTAAAACGTTCTCGAGGACACATGGGAGTTTCTGCCTAGCCATTTTCATTGCACGCCGTTGATTAATCTTCAATGTTTTTATAGAGTGTTGTGTGGGTGGACCTATGCTAATGCACCACCCTTACTTGGACAAATACATACTTGTGATTAAACCCCTTGCAAGCATCTGCAACTACAAGAAAGTAATAAAGATAAAACCTAACCACAACCTTAAACTTCGAGATCCTACACTCCCTAGTGCACTAGTTTGTGAATTGGGGTTTAGGTTTCTGTCACTCCTACAACCCTACCATAGGCAAACTAAATACACCATGCATTCCCCTAGGCCCTTTTGAAAGGTGAAGTATCATGTAGTCGACGTTCACACGATACCACTAGAGGAATAACACCACAACATATATCAAACCATTAAATATTACTCAATATTATGCAATTACTAGCAACTAGGCTTTCCCCATGTCCTCAAGAACTAAATGAACTGCTCACAAGACATCATATAGATAATGATTAGAGGTGATATGAATATGGGTAACAATCTAATTGTAATGATAATTCACCGATAAAACTCTCAAGCATCAACTACAAGTGGTAATCAACACCCGGGATACGATTCCAATGAACTAATAACAACACAATGATAATTGCTACAGCGAGATAAGATGGGATGGTGACGGTGATGATGGTGCTGATGGTGGAGATGATGTTGATGATGATCCCGATGATGTCCGGCGTGATGGCGATGACGATGGCGGCGATTCCCCCCTCCGGGAGAGAAATTCCCCGATACTTTTCTCCCTGCCGGAGCTCTTCTTCTCTCTGTCTGGTTTCCGCCTCGTGGAGGCGGCAGAAAAATTATTCGTCGATGCCCCCAATGTTTTTAGGTCAAAGGGTAGTAGTATGCCAAAGGGGAGCCGGAGAGGGGCCACTGGGACCAGGGTGGGCCCCACCCGCGACCAGGGGTGGACCTGCGGCAGCAGGCTGTCCCTGCTCCCTGGAGCTCGCCTCTGTGCCCCCTTTTGGCTTCGTGACTTATTCCCAAAAATAGTTATATCCGAATTTTTCTGGAATTTTTGGGGCTTCCGAAGTCACGTGTCTTGACAGGTACTTTTCCAGCTGATTCCGGGCTCCGGCAGATGAATCCCCAATAATTGCAAAACATGTGAAATAAGATAGAATAACATAAGTATTGCATCATAATATGAAATATATCAATGAATAAATATAAATTATAATGTAAAATAGTGATGTAAAATGGATGTATCAACTCCCCCAAGCTTAGACTCCGCTTGTCCCCAAGCGAAAACTGAGCTCAGTAAACATGACCACAGGTTTATGGAGTGAAGTGTCGATAAATAAAGAATACGAAAATGAAGCATCAGTATTTACTCATCAAACACAAATACATTTTAAACAGCAACCTTTCTCTCATAAAGCTTCTCGAAGACAAGTAATGTAACTATAACAGAGTAAATGACGCAAAACCACCACAATTGGAGCCGAGGTGTCAGATAACCACCATCTTTGACTCGATTGTCACAGAACCACCACTATTGGAGCTGGTTCGTGACAGGGAGCACTGATCGTCTGTTTTTAGCATGTTAACCCGTTTCCTGACTACGAGACCCCACTGTAAGTGACGATGTGGCACAATTCCGCACTCCGTTTGACTCAACCGTTAGATTACATGTAGGGTCCACCTGTCAGCATCTTTGTCTAGAATTTCTCATGTGAACATTTTATCGAGCACCTTGCGTGCGCGCCGGCTCACCAGACTGCATGTCCGCTCCGTGTCGTCGACCCGCTCCTGTGTCCTCTGCCTGCAGCTACTCCGGCCGTCGTCGACCTCGTCCGTGCCGGCTCCCTCGCCCGACTTCGCTGGTGCCGGCCATCATGTCGCGGCGCTGCTCATGTCGCCCACGCCGGCCATTCCCTGGCCCGAGGCCACACCGCCCGTGCACTGAGCCGCGGCCTCGTCCGAGCTGCCGCCTGGTGTAATTTGGCCCGCCGCGCCGTCGCCGCCGCTCATCTCGCGCCGCCGTCGCCCGACGCCCTCACCCGTGCTGGCTCCCTCGCCTGACGCCGCCCATGCCGGCCATTCCCTGGCCCGACGCCACGCCGCCCGTGCACTGAGCCGCAGCCTCGTCCGAGTTGCCGCTTGGTGTTTTTTGGCCCGCCACGCCGTCGTCGCCCGACGCCCTCGCCCGTGCTGGCTCCCTCGCCTGACGCCACGCCGCCTCCTGGTGTTATCTCCGCCCGAGAGCGGAGGTGCTCCGCGACGGGGACGCTGCTTCGTGCGCCTGAGGTGGTCCGCAATAGGGCCAACGCCGCGCCGCACGCCGGAGGTTCTCCGCCACAGGGACGACGTGCCGGAGGTCCTCCACCGCTCCCTCTCCGACGACCAAGGCCGCCCGCCTACGGGTGGCCGTGTTGGTGCTCGCGCCCACCAGTGGTCGTGCTCGTGCTCGCTGGTGGTCGTGCTCGTGCTCGCCGGTGGCCGAGATGCTATCGCAGGCGGCGAGGATGTGGCACAGGTTGGCTCCGTCCGGCACCTTGTTGCCGGCGGCGAGGATTCGGCACAGCTTGTTGACACCGGCGGTGAATGAGCGGCGGCGATGTCCGTGCGCTTGTTGATGGCGGCGGCGAGCGGGGACGTAGCGGCAGCGATGGCGTTGACTGCCTGAGCTTTTTTTTTTTCTTTCTTCGGTTTCATTAATTTAGTTTTTTTCATTCTGTTTGTGCCATGTAGACCCGACATGTGGTCCCGAGCTGTCAGAATCGCTGTTAGATCGACTAAATCCCAAAATCAGTGCTTCGCGTCGCGACCCAGCTCCAATAGTGGTGGTTTTGTAACAATCGAAGCAAAGATGGTGGTTATGTGACCCCTCGGCTACAAATGTGGTGGTTTTGCGTCATTTACTCACTATAACATGTTAAGGTGAAGTAAACAGAAACTTATTAAGCAATGGCAAACTGAGACTTCGCTTATGAAACAATTATACTCATCGGCCCATACTTCAAGAAAGATCCATTTAAATGCTTCAACTATCAAGTCATCTTTCCACGAGTTGCAAATCATCGCGGCTGTATTCTTATCATAGATGAGTTAGAACTGACATATGAATAATGAACAACTATCATGAGACATAAAGGACACAATGTAGATGTCATACTTGCTAACATCATTAATCAACACTATAAGTTTGCTTGTGGAAGATAGAGGAAGTGGGAAAACTGACTCAACAATAAATAAAAGAGAGGCCCTTCGTAGAGGGAAACAGAGATTAATCATGTGCTAGAGCTTTTTATTTTTTATAAAACAGAAGTAAAACAATTTTGAGAGATACATGCTTTCGTCAACGATTTCACAACAGAGAAGCTATCTAGTCCCCCATAACAAGCAAGGCTTTTAGACTTGTGAGAGCAGCTGGTTTTAGAGGAACAAGTACATTCCTCTTTCTCCTTGGTTTCACCACTATCCAATGTTTAGAGCTTATTTCTCCGATTTTCATTGCGCGGAGGAGAATGGTGAGTTGTATTTATATTTTGCTTAAGCTACTCTCGGGTTGATTCAAGTGAAGACGTAAACCATCAACACCGGGTGAAAAGGGGGAAATGACCTTGCTTGTCACAAGTTATATCTAACTCTCTACTGCTTCCTCATGACCTTAAAAATAAAGGCACAAAAAGGAGTATTTTGAATGTTTTAAAGGTATCACATGACAAATTTACTTGGAATGGCAAGAAATACCATACATAGGTAGATATGGTGGACTCAGCTAGCAAGATAGTTTGGCTTTGGGATTTGGATGCACGAGTGAACTCTACACTCAGTACGAATTTTTGGGATTAGCAAAAGAGGTATTTGAAGAAAACATATAGTGTTGATGGATGTAAATCAAATATGTTATCTAAAACAATATGCCAAACATGCAACATAAAGCTTATCATTACTGTCAGAAATAAATCTAATACAAAAGTGTATAAGCTAGAGGGTTCACAAGCATGTAAGATATAAAAGATAGTATATTTACAATTAAATTCCTCTCCTCTACTTAAGCATCAAGTTAATTATTGTAATTTAAACAAAGTCATGCTTGTCAATACTGAATAAACTTCTACTCATTCTTCCAATGTCAAATCATCACTTACCACAAGACCAGCAGATGAGAGAGATTGCCATAATAAAATATAAAGTGCAGAAGAATAAAAGATACTTCTCATTTATATTCCATTATAGAAAACCACACACCAACGGATACAAAGAACTCACAAGGAGTGACAAGACACAATGCATAACCATACTACATGATAACTTCTCTACACACGATATGACTCACATGACTAAGAAAATAAAAGATAAAAGATAAAGATACTGGGGCACTCCCCCAAGCTTGGAACAAGCCAAGGGAGTGCCATTACCCATAATGCTCGAGTTCATTGCTACGGCAGCGATGGGTCGATGATCCTTATGAGCCTCTCAATAATTTCTTTTAACCCCTCGAGCTGATGGCCAAGATTGCGGATCATCTCCGTGTTGCTCTCAATTCGACTCCTTAGCAATCAAGTAGGCGTGTCCCAATCGTCTTGTGCTCTTCCCCAGCTGTCCTTATTATCTGCACCGAAGCTTCCACTCCCTGCATGAGTACGATCTATATCCCAAGCAGAAGTTAACTCTCCAAACGGAATATTTTCATGCTGGTGGTTATGGATCAAAGTATGAAAAGGGTTTCTGGTTCGAGAAAAAGGGGACCTCCCAGCCGAGTTCCTTTGAGGGCCCTTGTCCGCTTTTTGAGGCCACTCCTTTTCCTCAAAAACAGAAGGATTCTTCGTCACCCCAATCCTTGCTACAGTGGTGTAAGGGTATTGGCGCTGGTCTTCCTCAAACTCCTCTCCATCATCGTCGGACATGTCCTCGAACACTTCATCCTTCCCTTTAGTTGCTCGGAAGTCCTTGTCTTGATCATCGCCGCCGGTGTTGTTGAGGCTGGAAGAAGATGCCATGATTTAGAGCTTCGAGATCCTGACAGGAACAACCAGAGACAAAAACAAGATAAAAAACACATGATACGCTACTCGAAAAATTTGGGGAAATATATAGTCGAAAGTTTTGCAATAAAAGAAAGATAACAAGACTAGGCGGAGTCGGAGACGGCGCCCAGGGGCCAGGGGCGGGTCCCACCCACGGCCAGAGGAGGGGCCGCAGCCGAGGGTCACCCCTGCCTCCTGTGCTCCGTCTCGTACTCCGTCCGGTCTTCGAATTTTCCTAATTTTCTAAAAATAAATAATATGATTTTTTTGGAATTTTCCGAGGCACTTTCCTTACCGAAACAGTTACCTATTCGTTTTCTGATTCTGGAGTCTTCCGATATTTGGTTTCGATAAATTCTTCCGAAGAGACCACTTGAATGACGTCGGCATCTTTCTCCAAAGGATTACCGGAGATATAGTGCTTGAGTCGCTGACCATTCACCACTTGAGGTTTGTCTCCGTCAAGACTGTTAATCTTTATAGCACCGGAACGATAAACTTCCTCAATGATGAATGGTCCTTCCCATTTAGAGAGCAATTTCCCTACAAAAAAATCTGAGATGAGACCTATACAAAAGCACTTTGTCACCAACATTAAATTCTCTTTTCAAAATTTTCTTATCGTGCCATCTCTTTACTTTTTCCTTAAACAAACGAGCATTCTCATAGGCTTCATTTCTCCACTGATCCAAAGAACTTAATTTAAGCAATCTAGTTTTACCGGCAAGATTAGGATCAGAATTAAGTTATCTAACTGCCCAATAAGCTTTATGTTCTAATTCAAGAGGCAAATGACATGCCTTCCCATAAACCATTTTATAAGGAGACATGCCCATAGGATTTTTATACGCAGTTCTATAAGCCCATAAAGCATCATTAACTTTCTTAGACCAATTCTTCCTAGACTTGTTAACGGTCTTTTGCAAGATTAGTTTAATCTCTCTATTAGTTAACTCAACCTGCCCACTAGTTTGAGGGTGATAAGGTGGAGAAACTCTGTAATTGACATCATATTTAGATAAAACCTTTCTAAAAGCACCATGAATAAAATGGGACCCTCCATCAGTCATGAGATATCTAGGCACGCCAAACCTAGGGAAAATAACTTTTTTAAGCATTTTAAGGAGGTCTTATGATCATCACTTTTAGTTGGTATAGCTTCTACCCATTTAGTAACATTGTCCACAGCAACAAGGATGTGAGTATTCCCATGTGAAGTGGGAAAAGGACCCATAAAATCAAATCCCCAACAATCAAAAGGTTCAATAACAAGAGAATAGTTCATAGGCATTTCATTACGTCTACTAATGTTACCAACCCTTTGACACTCATCACAAGATGAAACAAAACTTTTAGCATCCTTAAATAAAGTAGGCCAATAGAAACCTGATTGAAGAACCTTAGTCCAGTCCTTTCTCCTGCGTGATGTCCTCCATAACCACTGTTGTGGCACTTCCTCAACACTTCCTCCTGCTCATGCTCGGGAATACATCTCCTCAAAATTCCATCAACCCCTTCCTTGTATAAATGTGGGTCACCCTAGAAGTAGTACCTCAAGTCATAGAAAAAATTTCTTTTCTGTTGATAAGTAAAGCTTGGAGGCAAAAAATTTGAGACAATGAAATTAGCATAATCAGCATACCAAGGAGCATCATGAGAGGTTACTTTAACGACAGCAAGTTATTCATCAGGGAAACTATCATTTAACGGAATAGGATCATGAGGTATATATTTTCCATTCTAGATAAATTATCAGTTATAGGATTATCTGCGCCTTTTCTATCAACAATATGCAAATCAAACTCTTGCAGCAAAAGCACCCATCTAATAAGCCTAGGCTTAGCATCTTTTCTTTTCCATAAGGTATTTAATTGCAGCATGATCAGTATGAATAGTTACTTTAGAATCCACAATATATTATCTAAATTTATCACAAGCAAAAACAACTGCTAAAAATTCCTTTTCAGTAGTTGCATAATTCTTCTGCGCACTATCCAAAGTTTTACTAGCATAATGAATGACATCTAACTTTTTATCAATTCTTTGGCCAAGAACAGCCCCTACAGCATAATCACTAGCATCACACATAATCTCAAAGGGTAAATTCCAGTCAGGCGGTTGGACTATAGGAGTGGTGATTAAAGCTTTCTTAAGTACTTCGAAGGTTTCCTTACAATCTTCATCAAAAATAAATGGAACATCCTTTTGAAGAAGATTAGTAAGAAGCCTCGAAGTCTTAGAAAAGTCTTTAATAAAACTCCTATAAAAACCAGCATGTTCAATGGGGGCACATTACCTGCCGGGAAAGGTCACCTAACCCGGCAATTTAACTGCCGGCAAAGGTTTTTTCCCGGCAGTTTCACCTGCCCGCTATAACCCTGCCGGCAAAGATTCCGGCAAAGGTTTTTTCCCGGCAGTTTCACCTGCCCGCTATAACCCTGCCGGCAAAAATCTTTGCCGGCTGTTTTTCTTTTGCCGGCAGTTAGTCTGACCTCTGAGCTCCAGTTTTCCGGCAGTTCTGTTTTTTTCCTGGCAGATAGATTGGCCAGCCGACAAAGAGATGTGCCGGCTGTTTCATGTTTTCCCGGCTGTCAGATTGCCCTAAAATGTAACTAGTTTTGCCAGCAGTTTCCAAGACTAATGCCAGCAGTTAAATTGCCCTGAAATTATGTTGTGGCTTTTTGAGCATGTTAATACACTTCAATCAAAATAGACAGATTTAGTAGCACAATATAATGCAATTCTTTCAAAAGTGAACATTCTCAGTATTCATGCAGTTCTTCCACAAGTGAAGACATTGTCTAGTACATGTTTCATATCCACAGTACAAAGATCGAGTCAAATTCAAAATAAATGCACTTCATCAACAGTAGTACACAGGAGCTTAAGTATGATCCTAACATAGTAATCTTCATCGAAGTGAACAAATGCATCCAGCAAGTACTCATTCTGAACCAGATCAAAGGGGAAATCATTGTCCTTATGCAGGTGATGGAATCAGAAACTCATGTGCTAAAAAAAAGGCTTTAACATTAATTTACAATCATATAACATAAAAGAGATAACAAGTCTCAGTCTTTCAGCATGAAGAAGATTCATCGTCATTCATATATTTACACAAATGTACTTCAGCATGAAAGGGTCCCATCAATCAAGATATATATGTACTGGCCTATTACTCTCTGTTGTTTTCCAGGATCATCTCTTTGTTATTAGTAACCTGGAATTTTTTTATTTAATTTGGACACCAATCTGTATATATATAGACTAGTACTATATTGCATCAATCTGTACAGAGCTATTTTCAGTCTAACATGCTATTGTTGTTAACCTGACGAGAATTCAGTCTAACAGCTGACATTCGCCAAATCACGCAGGGATATAGTCGATTGCTTATACAGCTAGGAAATTGTCGACAGATTTATATCATCATCTAAATAGAAGATTCCTTACCTATCATTCTTCTTATGGAGGTGAGGCTTCCTTTGCCGTAGTTATCTGCACCTCCAGCTGCATATAAAGTAAATTGGTAAGAAACTTGACATAACCATTGCAGCAAAAGAAGGAACTAAAGAAAGATAATCGTATATTCTTATACGTACAATCAACTGATTTTCCTTGAGCTAACACTAAACCGCAAGTGAAGTTTTTCTCATGTCAGTAATTTACATCATAGGGGCGCAGCCATCACAACCAACTGTTAAACACACACACACACACACACACACACACACACATATATATATATATGGACTTAATCCATCTCATTTCAGAATGTTCTCTTTCTATATTATAGACATATATCAAACCAAATAGCACAAGGAATACTCCATTAACATACTAAATTAATCTAGAACTATAATGAATACTACTTGAATATTATGCCTCACCACCGGCCGCATACATGATGAAAAGACAACTGCAACATAATGCACATGAACACAAAAGAAAAGGACTACTTGATTCTGTTAGAACTTACAACCAGCAAACTGAACAATTGCCTGGTTTGCAAAAGGAAAAAATCTCTGAACCAAACAGACTTCAACAATGTGCCTTTCAGCTGAGCTAAGTACAGCGTGGCTCCAAAGGAATGTCAGTTTGCACTAAGAAGCAGGGTGTCCTTGTCATGTCTTCCATCATGATAAGGCTCACCTATCTCCTGTAGGTCCATGCAAAGTAATCTCATTTTCTACAAAATTATCATCATATCTCCTCAACCAAAATTTTCGAGTATGAATTTATAGTTCTTGAGATGCAAGTACAGTAGCACTAGAGGACTGTGTGCCACTTATTCAAAAGAAGGAAAAAGCAAAACAAGTGACAATGTTGCACGACTATTATAAACTGCCACCACCATCTTGGTGATGTACATGCTACACATATCGGATGGCCCCCAAATCCCCCTTATGAATCAGCACGAGAAGGCTTAAGTCAAAAAATTCAAGTCTTTGTGAGCAGTAGTAGACGGTGTAGCAGATCCAAAAAGAAAAGCCAGGGCCTGCACATCTGCACCCCACGTCGCTAGTCCCAGGACACATCAGAAATCAGAAATGTTCACATGAATAAAAGTTCATACAACCAACTGACCAAGCAAGTACAATGGTGACAAGACACATCAATATGGACACAATAGAATAGAAGTGCATATAACAACAACCAAAGAGCTAGCATTGTTAGTTACTTACTTGTATCAACAGAAGCTCATGCCAATAGTGTCCAGTCCAGTTCTACCGCCACCCCCCTCAAGTGCCCTTGGTGTTCAGCAATTATCCTATGGAGGGTCGTTTAGCTCGGTTCAGATCATACACACACAAAAAACAGACACGCACACACATAGACACACACACAGTATACGATGAACTTAGTCCATCCCATTTCAGAACGTTTCCTTATTCCATCACATACATATATCAAACGAAATAGCACAATCAATACTCCATTAAACACACTAAACTGAATCAAGCCGTGAACAATGCATACTACTTGAATCTCACGCCTCATAAGCAGCCACGTACACAATGAAAAGATAACCATAATATATTGCACATGAAGCAAAAAAAAGACTAACTGAATCAAAAGCCACACCTAAGCACAATAAATAAATCGGAACAATACAGGCTCGTTTAATGAACACAACCATTCCATCATTTTTCTAAAAAGCTAAGGCATTCACATGGATAATTATGTCCTTATGGTCTGTTAATAGTTTTAAAGTCCAGAGCAGTATACCACTAACAATGCTTGCTCAGTCCATGTAACATCGCCAAAAATTGAAAGGTGCGGATTAGTAATTAAAAAAGGTACGTTCAGAACTTAGAAATGCAATGTGGACATCACTTACTTATGTTAAGAAAGTGTCCATTATCACTGCCAAGAGGAGTGATAGACAATGATTGTACACTTAGCTTCATGACTAGTAAAACATTGGTGATATTAGAAGGCTGAACTTAAAAGCATGTAACTTCTGTTATCTTCACTCAGTGCTATTACAAACCTTGATTTGGTTATGAGTTGGTTCTTAGATCATCCAGCTCTTCAAAGTAAGATAGATGCTAGTGTCGCTAGTGCTATGCACATTCAAAAGCTTAGGCCATGTACCTCAATTCCACCATATAAAGGGTAGATTGCAATTATTTTGAATCATAAAAACTCTATCCTAATAAAACACAAAAAAATGGATACTGCGACATAGACATTCAAACTTGCTAGCATCCACGCACATCATCCCTATATATTGTTTTTGAAGGACATTCTAATCACCTCTGCACCCCGTACAGAATTAGATACTCATGGTGAATGCGAGATACTCATGGTACAAGCAAATAACAGCTGCAGCCCGTCCAAAATCAAATCAGAAGAAATTGTCCTCTGATGAACAGGTCGCCACCTACGAAACAGTTTGCCCAAATCAGAACAGAAGCCACAACCCTAGAAATATAAAATCTAATCCAGATTTTTCGAGGATGTAATAAAGGAGCTTTGGGAAGAAGAAATGGAGAGGGACGGGGTGGGGGTATTTCAGTTTACCTGTCAACAATCTGGTGAAGGAGGGGATGGACGGATGCGGCGGCCCTGATGCTCAACCTGGGCATGGGTCGAGGTAGATGGCCTCGGCGTAGAGGGGAAGACCAGATAGGTGGCCGAGGAAGAGGTGGCCCCAGCGACGCTTGCTCCATAGGGGACGAAGGAGAAGTGCGACGGGGCGGAGATGACGTGCGGTGGCGCATAGCCGGAGCTTCAGTGGAGTATGGCGGCACTGGTGCAGAGCGTAGACAGATAGGGAGGAGTGCAGTCGGGAAGGGAGGGGGTGCGGCGGTGGGGAGATGGACTGCGGTGGCGCGGTGCGGTGCGGGAGACGGAGGGCGGCAGATCTGGTTCTGAGCTTGGACGGACAGGGAGAAGCACGAGATGCATTTTTTTTTTTTTTTGAAATGGAACAGAGTTTTGATTAACATGTGCGCACAGCGAAATCGCTGGCCACTAAATCAGTTACAAAGTTTGGTGCACCTTCAGGCCAAATAACAGGAGAAACAGACAACAACTTCGCACCAAAAGTTGCTAAAGCGTCAGCTACGCTATAACATACCCGTGGGCAATAATTAACAGAGAAAGAACTAAATTTAGGCTAGCAAAGAACTTAATCTCTCTAAAAATCTGGCCATTGAACGCCAGGTCTTGCTCCTGGCTCGAAACACCCTGATGAAGCTTTTGGGAGTCAGTTTCCAGTTGAATCCTCGCCATTCCCCAGCTGCTTGCCCATTGCAGCCCTGAGAGGCAAGCCAGAGCTTCAGCTTGCAGCGCATCATGTGCTTGAGCGATGTGACCTGCACCTGCACCAACCGGTTCACCATTAGAATTTCTAACAATAAAGCCCCAACCTCCCGATCGATTTTTGGCATTAAAACTGCCGTCAACGTTTATTTTTAGCTCATCCCCAACTGGAGGTATCCAGGATTGCGCTTGCTGCTGCTTTGATTGTTTGTTCTTGGCAAAGAACTCCCTAAAGTCAGATGCTAATCTTCTGGCAAGGCATACAGTTGAGCCCTGTGATCTTTGTCTCTCTCCCGCAGCAGCCTTATTTCTTGACTGCCACCATCTCCAAAGCAGGGCAACAGTTAGGAATTTTTTATCTTGTGTCAGCTGGGTAATCTCTTTAATGAAACCTGTAGGTCTATCACACTGTAAGAGTTTTTCAGGGACATGCTCCAGGTTTAGTTCTCTCCATACTGCTCTAACCGGCTTGCACTTCAGGAAGAGATGAGCTCCGTCTTCATTTTGCCTATTGCACATTGGGCAGATTGGATCCACATCCATGTCCCTCCTCTTCAGGTTTATGCGGTGGGGGAGGCTATTATGGGCAATTCTCCACAGGAAATGTTTTATCTTTGTCGGGCACTCAATCTTCCAAATGACATTCCAGTCAAAATTTTGTCCAGCCGAGTGGGAGCCCACCTGCCCATGCTTTGTTGCATCTTCCAATTGGCGGTGCAACCTATAGGCAGATTTCACCGTGAAGATACCCTTCTCCTCAAAGTGCCAAGCCCATTCATCCTCCATGTCTTCAAAGATCGGTAGCGGTAGGATCAAATGAACATCCTGTGGCCAGAAGGTCTGTCTGACTAGTTCAGAATCCCAGGCTCCAGTCAACGGATCGATCAGTTCACTGGCTTTTGTGATGATATTGTGACCCTTTGGGGTCGCTGGCCTTCTAGACCAGAGCCTAGGGAGCCATGGGTCGCTCCATACATTCACTGAAGTTCCATTTCCCACTCTTTTTATGACGCCCTTGCGCAGAAGGACAACACCTTTGAGAATGCTACGCCATGCATAAGAGATACCGTCTCCGGCTGTAGCTTCCAGGACAGAGCATTGGGGATAATATTTTGCCTTTAAGACGCGTGCACAGAGTGAGTTTGGGTTGGTAAGTAACCTCCAGCCTTGTTTTGCTAACATTGCCAGGTTGAAGGCATACAGGTCTTTATATCCCAGCCCCCTTCCTTCTTTGACCGTGTCAACTTTTCCCAGCTGAGCCAATGGATTTTGTTGTCCTTGTCTTGATGTGCCCAGAAAAATCGACTGATCATACTATTGATTTCCTCACATAAACCTTTTGTGAGGTCAAAGCAGCTCATGGCAAATGTAGGAATAGCTTGGGTGCAAGCCTTGATCAGAATTTCTTTGCCTGCTTTAGACAACATCTTCTCCTTCCATCCCTGGATTTTATTCCAGATCTTTGCCTTAATGTAGGAAAAAGTCCTTGCTTTCGATCTTCCCACATAAATTGGCAGCCCCAGGTACTTTCCATTTCTGCCTTCACAATTGACTCCCAGAATATCCATCATCTTCTTTTTTTCTTCTTTTTTGGTGTTCTTGCTGAAAACAATTGAGGACTTGTCCACATTAATTGTCTGCCCTGAGCAAACCTTGTACAGATTCAATATATTTTGCAGATGACGAGCACTTTCCTCTGAAACTTTCAGAAGAATTAAAGAGTCATCAGCAAACAATAGGTGGTTGAAACTCGGAGCACCATTACAGATTTTAATCCCTTCCAATTTCCCATTCTGATCAGCTTGGTTTAACATGCTTGAGAAAGCTTCGGCACATATAAGAAAGAGGTACGGCAATATGGGATCTCCTTGCCTGAGTCCTCTTCTCGGGATTACCTCTTCCGTGAGAGCCCCATTTAACTTAAAGCGGTACTTTACTGTCGAGCAGCATTTCATAATGAGTTGGATCCACCTCTCAGCAAACCCCATTTTCCGCAACATAGCCTCCAAGAAGTGCCACTCCACCCTATCATAGGCCTTGCTCATATCAAGTTTCAACGCAGTATAACCTGCAGCCCCTCCCCTTTTATTTTGCATAAAATGGTTGACCTCATAAGCTAAAAGGATGTTGTCAGTGATTAAACGACCCGGCACAAAGGCACTCTGGTTGGGAGCAATGATCTCCTCGAGGATGAGCTTTAGTCTATTTGCGAGGACTTTTGAAACAAGTTTATAAATGACATTACAAAGACTTATGGGCCTCAACTCTTTCATGTGTTCAGGGTTTTTTACCTTAGGTATGAGCGCCACGTTTGTGTCATTCCAGCCCGAAGGGATGTCGCCACCATTAAGAGCTTGAAGCACTTCATTTGTCACCCGAACACCCACCAGCTCCCAGAAACGCTTGTAGAAGACGGCCGGCATCCCATCCGGGCCAGGGGCCTTAAGGTCCCCAATGCTATTAAGAGCTTCGTGCACCTCCTTCCTAGTGAACTCTTGCAGGAGCATCTCGTTCATCTCCGGGGTAACCCGATGAACAACATGTTTTAGCAGCTCGTCAACTTGATTACCTGCACTAGAGGAGAATAGCTCGTTAAAATATTGGGTAACAACCGCCGCCATCTCCGCCTCCCCTTCCACCACTTCCCCATTATCTTTCTTCAGTCTCTTTATCTTGTTGTTTTTTCGCCTGTGAGACGCATACGAGTGGAAATATGAGGTGTTTTTATCTCCCTTCTCTAACCAATTTGCGTGGGCGCGCTGCTTCCAGTATACATCGCATTGAGTCTGCAGTTTGTCAAGCTTATATCGTAATAGCTGCTCACGGTTAACTTGCACTTGAGATATATTACACCTCCGACAACCTTCCAGATCCTTTTTAACCCGAGCTATACGCTTCTCCAGGTCACCCAGCGATTGCTTGCTCCAGTCTCTTAATTCATCAGCAACCCCTTGCAATCTTTCAGCCACGCTATTGCTTCCTTTTCTTTCTGCGTTCACCCAAGCATTCTGTGTTACAAGCGATAGCAAAACAACGATGAAATTAAGCAAGATCAAACTAACGGGGACACGAGATTTTAACGTGGAAAACCCTTCCAACAAGGAAGAGAAAAAACCACGGGCGCCAGCCAACAATACTTCACTATTTCGGGGTGAGGTTACAAACGCGCCGGGATTTACAATGTGTGGCTTATCTCCGGCGGCGGCTTATAAGACGTATTTATAGTGGTCCTGACCTAAACTAGGTCGGCAACAATTGGTGTCCAGGTCGGTTACAACTCGTACCGTACCGGCGACGGGCCTCGCTTCGCTCCGGCCCAAGCCTACCGGCGACGGGCTTTGCTTCGGCCCAAGCCTACCGGCGACGGGCCACGCTTCGCTCCGTCGTTAGCCTTCTCACTTATAGAAACGGATTTGGATCACCATAAAATAACACTCCACCTTGAGCCAAATTCCATCTTGTAGCATCAACAATCCTTCACCCTGAAACATCAAAGAAAACACTTTCGGCGCCAACTAGCCTCTTAGGCTAAACAGTTATACCAACTAAGCTCGAGCAAAGCTCAAACTTAGCAACAGGAACTGACTTTGTCATCATATCAGCAGGATTATCATGAGTACTGATCTTGCATACCTTCAGCTTACCTTGTGCAACAACATCACGCACATAATGGTATTTGACATCAATGTGCTTTGTTCTCTCATAGAACATCTGATCCTTAGTAAGGTAAATGGCACTTTGACTGTCACAGAACAGGTTAATGCAAGTATCATCTCCACAAAGCTCAGCAAACAGACCTTTCAACCAAACAGATTCTTTGCATGCTTCAGCAATAGCTATGTACTTAGCCTCAGTAGTAGATTGTGCAACAACACCCTGCAAGGTAGCCTTCCAGCTAACAGCACATCCACTAACAGTAAATACATAACCTGTGAGGGACCTCCTCTTATCCAAATCGGCAGCAAAATCTGAATCCACATAGCCTGCGAGTCCCTAACCAGTCTTGCCAAACTTCAAGCAAGCGTTGGATGTGCCGCGAAGGTACCTGAAAATCCACTGAACAGCTTTCCAATGTTCTTTACCAGGATTAGCCATGTATCGACTGACCAAGCTTATAGCATAAGACAAATCAGGTCGAGAACACACCATGGCATACATTAAGAAACCAACAGCACTAGAATATGGAACTCGAGACATGTACTCAATTTCTTTGTCAGAACTAGGACATTGCAATGCTGACAACTTAAAATGAGGAGCAATAGGCGTACTAACAGACTTTGCATCATGCATGTTAAAGCGATGAAGAACTTTCTTAATATAATTCTCCTGACTAAGAAATAACAATATAGATTTTCTGTCTCTTGAAATTTCCATACCTAGAATTTTCTTAGCAGGACCAAGATCCTTCATCTCAAACTCACTACTCAACTGTTTCTTCAACGTAGTGATTTCCTTCATGCTCTTGGCAGCAATATTAACATATCATCAACATATAGCAACAAGTATATAGGTGATTCATCAACAAATTTAATGTACACACAGCTATCATATTCAGACCTCTTAAAGCCATGTGACATCATAAAAGAATCAAACCTTTTATACCACTGTCGAGAAGACTGTTTCAAACCTTAAAGGGACTTCTTTAGCTTGCACACGAAATCCTCCTTACCAGACACTATGAACCCTTCTGGCTGGTCCATGTATATATCTCCTCCTCAAGTTCTCCATGCAAAAACGCAGTCTTCACATCTAACTGCTCAAGCTCAAGATCATGCATAGCAACAATACTGAAGAATATACGAATAGAACTATGCTTGACAACCGGGGAGAACACATCATTATAATCCACACCGGGAATTTGGCTGAAACCTTTAGCTACTAACCTTGCCTTAAATCTTGGAGGCTCATTAGGAGACAAACCTTCCTTTCTCTTGAAGATCCACTTGTAGCGGACGGCCTTCTTTTGTTTAGGCAAGCGCACAACATCCCATGTGCCATTCTTCTCATGTGATTGCATCTCCTCGTGCATTGCACCAATCCACTGGTCACGATCAACCAAAGCAATAGCTTCAGTGTATGTAGCTAGTTCAGCCTCATGCACCACCTGTTCAGCACAACTTAGAGCAAAATAAACAACATCACATTCTTCAATTAATCGGTTAGGGGGAACAATGTTTCTCCTTGGCCGATCAGCAGCAATCGATGGTTGCTGCAAAACAGGAGGTGAGGTTTGCACAATCTCCTCATCAACAGTTTCTGTTACCTCCTCATCTAGGTGCTCCATCTGCTCCACCTGTAAACGAACCTGTGGTTCGTCCTTATCAGAAGAATCTAGCACAACATCAGTAGTCAGACTGTCCTGATACATAACAGATTCATTAAACACAACACTCCGGCTGAAGAAAGTCTTTTTAGTTTCCAGATTCCACAACTTATATCCTTTCACTCCGGAACCATAACCAAGAAATAAGCACTTAACAGCTCTAGGCTCTAACTTTCCATTATCAACATGAGCATAGGCAGTGCAACCAAAAACTTTCAATTGTGAATAATCAGCCGGCTCACCAGACTATACCTCAATAGGAGTTTTCTTGTCAAGGGGAATGGATGGTGACCTGTTGATCAAGTAGCAGGCGGTGTTGGCAGCCTCAGCCCAAAAACGCCTGTTCATGCGGGCGTTGGACAACATGCAGCGAGCTTTGGAGATGATAGTCCTGTTCATCTGCTCCGCTACACCATTCTGCTGAGGTGTGTACGGGATGGTGTGATGCCTGACAATGCCTTCCTGCCTGCAATAATCATCAAATTCATGCGAACAAAATTCGCCACCATTGTCAGTACGAAGCAACTTGACCTTCCTCTCAGTTTGTCTTTCAATCATAACTTTCCACTCTTTAAAAGCAGCAAAAGTATCATCTTTATTTTTCATAAAATAAGGCCAAACTCTTCTAGAGTAATCATCAATGATAGTAAGCATATAACGAGCACCACCATAAGAGGGCTTACGTGAAGGCCCCCACAAATCAGCATGTACATAATCTAATGTACCTTTAGTGGTATGAACGGAAGCATTGAACTTAACTCTCTTATGCTTACCAAACACGCAGTGTTCACAGAACGGCAACTTACTCATATTGCAGTCCTTCAGCAGTTCTCTCTTGATCAATTCTGCCATACCAAGTTCACTCATATGTCCAAGTGGCTTGTGCCAAAGGTTAGTTGTACTTGGATCATCATTAGTAATAACAGCAGCAGTACCAGACAAAGTGCTACCTTTAAGAATATATAACCTGGCAGAATTCATATCACCAACCATAACAATAAGAGAACTTTTTGATACCTTCAGGCGTTTATTCCCTCCGGCATACTTGTACCCGTCACAGTCAAGGGTACTCAGCGAGATCAGGTTTCTCGCCATGGATGGTATGTGTTTCACTCCCGTCAGCGTGCGTGTCATCCCATCATGGGTCTTGATCTGAACAGATCCAACGCCAACAATATGACATTTGTTGTCGTTCCCCACACGCACGAAATCTCCAGTCTGCACAAGCTCATAAGAACTGAACCAATCTTTGTTACAGCAAATATGAAACGAACAAGCAGTATCAAGAATCCACTCATCATCACGGGTAACACATGCAGCAAAAACAGCTAAGCATTCACCATCAGAACTATTTTCACCAGCAACAACAGCAACCTTACCATTACCATTACCGTCAGATTTATTCTTCGATTGGTAAGTACCGTTCCTTTTCTCCTTGTTCTGCACCTTCCAGCAATCATCAATGGTGTGATTGGTTTTCTTACAATACCTGCAGAACTTGTCTCGTCCTTTCGACTTTGAACGGCCTCTGCTCTTATCTATGTTGTTGTTGTAGTTGTTATCTCGCTTCTCAGGCCTGCCTCGAACCTGCAATGCATCGCCCTTGGAGGGTGATGCGTCAGTCTGCGCCATACCTTTCATCTTTTCCCTGGTCTGCAGGGCCTCACATACTTCCGCGAGGGTTAGATCATCGCGGCTCAACAATATGGTATCTCGCAGATTTGTAAAGGAACTAGGCAGCGAACATAACAACAGAAGAGCTAAATCTTCATCATCATATTTTACCTCCATCGACACTAGGTCGGCCACGATCTCCTTGAAGATCGACAAGTGGTTCATCACAGAACCACCTTCTTGCATCTTGTGCGAGAACAACTTCATCTTCACGTGCATCTTGCTGGTTAGATCCTTGGACATGCAGATCGACTCCAGCTTAAGCCATAATGCTGCCGCGGATTTCTCCTGCAGCACCTCTTGCAAGATATCATTAGATAGATGAAGTTGAATTAATGACAAAGCCTTACAATCCTTGCGCTTTTCTTCAGGATTCCACTCCTTCGCGTCCTTCTTTCCGAACGCATCCAGCGCCTCATCAAGATCCGAAGCCTGCGATAGGATCGCACGCATCTTGACTTGCCACAGAGAAAACCTCGTCTTGTAGTCCAGCAACGGTAGATCAAACTTCATCGATGCCATCGTAAAACCCTAATCTAAAACCAAGGCTCTGATACCACTTGTTACAAGCGATAGCAAAACAACGATGAAATTAAGCAAGATCAAACTAACGGGGACACGAGATTTTAACGTGGAAAACCCTTCTAACAAGGAAGAGAAAAAACCACGGGCGCCAGCCAGCAATACTTCACTATTTAGGGGTGAGGTTACAAACGCGCCGGGATTTACAATGTGTGGCTTATCTCCGGCGGCGGCTTACAAGATGTATTTATAGTGGTCCTGACCTAAACTAGGTCGGCAACAATTGGTGTCCAGGTCGGTTACAACTCGTACCGTACCGGCGACGGGCCTCGCTTCGCTCCGGCCCAAGCCTACCGGCGACGGGCTTTGCTTCGGCCCAAGCCTACCGGCGACGGGCCTCGCTTCGCTCCGTCGTTAGCCTTCTCACTTATAGAAACAGATTTGGATCACCATAAAATAACATTCTGCACAACCGCTGCACAGTTTTCCTCGTCCAACTACTTTGCCTCAAAATAGAATGGCCCTGGAGTACGAGTGCTCACAGCAGAGTCAGGCTCCTCACCAAAGGTGATGACAAGGGGGCGGTGATCAGAGTGCCGAGGATCCCCATTAATCACCTTATAATCTGGAAATAGAGAGCACCACTCCTTAGTTGCCACTGCCCTATCCAGTCTTTCCCTGATATAGTTCTCCTGCAGGTGGCTGTGATTTCTCCAAGTGAAAGGATCTCCCATGAAACCCAAGTCATGCAAACCAGCATCTTCCAAAGCTTCACGAAAACGTTCCATTTGAGCTTGGGGCCGAGACGCCCCACCTTCTTTTTCCCACTCAAAGAGTATCTCGTTAAAATCCCCAGCACACATCCATGGGAGCTGACTATGATGTTTAATGGTTCGCAACAGCTTCCAGGTGGCTTCCCTTTTTTTCTGCTTTCGGATCTCCATAGATGCCTGTAAATATCCACTTCTGCCCCTCAGCATGTGTAATTAAAGCATCAATGTGATACCGAGATTTAAGACCTACCTCCAGGTTGATACCATTCTTCCAGAACAGAGCTAAGCCACTGCTTTGGCCCTCACAGTTTTTAACGACCATATTTGTCATGCCCATCCTCCACCGCAGCCATTCCAATCTCTTCTCATCCATTTTTGTTTCGGATAAGAAGAGAATGTCAGGGTCCTCCTTCTTCTGGAAATCCAGAAGTCCACGAATTGCCGGGCCATTCCCCAAACCCCGGCAATTCCAGGCTCCGATCTTCATTGGTCTCCGCAGGGCTGTTCCGACAGCCCCGCGTTCATCTTCGTCTCTAGCATTGGCAGTGTCTCAAGGTTTTTGTCCCTCTTTGCTTTCTTCACCATGGCTTCCACGTCAATGTCCATATCCTCCTGCATGCTGCTCCTCTTTTCCCCCACCACAACCTGGTTACCATTTGTCGTGCCTTTTATCTCCCTGCCTCTTTTTTTGTATGTTTTGTACCGGCCTCCCGTACCCCTTGTGAGCTTTGCAGTTTTATCTGATCCCTGTATTTTCTCTTCCCCTTTTTCTCCTATTCGTCCCACTATTGGCGTGAGAGAGTTGTGGCTGTGCAGGTCAGGTACTTGAGGGCTTGGTTCCCTCTGATTAGTTTCAACCCCCCTTCCCATCCCAAAGCCTTGGCACTCCATCTGGCTCACCGGTGCAGTTTCATGTCCTTCGTCAATCAGCTGCTTCCTTTCCCCTGTTTCAGCACCATTTGCAGCATTTCTCCCCAGCGACGGGCCTCCATCTTTGCGCCAGGTCAGGCTGTCACTACCGAACCCACTTCCTCTATTCCCAAAGCTGCCTGATCTTTTAGAGTCCCAGCTGTAGCTATTTCCCCTTGAGGTTCTTTCACCCCTTTCCATCCCCTTTTGGTGAGGTGTTCTTCTCAGCCATTTTCCATACTGTTGCACTTCTCCCTTTTTCAGTTGGATGGCACATGCCTTATCTGTGTGCCCAATAATTCCACAGGTGTAGCAGAAATCCGGCAAGAACTCGTATTCAAAGGGGCACCACTTATCGCATCAAATATCTCCAATTTCTATCATTTTCCCCCTCATTAGAGGTTTAGCAATGTCCAGCCTGACCTTGATCCTCGGATACTTTCCAACAGCCTTTCTATCATCCCCCACATCAGCCTCCACAAAATCACCAATCTCTGCTCCTATGGCTTCTCCTGTGGCTTTGTTCATCATTCCTAGAGGCAGGTTGAACGCTCTAACCCAAATTGGAATTGTTACAAAGGCGTACTCATCTACTGTTTTAGTGGCATCAAAATCTTCCATAACAAGAAGGTCATTGCCAAACATCCAAGGGCCTTCTTCTAATGCCCTTCTTTTCCCAATTGCTTGATAGAAAGTAAAGAGGAAGATGTTCTCACCCACGTTCTTACAGTCAATGCCCCGAAGCGGGCACTAGATTCTTCCGAGGGCATTAGCTAGCCTTTCTGCGGATGCCGGTTTCTCAGAGAGCAGATTCCCTAATGCTTGAGGTTCAATCGCCTCCATCTTCCCTCTGCTTGCCCATCCAATCTTCAAACCTCTCCTTTCTGCCTCCGAGAGCTTCAGGTTCTTCAGCAGACCTTCAACATTCTCCATCCCCGCCTTCACTCCTTCAATCTTTGAAACTGCGAGAATTCTAGGGAGGAGGTGAAATACAATTGTGCGCCTAGAATCGCACGAAAAACTTCCTTGGTGTTGGGTTTGTGAACTCGGACTGGAGTGGGGTTCCGCCGCCGCAGCAGCCCCGGAGTTGGGCGGCCGACGGCAAAACAACTACAGGGAGGACGAGCGCAGGGTGCAAGAGCAAAGGGGATTTGCCACAGGTGAGTCGGAGACGATCCACCGGCGGCGACCCGCGCAGGGAAACCCTGAATCTGTGTCGCCTTACGAGTCGCTACTGGAACCTTCCCGTCACCCTTTGGGACGGACCTGTGCACGAGATGCAATTGGGGATATTTTTCGGGGATGGTCTAGGGATTTGGTTGGAGACGCGCGCGCTGAGTTTGGACACCCGCGCCACACGCCCGAAATTTTTCGCTCTATGCGCGCTAAGTCTGGACACCGCGCCGAAAATTTTGCTACCCTGCCAAACTACCTATGCCGGCAGTTTAAGTGCCGGGATTGACCTATGTCGGCAGTTCTGCTGCCTCCATATAATTTGATTATTGCCGGCAGTTAATAGCCGGGACATTTCTATTTTTGCCGATAGATAGTATGCCCTCTCCAATCTTTACCGGCAGTTAAACTGCCTCCTCATGTGAATTTTTGCCGGTTGTTCTTTGCCTCCAGATTTGACCCATGGTGTAGTGGTTGGAGGATATTGGAGACTTGACTATCTTATGAAGAATTAAGGGATCTTTATCAATTGTATTCTCTCAACAAACCAAGTCATTTTGGATTATCATATATCTATCTTATATCCATTGTGCCTCCTTGCGGTAACTTGTACTTAACTTATTTATATTGAAAGTTACTTGCCCCCTTGCATATGTTAGTTTTGTTCCTAGCATGTGCTTATATATGTTGTGCTTCTTACTTACCTTGAGAAATCAAGTTTGTGTATGTTAATTTGCGCACCATATATGTGTAAACTTTATGTTGAGCCTTTATTGGATTTTGTGTAGATTTTATTTGGCTCTTTTGTTAGATTAATGGATTATACCATTTTGGGTGAGTGATTTGCTATGTGCACATCACAATCCTAAAAATGTTAATTTATTCATGATGCACACCATATAGTATTGATATAGCATGATTATCTAGTCTCTATGTGGTATGTCAATCAAATTCTATAATTTCCATTAATTTCTCTAGTTGGATTTTATTTGAATCTTGCTTAGAAGAAATGGATTATCACATTATGGGGGAGTAATAAGCTATGTGCATATTACAATCCTAGAAATGTGAACATTTGAGGTTTGCCGCTTAGATTTGATATTGTAAATTATCTTATTTCTATGTGACATGTTAGCTCAAACAAGTTCCAACGTTATTGAGTGCTTCGATTTGCTTTCCTTATGAATCTTGTTTGTGTGAGTTTTGCTTGGCGTGGTATTCTTCAATATGCATTTCCATATCCTATTTGAGAAATCATTCGCTCCATCTTATTCTAACAATGGTTTTGCCGGTTGGTTCGAATAGTTTGATCTACCAACAAACTCTATCTAAATGTGGTGTTTTAATTCTTATCCTTTGCCATATGATTTATCATCTGAGAATGCTCTTGGATATCTCTATCACCGGGAAAATATTTCCATGTACTCATTGTCTTTGGACAATCGACATTCATATTTGTGGTAGAATAATTTTGAAAGAGTGGATTTGCTACCATGGGTGGTGCGTACGCACCCCTCCGTTGGTTTACACGTGTCCTCTTTGGTCAAACATGATTAGCCACAGCTAGAGCTGGCCATGGGCAGCCCGGTCCGGCCGGCCCGAAAAAGCCCGTCCAGGCCCGGCCCGACTGTGCCATCGGGTCGGGCTCGGGCCTGAATTTCGGGCCCGACGGTCAGGCCGGGCTCGGGCTTAAGAAAAACAGAAATTTAGCTGTAATCGGGTCGGGCCGGTCGGGCCTAGTCGGGCTTTGGTCGGGCCGGGCCGGGCTCGGGCCCGATTTTTACGGCCCGACAGTCGGGCCGGGCTCAGGCCTAGATTTCCTGCATCGGGCTTTTTCTAGGCCCGGCCCGAGAAATGGCCAGGCTTAGCCACAGCTGCTGCCACTAGCTCTGTTAAGCACCATCCATTTTTGGACTCATGTGTTTTTTGAATTTGAATTTGGGTCCCACCTTGGTCTGGCCCTCCCCTTCGTTCTAGTATAAAAGCAAGTGATGGAATTGAACTTAGCTTAGGTTGAGACTCCAAGCGCAGAGTGTATAGTATAGGAAAGACGGTTTCCCCACGAGGGGTGACTCGAGGGTTTAATATCGAACTCTCGGGGAATCAGTAGTGAAAGATTTATCTTCTTATCCTTCTCTTGAAAACCTGTAAAACAAAGTAAATTGTTTTGTGCCCTCAACCTCACCAAGTGGTTGTCAAGCACAAGGTGTGACAATGATATGAAAATATAACAAATGCAAAACAAGAAATAAATATGCAATGATGGTAAATAAATATGCAAGGATGGTGGAAACAATGATGGATGATATTTTTGGGTTTTGTATTGTGAATGCAAGATATAAAAGTGTTTTTGTATTTTCGGATTTTTAAATAGCAGAAAATGGAAAATGCTTAAAAGTTGTTGGAAAGGTGTTTCTTATGATTAAAAATGGACCGGGATTCATGGTTTCACAAATGCACTCTCTCTTTAATAAAGTGTAGACAACGGAACACTAGAATTGACATATGAGATTGCAACAAATAGGTTTCATAACAAGTTACTAATTATATGGGCATCACGTCCTAACATAGAGATCTTTTGGTTATTAACCTCTCTTATACTCCACCAAGATGTGAACTAAATCTTAGCACCTCGGTAATTAAGATGAATCAGAGCATAGCTTTAATTCTTATGACATGAAGTTAAAATAAGAACATGCTAGATCTACCATGGAGAAGTGGCAAAGGTCACACCCACACCTCCGGGAGCATGGTATTTTTCTTTATCCCTAGTGAGGCAACAAAGTAAGGCAAAAATACCCAAGTGGATCGCGGAACTTCTCTCACTTTCACCGCACTAGCCACCCCCCGTTACTCCAACTAATGCATACGTTTCCCCTCACATGCTCTAATAAACAAGCTTGATCAAAACAAGTAGACTAGAACATGGTACATGATATGCATCTACTTTCATAACTGAAACAAAACAATTGCAATCTCAAACATATATTAACTCATAAAGAGATCCACCACAAAGAAATTACATAGATGACCGTAATCATGTTCGGCAGCTCATACGGTGCTAATTAGTGAAGCTCAAGAGAGAGGAGAGATACATAAGTTACTTCCACAAACCCATAGTCCAGGGGTGGACTACTCCCTCTTCATCATGGAGACGGTGGAGATGTCGTTGGGGGAGATGGAGACCACGCCGGCAGCGCCCCGCCGGAGTTTTCCCCCTCCAATCTGCAGCTCCAGGTCTCTGTTTTGGTGTTTCTGTGTTTCGGCGGCGCTCTCCTCTGGAAAACGTCGGGGGACTATTTTTATAGTCGTTTTTAGGTCAAAAGGAAGCTTCGGGAAGAAAGATCGACGGCAACGGAGCCACGAGGGCCAAAAGGGTGGGTCCCACGCGGCCAAAGAATCTGGCCGCGTGGGCCTATGCCTTTGGGACTTCGGGCCTCCACTTTTTCGCCTCCTTCGCTCCTACGCCTTCTTCCTTCCAAAAAATGATCCCTTTAAATTTATAGGTCATTTGGATGTCGTTTGGGTCCCTGAAACTCAAAAATATAGAAAATAGGGTTTTCTGCCAGTGCAGGGTTAATTCCAGAAAAATAGGAAAACTGTGAAATATTCCTAAAATCAATAGAAAACAATGATATAACCCTTATATGATGCAAATATGATTGAAATATAACTAATTCAATGCAAAGTTCATGTATGCATTTTAGATGCATCAGCAAGTCATTGAAAAAAATTAAATGATACGGGCAGCATGCTCCCTCGGCTATGGTGATGTCTTGGTATGTGAGAATATACTAGCATCGATAGAATTGTAGAACCGTATAAGAATATCGGATTAATCTTGTTACTATATGCACCCTGTTGTGACGAGGAGACGTAGCCCAGTTGCAAGCTTCAGTAACGTGTTGTTATGTAATACGGCCCTTGTTGAGTCTTGACTGGTTTCATGAACAAGAATGTTTGAGTGCATCATGAACAAGAATATTAGTAACTACTCCCTCCGTTCCACAATGTAAGTCTTTTTAGCAAACTAGTTTAGCTTGCTAAAAGGACTTATATTATGGAACGGAGGTAGTAGGTCATTTTATTTTTAATTTCTTGTTACTTTGAGCTGTGCTTGGAACCACCATGGATGTTGTGGTAGCGAGGAAGATAGGATCGCGAGGTTGAAGAGAAACAGTTTTTTCTTTTCTTTTTCCAAAACACTTTTTTATAAAGGGTTTTATTACTTAAAAGGTTTAAGCATTACACCCGGTCTCTGCATAACGAGATGCACACAGCCGATAAAGTGAACTGTAAATGAAATAAAAACAATCACATGCTAGTTACAAATCATAAGATCATGCACTCCGCCTATGATGGTGGTCCAATCCGAAGATCACGCTGCCACCCATGTTGGGTAAAAATGCCCCTCGCCGTAGTCTCCAGTTGCACAGACACCTCCGTAAAAAGGTCTCGAAACTCCACGCGTTGTAATATGGACCATGAACGGAGCAAACTTGTGCATCGGTATATTAACTGCAAAAGGGATACATTTTTATCATTAAAAACCTTGTCATTTCTACAAAGCCAAAGCAACCAAATAATGGCTATTGCTCCCACCCTAATAATCGTTCTAAATTTGTGATGAATTCCATGTAACCAATTGCCGAAAATATTCGCAACCGATCTTGGAGGATACAAATTAGAAGCAACTTGGATGGTTGACCAAATAGAACGCGCGACTTTCAATCGAAGAAAAGATGGTTTATCGTCTCATCATGTAGACAGAAAGCACACTTTTTACTTCCTTTCCAATTGCGCTTTGGTGAGAATAACTCCTCGACGAGCATACCATAAAAATATTTTGATTTTTAATGGTATTTTCATCTTCCAAAGTTTCTCATTTTTATCAACTGGCATGTCGGGTTGTGTCGATGGATTAGATCAACGGTGAAGATACGGGACTATGTACGCGCGGGCATCGTCGATATGGGTTAGTAGACGAACGACACGGGAGACAAGATTTATACAGCTTCGGGACCCGGAAAACATCATCCGGTAATATCCCTACGTGTTGTTTGTGGCTAGGTTGTATTCCTCGTGGTGGAAGTCGCCGTAATGTGTCGGCTCCTCTATTGTGTAGGTCGGGAGTTGACCCGTCTGTCTAGATTGTGTTGGGGCTGTCTAGGCTTGTCCCTCTTGGTGCTCCCGGCTCCTCCTTATAAAGGTGGAGGGTCGAGTTACAAGTAGAGTCCTCTTAGGACTCGGCTAATCTATTACAAGTAGGAAAGGTGAGTCCTTTTCCTATTATGACTGGAGTCGGCTTGCTGGGCTTCCTCCTGATAGGCCTCGTTAGTACTCCTTACGGGTACCCATGTCCCATATCCACGACAGTAGCCCTCAAGCTTTCGGGTGACTTGTAGAGTCATGCGGAAGGTCTTGATTTGTTGAATAAATGGGACACAGAGTCCGTGCCGGGTTCTTTGCCGGCTTGTTGATGTTGCGCTTTGCCGAGTTGTAGATGTCGACGATGTCGCGGAACCCGGCTTCAGCATTTGCCGAGTTGTCGATGTAGATTTTGCCGGGTTGTTGATGTAGATGTTGCCGGGTTGTCGTTGTAGATTTTCCCGAGTTGTCGATGTAGACGTTGCCGGGTTGTCGATGCCGGCTTCTCCTGCAGAGTCGTCGATGCCGACTTCTCCTGCCGACTTGTCAATGCGGGCTTCTCTTGTCGACTTGTCAATGCCGGCTTCTCTTGCCGACTTGTTAATGCCGGCTTCTACTGCCGACTTGTGCTGAAGTGACTCGGAATTTTTCTCCGAGTCTTTTTTGACGAGTTGTGTGACTTTGCTCGAGTTTGTTTCCACCGGTATATATGTAGCCCCCGAGTGTCGGGTCGTTTGACTGCGACGACTCGGGACTCCTTGGTGTATAATTCCTTTTCTTGAGCTTTGAACGGTGTAGCCCCCGAGTGCCGGGTTGTTTGCCTGCAGCAACTCGGGACTCTTTTTGAGGTACCTGAAATAAAATTGTGTATGCATTATACCGTTCGTGACGTATGAAAAGAATTAAATAAATATTACAACGATTTGATTTATTTGTGTTCAAGTGATTAATCGTTCGACTCGACTAAGCAGGCTTTCGCGGTGACTTTTTTCATGCAAATATGATTTGCTCTGTCGACAAAAGCTTCTGTGCTTCAGAGTCGATCCGGCATTGTTCATATGCACTACTTGGTCTATTGCGTTTATCAACTGTCTTAGCAAAGAAACGAACGTCCATCTCCTGAGCCAGGATACCTATGTTTGGACTGCGTATCTGATAGTTTGTCCTCTTTGGCAACCATAACTCAGAAGAATTAATAGCCCCCGAGATTGACTCAAAGGTAGCAGATTTATTTTAATTTAATTGACTGAAAAAAATAAAATATGAAAATTAAATATAAAAGACAACTTAGCTTGTTTATTTTCCGTGGTCGACGACGCTGTGAGTTGACGGAGGAACGACCTCGATCACCAGGAGTCGGCGTTGCTCGAGACGTATCCGACTCGGCTTCTGCTCTCCTGACCGGCTCCTTGAATTGCATGTACGTGCCTTTGATCCATATCTCTTTTCTTTTTTTTGATTGCCTCTTCCGAGTAGTATTAGTACTCGGTTCTTTTCTCTTCCTTCACATTGACACGTACCACGTGACCTTCTTGCTCCTTTTTCTTTTTTCTTCTTCTCTTGATTCTTTGTACGTGACGCTTCCATGCAATGTAATAACTAGCTAGCTACGCACATTGCTTTTCTCCTTCTCTCTTTGATTATTTGTCTGGATCCGCGTGCAAGTCAGTGTAGTACTTCGATGCCTTTCTTTTCCTTCACCTCCATGTGACTTTCCTTGATCCGAGGCAGCGTAAACCGTATTTGATTCGAATCTTCCGTTTCTTTCCATGTTCGGAACGACACGAACCGACGGCCGCTGGAGTTCGTGCAGGTACGGGCCGCTGCTTGCGCGAGTCGTAACTCGCACGCAGACGCGGATGCAGCAGTCGGCCGAGATGCTGAAGACCTTGATCCGGCAGATTTGATCAATAGCACACGAAGGCGATGTTGACGTCGAGCCCCGGCGGCCACCGTGTGGATGAAGAACTCGCCGTCGTCGTTGATGAAGATTGGACCCATCGAATTGTGAATCCACGCGCACTTTGCCCCACGGTGGGCGCCAATGTTGATGGATTAGATCAACGGTGAAGATACGGGACTATGTACGCGCGGGCATCGTCGATATGGGTTAGTAGACGAACGACACGGGAGACAAGATTTATACAGCTTCGGGACCCGGAAAACATCATCCGGTAATATCCCTACGTGCTGTTTGTGGCTAGGTTGTATTCCTCGTGGTGGAAGTCGCCGTAATGTGTCGGCTCCTCTATTGTGTAGGTCGGGAGTTGTCCCGTCTGTCTAGATTGTGTTGGGGCTGTCTAGGCTTGTCCCTCTTGGTGCTCCCGGCTCCTCCTTATAAAGGTGGAGGGTCGAGTTACAAGTAGAGTCCTCTTAGGACTCGGCTAATCTATTACAAGTAGAAAAGGTGAGTCATTTTCCTATTATGACTGGAGTCGGCTTGCTGGGCTTCCTCCTGATGGGCCTCGTTAGTACTCCTTACGGGTACCCATGTCCCATATACACGACATGTTGGATGAGTGCTCTATATATGGAATCCACTGAGAATTTACCGTTCTCACAAAGGTTCCAATGAAATAGTTCTGACCCAGTTGAGAGTTGAACCATGGACAAACGCCCCACGAGAGCGTTCCATGCCTCTAGTCTGGGTCCGACCAAATCTCGCCTGAATGACATAACCGGAGGAGATGACTGCATAACCTCAGCTAGCGTATCATTCTTACGACGAACTATATTGTACAGAGCTGGATATTGGTCCTTTAGAGGAGAGTTTCCCAACCATATATCCTCCCAGAACCTAATTTCTGAACCATCTCTTATAGTGAATTTCCCATAGCGAAAGAAAAGTTTCTTCGTCGCCATGAGGCCGGCCCAAAAGTGGGAGTCACCTGGTTTCCACACCATTTGTGACAGAGCTTTTGACCCGACATACTTGCGCTTAAGGAGTGTTTGCCAAGTCCCTTCTTCCGAGAGTAGCTTAAAAAGCCATCTCCCTAGAAGGGCAGAGTTGTTGACCTGGAGATCTTGGATACCAAGACCTCCTTGATCTTTAGGTCGGCAAACAACATCCCACCATGCCAATCGATATTTCTTTTTCTCGCTATCCCCTTGCCAGAAGAATCTTGAACGAAAATAATCGAGTTTTTTCAAGACACCTCTGGGCAACTAGAAAAAAGATATCATATACAGTACCATATTACTTAGGACTGAATTTATGAGTACCAATCTCCCACCTAAGGATAGCAATTTTCCTCTCCAACTGGCCAATCTTGCCTCAAACCGCTCATCAACATGTTTCCATTCGGCATTAGTCAGTCTCCTATAGTGGATAGGTACACCAAGATACCTAATCGGGAACTGAACTTGCTCACAACCAAATAGATCAGCATATTGAGGCGCACAATCCTGGACTTCGCCAAAACTTATCAGCCACTATATTAAATAGTATCGGCGATAATGGGTCTCCTTGCCTTAGACCTTTCTTTGTTTGGAAGTAATGACCAATATCATTATTGAATTTAATAGCCACGTTACCTCCAGTAACAAAGTTCTGAATCCAGGCACACCATTCCTCTGAAAAGCCTTTCATACGCAGGGTCTGTTGGAGAAACTCCCAGTTGACCTTGTCATAAGCCTTTTTGAAGTCAATCTTAAGAATCACTCCATTCAATTTCTTCTGGTGCATCTCGTGAACGGTTTCATGTAATATGACTACACCATCGAGGATATTCCTCCCTTGCATAAAAGAAGTTTGTGTAGGTTGAACCACATGATCTGCGACCAAATTCAATCGAATGGTTGCCACTTTGGTTAATATTTTGAAGCCAACATTAAGGAGGCAGATTGGTCTGTATTGTTGGATCCGTTCTGCATCAGCAATCTTAGGCAACAAAATGATTTCCCCAAAGTTTTGGCGGAATAGTTCTAGTTGTCCCGCATGCAAAGCACCGAACATAGCTAGCAGGTCCGGTTTGATGATGTCTCAAAAGTTTTGGTAAAACTCCGCAGGGAATCCATCTGGACCTGGGCCTTATTATGTTCCATCTGGAAAACCGCTTTTCGTACCTCTTCTTCGGTAAAGAGTGCAGTAAGAAAAGTGTTCTCCTCATTAGAAACCTGAGGTATGTCATCTATTCGAGTCTCATCCAGAGAGAAGTTTCCTTCTTCCGGAGCCCCCGAATAAACCTTTGTAGTACTTAGTGATATACCTCTTTAGTTCTTCCTGTCCCTCAATCAGGACTTCTTGATGAAGTGAATGAATAATTTTCTTTCTATGTCTCCCATTGGCGACATTATGAAAGTCTCTTGTGTTCGAATCACCTTCAAGAATGAACTTAGCCTTTGATCGTTGGTACCATTTGAGTTCCTCCTCGCGTAAAAGTTTGGCTAAACTCGCATTCGATTGACTTTTAAGTTCAATTTATTGCGTGGTTAGCGGATGTTTTCCGCGATTTCTTCGAGGTCATCAATAATGACTGTCATACGAGCTTTCTCTTTTCTAAGTATCCCAGTTATGTGACGTGCCCAACCCCGTACGTAGGTGCGCATATTTCGCATTTTATTATTCCACCTTTTGTATTGGGTTATGCCCGCCAACTAGTTTTTTCCAAATCACTTTAACCATCTCTCCAAAACCCTCACGATGTGACCAACCCAATTCAAATTTAAATTGGTGTTTATCATGTGGTCTCATCGATCCCGTGGTCAAAAGAATCGGGGCATGATCCGATAAAGCCTCTATGTGTTCTAGAGCGCATAATGTCACCAACGGGTATTTGGATTCCCAGTCGGTATCCATAAGTACACGGTCTAACTTTTCATATGTTGGCTCGGGAAGGCTGTTAGCCCAGGTGAACTGCCTACCCATCATGTGAACCTCTCTTAAATCCAAACTGTCGATGACAACATTGAAAAGAAAAGGCCAATGACCATCGAATCGACCTCTACTCTTCTCGTGTCTGAATCTTAACATATTAAAGTCCCCTCCTATTAGAATAGGATGTGGGTTATCTTTAGCTAGATTAACCAATTCACGAAGAAAAGCGGCTTATGTTCTTCCTGAGTTGCACCATACACAGCAACCAAACTCCATATAAAATTATCAGCTTTGTTCCGGATGTGGAACTTTACGTGAAAATCCTCATCCGAAGTAGCCAATACATCCATAGAGTTTGAGTTAACGCCAAGTAAGATGCCCCCAGATCTACCACGAGGGGTGACAGTACCAGTGGAAGTCCAAACCACCTGAGATACGGTTAAGGACGCTCATCGGAAAATCCCATCTACCCGTTTCCGAAATTGCCACAAAGTCCAAATGATGATCCCGAATACATTGAGCAATATGTAAATGTTTAGCCAAGTCACCAAGACCTCTGCTATTCATGAACATGCCATTCATCGGGAAACTTTTTAGAGATTTGGATGACTTAGCCATTTTACGTGGCTTTCGATTTTTCTTTGCTGAAGTGTTTTTAGATATCGGGATCAAAAAGAGAAAACCCTTGACTACCAGGTGCAAGGGTCCCACCCATACTTTGGATTCCGGTTGCAATTATTGTCCCAACTAGCTAGCTTACTTGTACGGTGAACCAGCTCATGTGACGATGTGTAATGATGGTGTATACAATAACCATATAATATAATCACATGCCAACAATGCTATCGACTTCCACCACTAATCGTCGACTCCATCCTCTCTCGAAATAGGCTTGCGCCCTGCTATATAATATAGCAAACACCCAATACAACCGACGATAGATGCTGGGACGGAAGCAGCACAAACACGTCCAAAAGAACAAAAAAGAAAAGAAAAGAGAAAGAAATGCCGACAACGGTGGTTCGACAAAAACGAAGAGGCTTCAAGATCGCTGCGCCCACCCGAGAACTCCCACCAAGCTCCTAGTACTCTGAAGCGCCGGTACCAAACAACACCTTCAAGAAGGACCGCGACGACAATGTCGCTGCTGCCTAAGGTTTCCCCTGGTACGTGGAGGGGAGGGAGGGTAACACCCAACGCCCTTCAGGAAGGACTGGCGGCACCACAAGCGCCACCGCGTAGGTGTCGACCCAGTCGTCAGGGATTTCTCCCGATCCCCCCATGACCCCAGGCACTCCGGAGCACTCCACCTTGCCGACCACCACCCAGCGCCACCACGAACTGTACGCCACTCACGCTGTCACCCCCCGGCACCGAGAAAGAGAGGCTTGCACACCAAAGAGGAAGAGCCACCACGAACTAGGGGCCGTAGCACCGCCGACACGTGGGAGGGACCGACCTCCACCGTCAGAGACAGTAACCGACCAGACGCATCAGCGGGATCACACCAGGCATGTGGGCCCACAGGCCCGGCCGGGCCATGAGAGGCCCGTAAAGCTCCCGCCGTCGCGCTGCAGAAGACACGCCGTTGGCGCCACTGCCCCGTCCGAGCCACCCTTCCTCATCTGCGTGCAGAAGGCAGCACCGCCGAGGATTCGAGCCGGCCCGCCTAAAATCTAGATGGGGCCCGGAGGGCCCCGATCTGGGCCGGGGTCGGCGAGCCAACACAGCACCACGCCGGCCTCTTCCCCGCCGCCAAGGTGCGGCACCTTCCTACACCGGCCACCCGGACCTACCCAGGGCCGTCCGGGATCGCTGACCGCCGATGAGCACCGTCGTGGCACCTCCAAACCCGAGCCAGGGGATGACCACCGCGGGGAGAGAAGGACCCGCCGCCGCCGACACTGTCCGGGCCATGCCCGTCGGCTCCCGCCGGCGGCGGCAGGGAAGAGGAGTGGGGGGAGGGCATGGGGAGGAGCCGGGCGGAGCCGCGCCGGTCGCCGCTAGGGGGCGACGCGGCGCAGTGCGTGGGGGAAGGAGAGGGGGAGGGAGGGTGGGGACGGGGGCGGAGTCGGCGGCGGCGCGAGGGAACCCTAGATAGAGGAGCGGGGAGCGGGGGAGTTCCAAAGCAGCCTCTGTACCAACTACCTAGCACCGCATCAGGAGGTGGTCTAGATGGAGGCCATCGCCGCAGCGGTCCTCTCCAAGCCGATGTCGCTAAATGCCTCCATCTGGGACACCTCCGACTGGGCCACCATAGCCCATGGGCGGCTGCTACAGGGTCAACTACAAATACGTGACATTCATGAGCCTGTGGCCCTGACCACCGAGCAGCACGCCACCATGTCGGGCGTTCAAGCGTGGCCGATGAGCTGCTCGCCTCCGCTTGAAACGACAGCGCCGGGACCGCCTGCTGGCGGAGACGCTGCTCAGTCCTGGCGGATGGAGTCACCGCTTGCCGACATCGCTCGCCAGCGCCGCGCACCACCGTCGAGGGTGCCATGGCCATGGCGGCCGCTGACTGTCGACGAGGCTGCTGTCTCTATGTCGGAGTTGACATAAACCGAGGACAACGACGTCCTCATCGTGGCGCTCATCTCGAAAAACTCCTAGGTGAGCCGCGGTCCCGCTGGTGGTTCCGTTCATCGCCTCACGTACACGTGGACGGGCGCTTCCGCCACCCGCTTCCCCGTCCGTCGTCACCAGCATGTGCGCTCGATGCAGAAGCCATAGTGCATGCATAGTTCAGCGTGGTGAGCTACTCTAGCTCGATGCAGATTGAAACGAAACGAGTTATCTTCATTATATTTAACATGTCGCCAGATCCTCATTGCCACAATCATCCTCCCTCCGTATCAAACTATAAGGTGTTTTAGCATTCGGTTTTCCATTCATATCTAGACATGTTTTAGTGCAAGATTAATGTGAACCTTACACTATTACATGTCTAGATACGGATGGAAAGTCAAATGCTAAAGCATCTTATATTTTGATACGGATGGAGTATAATCGATGCTCCAAAAGTTCTAGCCAATGTTGGCGCCAAAAGTAAAATTACCCGCGAACGATATGCCACTTCCGTCATTCCCGCGCTGCTAACAACTAGCGCGTGAATCTAACCAATTTTCTAAACAAGCTTGGCCTACCGCGTGCAGAGGTAATTAATAGGAGACAAATGGTGGAGTAGAGGTGCGTACGCACCCATGACTGGTAGTGGATCATTTTTGTAATTTTGATTATCCTTACATTGACATTCGCTCTTATTTTTCTCATCTTTTGCCAAGTATTTATTTTGACTCCCGTTGTCTTCCTTACCTCTTATGTGGATCTTTTGTTTTATCGATCTTGTTTAGCGTTGTAAATGACATATGGAGAGTAATGATCCTTTTTGTGTGCATTATGTATTCAAATGCAAATCTCGAGATAATGCATGAATCTTGGGGGAGCTTTCTTTTATTACTTAGAACGCTATCTTATCAATTGATATTTAATCTTTTCAATTGGTATTTGATTTCTATCCTATATGTTCATGGAAGACAAATATTTTTCTCTGGTCCTTTGGGCCATCATGAAAAGTGTAGAGAGTGCTTGGTTTATTTGTTATAACCTTGCTCTCTTTGGGGAGTTTTTTACTTTCTCATTTCTTGATTTATGTCTTATATTATTAAATGAGAAAAGTCATTTGAGCATATGGCCTATTATTATCTTCTATGCTCATTGGTTTTGCTTAACTACCTTTAATTGATATTAATTGGAATTTTATATCTCATGAATAGATATTTGTTTCAATTGATATCTCTTATGGGAGTTTTGATACCTCTTTTCCCGATATTTCTTTTATTTGATATCTTTCAAGTAATATCCTTCTTTTGGTATCTTTACTTCTTGTTGATATCTATTTTCAATTGGTGTCTTATGACTCATGTGTTGTTTTGATTTGATTTCTATTGATATCTCACTTCATGTGTTGATGTGTTTTGGAATCAATCATTTGTTGATTTGATTTGTCCATGATCGTGTGTTGATTTGGATTTTGATATAATTTGGACAACCTTTTCGTGTCACATGTCGGTGTGCCTTCTCTTGCTCACCTTGTGTTTTTTGTCCAAATTGTATCTTATTTGGTTCTCAAAAGTCTTTGCATGCATATTTACTAATATATAGGAAGCTCAGATGGGGCACCATGGTGCACGGGCACCATGGTGGAATACGGTACAATTGGGGTATGTAGACATCATATATAGGACCTTGAAAGAAAGATACTACTTGAAAGATATCAAATAAAAGAAATATCGGGCACCAGTTAATTTACCATATATAGGAAGCTCAGATGGGGCACCATGGTTCCCAGGCACCATGGAGCACCAGTTAATTTACCTATATATATACTATTCTATTTGTGATACTTGTTGACTTTCTCAAAGCATCCCGACTATCTCTCTTGTTCCCTTGGTGATATTTGTGATGTCTTTGATGTGTTTCAAGTTCATTTATATACAATAAGATAAATTTGAGCTATGTGATGTGCTTTTAAGCAAGAATCTTATTTGTGTATTTATGTCTTCCCCCTTTGGATACCTTGTTCTCTTCTTCACTAACCATTTCGTATATACACGTTTCTTTGTGGATGTATATCATCAACAATTTGTCCACTTAGAAACATATACATATGAGACGGGTCAGATTTTAAATTGGCATGCTAGTTCTTTTGAGCCATTGATACGTGACAAACGTATCTATAATTTTTGATTGATCCATGCTAGTTTTGTGATGTTGTCACATGTTTTTACTATCATATTACATTATTTTTATGCATTTTTTTGGACTAACCTATTAACAAGATGCCCAGTGTCAGTTTCCTGTTTTTGTGCTGATTTTGTTGCAGAAAGTTACTTCTGGAAATATCCTCGGAATTGGACGAAAATTTACGATGATTTTTTATTGAAGAAATATAGACCGGAGCCAGAAGGGCGACCCCGGGAGGGACCCACAGCCCAGGGGCGAGTCCCACCCACGGGTGAGAGGGGAACCGCGGCCGCCGCCCGCCTGTGCCCCTCGGAGACCCCCTCGCAACGCCCTTTGGCCTATAAATCACCCCCGACGAAAAAACCCCAACCCTCGAAGGATTTTCCCAAATACGAGACAGAGCTCCGCCGCCATCGCCGACAAGTTTCGAGGGTTCAGAAGGTCCTGTTCCGGCACCCTGTCGGGACGGGGATCGACCGCCGGAGCCATCTCCATCAACACCGATGCTTCCCATGATGAGGAGGGAGTAGTCCCTCACCGGGGCTGAGGCTTATACAAGTAGCTATGTGGTTATCTCTCTCTCCCATGATGTGATCCTCGTTGTGATCATGAGCTTTGTTAGCATAGTTGAATACATGATGTTTCCCTACATATAATGGATATGATTTTGCTCAAGTGGTGTCATCTAGTATAAGTTCAGGAGTCACCGTTGTGATCACGGTATCTCGGTGACAGTGTGGGTGCCGTGTGTGACTCTAATGATAAAAACTTAGAGGGATCTTCATCATGAGTTTGTTTGTTATTATTGTTGGATTGAATAGATCATGAGGTTTCTTGATGCTTGTGTTATTGAAGAAAGAGACTATTCAAGAAATAGGTTGTGGTGTTTGTTAGTACTATGTTTGGATGCGGATAGTGATAGCATTAAGTGTCCATAGATGTGGAATACGAACTTTAAGGTGTGTTTCTCGTAGCCCTACACAATTCTCATCCTATTTGATCCACGAAAGAATGATCTCCGAGTAACGTCTACCATGAATGTGTTTTTGTGGGAATTATCATGTGTTTAATTATGTTAATGATGTTGAGAGTAGTCACTAGTGAAAGTATGAAGCCTAGGCCTTGTTTCTAAGCATTGATACACCGTTTTTAGTCACTTTTGTCACTTGTTTGCTTGCTGCCATTTTTATTACAGAATTACAAAATCACCTTTTACCATCCATATCACTTGCATTTTACCATCTCTTCGCCGAACTAGTGCACCTATACAACTGACAATTGTATTAGGTGTGTTGGGGACACAAGAGACTTCTTGTATCTTAATTGCAGGGTTTCTTGAGAGGGATATCTTTGACCTCTACCTCCCTAAGTTCGATAAACCTTGGGTTACTCACTTAAGGGAAAATTGCCGCTGTCCTACAAACCTCTGCGCTTGGAGGCCCAACAAGTCTGCAAGAATAGAAGCATGTAGTAGACATCAGCCACCTTGATTATTATCTTTGATTCTTTGGTGGTTTCGAAAAGAAAATATCTTGTGAGTGCTTGTCTTATTTTTATTTGCATCTTCGCACACTCATGTTTTATTGAAGATCTTTGACTTCATGCTTATAATGGTAAGCATGTTGATTTTTATTGTCTATAAATGTTCTCATTAGCTTTTGGCTTTTTCAATTGGTTTTAGTTTCCAACTGGCATCCTTGAGCTTGTGAACATATTCTTTTTTTTCAAAGATCTTCTTTGTATCTTGTGTGTTGGCAAGACGTGCTTTGCGTTTTGTCTCTCATTTGGTTAAGGCTATGATGATGATTTATCTCGTCCTTCTATTTGTCTTACCAAATTAATTTTCTTGCCAAACACACATATGCTTGGTTGGGCCTCTCTTATGTTGAATCTTTCAAATTGGCATCTTCTTATGGCTCAACCATATCTTTGGTGCAAGTGCTATGATTTGTTTTTAGTTTTATTCACTCTTGCACTTGTTGTGTGTTCTAGATGATTTTGGGGAGTGATGATTCCATATTTGTGCACTCTTCAATAGTGCATGAACATTGGGGAGCTTCTCTATTTCCACTTAGAACTCTGTTTTCAGAACTTTTTTGATTGCTTTTCTCCTTTTGGGTAGTTGTTTGGAGATATCTTTTTATTTGCAATCTTTGGATCCTCAATATAGTGTGATTTCCTTCAACTATTCGTCATTGGATATGTGCATTTGATTTCACTCATATTTTGAGAAATGCACACTTTGTGGAGGAACTCATCTTATATCGGACTTCTAATTTTTTTTCTCCCATTTCGGCAAGGGATGCCAATGGGGGAGAAGTTTGGAGGGTTCAAGGGAATTTGGGTTGATGCTTTCACTTGGTTCTTAAGCATTTTCCTTTAATGCTCATACTTCCTTGCTTGTTTGTCTTGCAATGATGCTGTGGGATTGTCATCAATTACCAAAATGGGGGTGATTGAAAGAGCATGGTTGCCCCCACATGTGGTTTTGGTAATTAATGACAATCTCTATGGACTAATGTGTAATTTGAGTTATGTTTGTAGGATTGGTCCATAAGAAATTCTTGAACTCCATATGTTTGAGTCAAGGCTAAAAGAATAAGATTATACGTTGATCAAGGCTAAGTGCAAGTTGATCAACACACAAGGTATTTCTCCATGAGCATGCAATTAAAGGGAGATCCCATTTAGCTTATGGAGGATGGCGTCACGTGGTGGTCGTCATCAAGATAATGGCCAAGTGAAGACATGCCAAAGAGTGCATCTCCCATATTGGTGTATGGGCGAGCAATCGTGTCTTCATCGAGCGGAGCGCAATAAAGGTGGTCCATCTTGAGAAGGTCAAGATCTTCATCATCGACCTCAAGTGGATTATGCGCAATGCAAAGGTATGATCTTGATAGGGTTTATATTTTACGGGTCTCATGATGTTACTTGAGAGACCAGGTTATAGGATAGATAGCCGTACTACCAAGAGGGGCTCTCGAGCAAGTTTTTGATCATACCATTTGTACAGAGCTCAAACCTTTGCATCCTTGGTATCATCTTTATTGGTTCTTATTTGGCTCTTATTTATGTGAGTACTTGGTGCTTGTTGTGCTCGTTTTGACAAGCCCAAGTTCATCAAAAACAGATTTACGCATCTTCTATTGCGTTTTCGATATTAGAAATATTGCCGGTTTGTCTTTGAGAAAGGTTCCACACTTCTTCATGTGTGTGATTTCCCCCCTTGGTTGTTTTCAATATTTATAATTTTCATTGGGTAGAATTTGTCGTCCTCTTTCCAACAAAATTTGTTTCATCGAATTCTGACTTTGTTTGCAAAAAGATATATGGTTTCTCGTGCTGGACATTTTTGGACAGAAAAATAGAAAGAAAAACGCAAGCCTTGGCCGGCCAGGCCGGCCACATGGTCGGGGCCTCTCGGGCTGCTGGTCGGCCATCATGGCCGGCCCAGGCCGCCCCCTCCTCCCGTTGCGCTCTTGGGCCTCCCGGCCATCTGCCCGGCCAGGCCAGCCCCATGGCCGACCCACCCGGTTGGCTGCTTGCGGATTGCCCTCTTTTGCTTGTTTTTGCTGCTCCGGCCACAGGCTGGCCTCGCCGCTGTTTTTCCAACCTATAGATTTTGGATCTTCCTTTAAAAGGGTCTTCTCCCCAAGGTTTTGGCACTCTCTTGACTTATTTTTCTCCTCCGTTGTTGACTCTATTGAGCTTGTCTATCTCTCAATCCCTCCAATGTTTCTTGCTTCTTTTTTAGGGAAAAGAGAGAGGAGGTCTAGATCCATGTTTCCACCGATCAGTTTCTTCCCTAACTCTTTGGATCTAGATCTTGGAGTTTCTTTGTGAACTAAACCATGATTTGTGTGCTTGGTACTTCTATGTGGGGTTAGGTACTTGCCATGAGCATGCACAAAAAGGAAGATCCTATGTAGCTCTTGGAGGATGGCGTCACATGGTGGTCGTCATCAAGATAATGTCCAAGTGAAGATATGCCGAAGAGTGCCTCTCCCATATTGGTGTATGGGGGAGAAATATCCGAGTCTTCACCGAGCGGAGCGCAATCAAGAAAGGTGGTCGAACTTGAGAAGGTCAAGATCGTCATCATCGAGCTCAAGTGGATTATGCGCAAGGCAAAGGTATGATCTTGATAGGTTTTCTATTTTACCAGTCTCATGATGTTAGTTGAGGGACCGGATTATAGGATAGATAGCCGTACTATCAAGGAGGGGCTCTCGACCGAGTATCTTGATCGTATCATTTGTAGAGAGCTCAAACATTTTCATCCTTCGCATCATCTTTATTGGTTCTTATTTGGCTATTATCTATGTGAGTGGTTGGAGCTTGTCGTGCTCGTCATCACAAGCCCTAGCTCATCGAAAACAGATTTCGGTTGCATCTTCTATTGTGTTTTTGGTGTTGGAGATTTTTTCAGTTCATCCATGTGGAATGTTTCACTCTTCCATTTATTTGCAAAATATCCCTTGATTGTTTTCCAACAAAATTGGATTCACCTCGATCGGAGTTTTCTTGCAAAAGTTATGAAGTTTCTGTTGTTAGCTATTTTTTCTTGTGCAGCGGTAGTACCGAGTCAGACAATGGTAGTACCTAGAGTGGTACTGCCTCAGTCTGCCGGGCGGTAGTACCGGTGCTAGACCACGGTAGTACCTCTACTCTTTAGGGAGTAGTACTACTGGTCTGGTACTAGTATCGGTACCGCTGCACTTCGAAAAACCTTCTGTTTTCTCCGGTACCCAGGCGGTACCGAGGTAGTACTACCGCTGGAATGGATTTAATTAAATCAAGTTGCTACCGGTACTGATACGTGTCAAACGTATCTACAATTTTTTATTGATCCATGCTAGTTTTGTGATGTTGTCACATCTTTCTGCTATCATATTACATCATTTTTATGCATTTTGTTGGACTAACCTATTGACAAGATGCCTAGTGCCAGTTTCCTGTTTTTGCTGTTTTTGTATTTCAGAAAGTCCACCACAGGAAATATCGTCGGATTGCGCAGAAAATTGACGGAGAATTTTTATTCGACGGAAGGCACCAGGAGACCAAAGGGCGACCTGGGGGCCACCCACAAGCCAGGGGCTGGCTACTGCCGCGGCCTAGGGCCCACCCGTGGGTGGGACCCGCCCCTGCCCTCTGGGCATCCTCTCAGCCCCCTCCGACGCCTATAAAATCCCATTAAACCTAAAAATGACGAGGCGGCCATTATTTTCCAGAGAAGTCATCCCGACGCGCCGTCACCATAAACCCTAGTTCGGGGGTGATTCTGAAGCTGATCTCGGCACCCTGCCGGAGGGGAGATTGATCCCGGAGGGCTCTTCATTGCCATGCCTTCCTCCGGGATGATTTGTGAGTAGTTCCACCTTGGACTACGGGTCCATGGCAGTAGCTAGATGGTAGTCTCTCTCTCTTGTGCTTCATGTCTTATGATCTTGTGAGCTGCCTAACATGACCAAGATCGACTATTGTAATGCTATGTGATGTGTTTGCTGGGATCCGATGGATTATGAAGTTATGATCAGATTGTGCATGATTCTTATATGTTGATTTATTGTTCTTACATGCTCTCCGATGTGCGTAGTTACTTTGGCCAAGTGATTGTGTGTATCTCCAAGAGGGAGTATTTATGCTAGATAGTGGGTTCATGCCCCCTTTTGTTCCTGGGCACGAGTGACAGAAACGTCTAAGAGCGAGGGTATGCTGTTGCTACTAAGGGTAAAACAGCGGTGTTAATGTCTCTTTTGATATTAATATTGCTTATTTCATGCGCTTTACTTAATGCAAATGTCTATTGCTTGCAACTTAATACCGTCGGGTGACAGGCTGGACAGCGATCCCACGGTGGACTTTTTAGACAAAGATGCAGTTGGACTCAACGGTCTTTGTTCATTGTCGTGATGCCTACATAAATATTATAATGTTCCCTTTGTCATGGCTAGATTAAGTTTGTGTTATAATCTTGTCAATTACCCAGCTGTAATTTGTTTACCCATCATATGAATGTTTTATTTACTTGAGAGACTCCACTAGTGAACCCATGGCCCCCGGTCCATCTTTTTACATTGATTACAACCTTTATTCATCACTTTTCATCATCATTACTCCACTGGTCCATTTTCATATTTTCATCTATTTCACTAGACAATTAACCACTTTGTTTTCTACGAGACCGGAAAGATTGACAACCTTTCCGCAGTTGGGGGCAAAGTATTTGGTTGAGTGTGTGCAGGTCCACGTCTGTTGAAGATTAAATGCCAGAGATCCTCAACATTCACTTTGTTATTGATTTCAAAGTCCTACTGGTTTGATAAACCTCGGTTCGTTAACGAGGGAAAACTGCTACTTGCTACATCCACGCCTTCGCTTGGGGCACCACCCAACTCTATCATCTACACCATCAAGCAGCTTTTCTGGCGCCGTTGCCCGGGACTTTGGAGCTACAGCAAGGGGAGTCTCATACTCTCAATCACTTTACTTTGTTTTTGTCTTGCTTGCTTTATTTCTCGCTTATTTTTCTTGTTGCAAAATTTTAAAACCCAAAAAAATTAGAGTAGTCTTTATTTCTGTCTTGTTATTTTATTTTATCATTATGTCTTCCACTGAAAACACTAAGTTGTGTGACTTTACTAGCACTAATAACAATGATTTCATATGCCCTCCAATTGCTCCATCCGCTACTAAAGCGGAATCTTATGAAATTAAGCATGCCTTGCTAAATCTTGTTATGAAAGAGCAATTTTCTAGAGCTAGTACTGATGATGCCGCCTCTCATTTAAATAACTTTGTTGAGTTATGTGATATGCAAAAATATAAATAGGTAGAAAGTGACATAATAAAACTGAACCTTTTCCCTTTCTCTTTGAGAGGGAGAGCAAAAGAATGGTTATTGTCTTTGTCTAGAAATAACATTGATTCTTGGACTAAATGCAAAGATGCTTTTATTGGAAAATATTATCCACCTGCTAAAATCATACAATTGAGGAGTAACATTATGAACTTTAGACAATTTGATAATGAACATGTTGCTCAAGCTTGGGAGAGAATGAAATCTATGGTTAAAAATTGTCCCACGCATGGATTAACTACTTGGATGGTTATCCAAACTTTTTATGCAGGTTTGAATTTTTCTTCAAGGAACCTCTTGGACTCGGCCGCGGGAGGCACCTTCATGTCCACCACATTAGGTGCAACAACTAAACTCTTGGATGAGATGATGACAAATTATTCACAATGGCATACCGAAAGAGCTCCAAGTGGTAAGAAGGTAAATTCTGTCGAGGAAATCTCCTCTTTGGGTGATAAGGTTGATATGATTATGTCTATGCTTGATACCAATCAGTCCCCTATTGATCCTAATAATGTCCCACTTGCTTCATTAATTGCCCAAGAAAAGGATCAAGTTGATGTTAATTTTCTTAATAGAAATAACTTCAACAATAATGCTTATCAAAATAATTTTGGTAGTAACAACTATAAGCCTTATCCTCCCAATAATGGCAACTCATATGGTAATTCTTATAATCCTAATAAGAATGTGTCCGCTGATCTTGAAAATGTTTTAAAGGAATTTATCACTTCGCAAAAAGCTTTCAACAAAACTGTCGAAGAGAAACTTGAAAAACTTGATAGACTTGTCTCTAAAGTGGAAGATCTTGCTCATGATGTTGAAATTTTTAAAATTAGAACCACTCCTCTTCAAGACAAGCCTACTGAATCTTTAAATGCTATTTCTATTCAAATTAATGAGAATGAAAGGATGATGGCTCACTTGAAAGCTAGGTGGGCTAGAGAGAAAGAAGAAGCTAGAATTGCTGAAATGAATAGGAAAACTGTTAAAGTTTATACTATACAAACTACTAATGAGGATCCTCCTAGCCTATTTAAAGATGATGAAATTGATTTTGATAATTTCAATCTTACTGAAGTCATAAAGTTCCTACAAAAACTTGCTAAGTCACCGGATGCTAGTAAATTAAATATTGCATTCACCAAACATATTACTGATGCTCTTATCAAGGCCAGGGAAGAAAAGCTTAAGCTAGAAACTTTTATTCCTAGAAAATTAGAAGATGGATGGGAACCCACTATTAAGATGAGAATAAATGACTTTGATGGTAATGCTTTGTGTGATCTTGGTGCTAGTGTTTCTGTTATGCCTAAAAGTTTCTATGAAATGCTTAATTTAAATCCTTTAGAAGAATGCTATTTAAATGTTCATCTTGCCGATTCTTCTAAAAAGAAACCTTTCGGTAGAGTTGATGATTTCCTTATTGTTGTTAATGATAACTATGTTCTCGTTGATTTTATTGTTATGGACATTGAGTGCAATGCTTCTTGTCCTATTATTTTGGGGAGACCGTTTTTTTAGAACCGTTGGTGCTATTATTGATATGAAAGAGGGAAACATAAGATTTCAGTTCCCCCTTAAAAGAGGGATGGAACACTTCCCTAGAAATAGAAATAAGCTTCCTTTTGAATCAATCATAAGGTCAAGCTATGCTCTTGATGTTGCAAAGGCCTCCGAAAAGACGATATTTGGCATTGCGCCTAGCTAAAAGGCGTTAAAGAAAAGCGCTTGTTGGGAGGCAACCCATCTTTTACTTTTAGTTTGTTTTTACTTTTTCTTGAGTCATGAAGTTGTTGACTCTGTAGCAACTTCATTGTATCTTTTTCTTTTGTTTTTTTGTGCCAAGTTTAGCCTCTAATGCATTGAAAGTGCGAGGTATTGTTTTGCTGTCCAGAAACAGATTTCTGTCCTTCACTGTTCGAAAATCCATAAAATCCTTGAACTTTATCTTTTTCTGATATTTTTAGACAGCAAGTCTGATACTTTTATATATCTTTCATTAGTTTGGATTTTTCTTATTTAAGCTACAGAAGTGCCTCAAAAAATTTGATATTTACAGACTGTTCAGTTTTTGACAAATTCTGCTTTTATTTTGTATTCGTCTCTTTTACTATCGTCAAATGCGATACTCTTGAGCAGGAGTACCACATTGAGGCTTATTAAACAGTAGGTAATGCCTAATAAAGTTGTTTGCAATTTGTCTTTAGTTGAACACATGTGCATTTTAATTTATGAGCACTAATCCTCTAATCAGTTTATGAGAAGTTTTGTGTGAAGAGAGTTTTTAAGTTTCAAAGGAGAGGATAATGAAAAAATTTAAGATGGATCAGAGCTCAAGCTTGGGGATGCCCCCATGGCGCCCCCTCTGAATATCAAGAACCATCAAGCGTCAAAGCTTGGGGATGACCAAGGCATCCCCTCTTCTTCATCGACTATCATAAGGTCGTCTTCGTTAAACTACGTTTTTTATCACTTTACATATTATGTGCTATGCTTGGAGCGTCTTTTTGCTTTCAGTTTTGTTTATTTGTTTGCTGATCATATCCTTGTTGGATCCTAGGTTTATTTGTGTGGGAGAGAGACACGCTCCGCTTTTTTATTTGAATACTCGTTTGCTTCGCTTATATCTTGTTGAGTATTCTTAGCTACTGTTTGTTTGCTAGTAAGCTCTCGCTTTTAGCTTTTATCTTATTTAGGGCTGCTAGTAGTTGATGTTAAACTCTCTTGTTCTTCACTTATACTTGTTGGAGAGTTGTTATTGATAAATTGCTTGAATTGTCCAAGTGACAAAATGCTATCCATGTGACATTGGAATGAAATGAAAAGGCTGCATAGTCTTGTAAATTATTGTGTGGATACTTGATGCTTCTCAATTGTTTTGAGATATTAAGGTGAATGCTTAAACTTGCTGGTTATTTGAGTAGAATTGATTAGTAAAGAAATACTGTTAAAAGCTTGAAACTTTGTGATGTTTCGTAGTTGTTAATTTATAAAGTTAATCTTTCCATCAAAAAAACTGTTTGGTCAACAAGAGAGACGGTGTGGAGCATTTATGGTTATGATTGATTAATGTCTTATGTTACTCTGTTACCGGTTAATGTTTGATGTTTGCTTCAAATACCATTTTTGCTAAGCCTAAAAATCCGTACTGAATAGTGGTTGTGCGAGTGGAAGGAAGGGGAGAGAGCCGGTGGTGGAGTGTGTGAGACAAGAGGGCCGATGGTGGATTTTTAAAGCCGGTCGAAGGAGCGGGGATGGCTTCGCCATTAACGCCCAGACGGCATGCCGCCGCGTGGCCTCTGCGGTGCTACGAGGCGACACTCCATTGCGCCGCCCACCTAGTCACTGAAATGATGCGCCGCCAAAAACGATGTTGTGCGTGTAACGATGCGATGACTCGAAACTGAAATGATGCGGTGCCTGCATCGCTGAATCACTGACACATGCACATCACCGCGTCATTTCATGTCGATGACAGGCGGGCCATACCTGTCGGAGGTGCGGGCCGGACAGTGTCCGGCATCGCCAAGCCGGCCTCCAGAGTTGGAAGCCTGGTTGACGGTGTCGGACAGTACTTGGGCCGGACGAAAGCTTTGGGAATCCCGGTGTTGCCGATTTTTCTGTCCGGCACCCAAAGCGTTTTAAGGGGCTCCTTTAGGACTCCCCGGTGGAGGTGCTCTTACAACAGCGTCGAGGTCAGGTCCGATGTCCCCAACCCCTCCTAGTGCCAGAGTGGAAACTAGAGAAGGTGGGGCCCCATCAATTTGCGGACAAAGGGGGTGAGAACGGTGTAGATGGCGGCGGCGGCTAGGGTTGAAACCAAGGTCGCCGCCTCTCTTTTTTTTTTCTTGTTTCCGAAAGGAACCTTTCGGTTTCTCTTTTGACGTCTTCCTGTAAGAGTAGGGTGTCAAGTGGGATCCCGTCTAAGTCTCACTTATAGTGCATTTTGCTTTTACTAGTGTAAATTTTGGCACAAAATTTTGAACTAGAAAAGTCAAAATATACTAAAAGTGACATCCCGGCGGGATCCCACCTTGACACCTTATGTAAGAGACTTGCTTTCTATCTGATTGAATTGAATCGTAGAGCATGTCAAAACAAAAAATTGAATCGTAGAGCGCATGCCTTATAGTAAGTTATAACCCTTAAAAAAATTCTTTTTTCTTTCGCCTCCGCACACAAAGCATGTCTCGCGGTCAAGTTGGGCTGGGTCCCAACTTCCTCCTGAGCCTTTTCCGCCTCTTCTTATCGCCAGGCCTGGGCTGGGCCGTGACACATACAGGTGCTCTTGTGCACAGACTCTCTGAACCCGAAACGGAAGCCCAGTCACTCTCTTGTACAGTGTCACTTGCGTTGCGGGACGGGAGCGGAGGAAGCCCCAACCCGGGAGTTCTGAGCGACGGCCATGGCGATTTCCGTTGGTCGCGCCGCCGCCGCAGCAGCTCGGGGGGTCTCGGCGCGGGCAATCGGGTCGCACCTGCCCCACTTCGGCAAGACCTGCCACCACTCATCCTTTCGCATGTCCGATCAGGTCTGGATTCTCCCTCTCCCTCTCCCTCTCCCTCGCCCTCGCCCTCGCCTCCTCCCTGCGAGGAAATTCCGTTGGTTTCCTCGTTTAATTCGTATGATGATGGGCAATGCTCATCCCTATCTCTGCGCGTGAGCGTGCGTGGGCGTCAGGGCGTGTGTGGACGCGCCTGTGGTGCCTGAGTTTATGGGTTCCTCGTTTAATCCGTACAATGAATTGATGATGGGCAATGCCCCTCCCTCTCTCTGCTCGTGCGCGTGCCTGGGCGTCAGGGCGCGTGTGGACGTGCCTGTGGTGCGTGAATTCATAGTTTCCTAGTTTACTTCCTATGATGATAGGCAGTGTGTAACGCCTCGTCTATGTGATGTACTGGGCCAGGTGGGCAGGGACCTTGGGCTACTTGTACGTGGGCTTGCGACTCGTGATGGACCAGCGGCCGAAGGTTATAAAGGGACAGAGGGAGCTACGAGGAAGGCAGCAGAGAAATAGATGGAAATCTTTTCCCCATCCTGGTTCTTCTCCTCCCAGTTCCCCTGCTGTTCTTCTGATTCCCAGTCTAAATTCGTCCCTTCCCAGTCTCAGTCCAGTTCTCCCTGCTCGTCCTCATCACGGGACGTGACAGTGGTATCAGAGCCTCGTCGATCCTAACCTCGTGGTTGTGGGTGTGCTGCGCTTCGGCCGTGGTTGTAGAGCCCTCGGCCCTGATGAAGAACTACTCCCGCTGCATCACGGGAGGCAGCAACGGTGATGAAGATGACTCCGAGGGCAATTCCCAATCCCGGCAGGGTGCCGAAATAGGAACTTTTGTCCCCCGAATTAGGGTTTTTGGTGGTGGCAGTGCTTAGATGTGTTTCTGGGGAAAATCTTCAATTTTCCAGCGTTTTTAGGTCAGGACCAAATATATAGGCGAAGAGGCGGTGCGAGGGGGTGGACGAGCCGTCCAGGTGGCACCCGGCCGCCACCCCAGGTCCAGCCGTGCCTGGGTGGCACCTGGAGGCTGTGGGACTCCCCTGGACTTGTCCTTCTACCTCCCGAAGTCTTCTAGCGAAAAAAAATTCTGTAATTTTTTTGGGAATTTTCCGAGCACTTTGGATTTTGGACCTTTTCTGCAATGCAGAGACATAATAAACAGAAACTTGCACTGGGCATCTTGTCAATAGGTTAGTTCTATAAAATATGCCAAAATGATGTAAAATATTATAAAAACATGTGGCAATAATATATAATCAAGCATGGAATATCAAAAATTATAGATACGTCTGGGACGTATCAGCATCCCCAAGCTTAACTCCTGCTCGTCCTCGAGTAGGTAAGTGATAACAAAATAATTTTTGAAGTGACATGCTACCAATCACAATCTTGATCATGTAATCATGTAAAGCATATGAACTGAATGCATTGATCCAAAACAAAGGTTCATTGAATGAAACAAACAATGATCAACCAGGTGTAACATCTAAGCAAGAATTTACTAGAAAAGAGTACCTTGGAGATTTAAAAGCATAACAGTTGACAATTATTGATATCTCACAAAGAAATATTAGTTTGACAAAGGAGTTTGGCCAACACAAAGGAAGATTTAAGTTTTCAACAAAGAGCTGAAGGGTCGCAGCAAGGAAAACAAAAAAAATTCCTACGCAAAGAAGACGGAATAAACCCAACACGAGATCTGATCTACGAGAGGTTGGTAGCAAGAAGGAGATCGAATCTCACCCTCGAAGAAAACTGAGCATTTTGTCGAGGCAGGGGTTGGCTAGTCGATCCCCGCAATTAGACTCGTCTAGTTGCGAGGAGATGTATTATCCAAGCGTCGCACGACCAACACCTCCGAGAGATCCACACGTATAGCTCGATGAAGACTCCATGATCTTGATCCCGCCAGAGTTGGTGGAGAGGCTCGTGAGATCAGCAGCACAACGACGATGGTGTGGTGGATATGGTGTGGAGATCCAGCAGGGCTTCGCTAAGCATCTAGTAGAGAGGAGGGAGGAGGAGGTGGTGCGGCATGGGGAGGAGGGGGCGACGGCTTGGGGAGGGGCACAAGGGTGCGGCTGCCCTCCCCAGCCCCCCTATATATAGCAGCCAGGGGGGCTGCGCCCCATGCCCCCTAGGGCCGGCGGCTGGGGTGGCTTGGCCCCCAAGCCAGCAGCCCTAGGGTTAGGGTTTTGGCCGGCCCCCTTTGGGCCTTGCCCTAGCCCGCATGGGCCTAGGTGGCCAGGTGGTGCGGCTGGCCTATGAGGCCATTGCACCACCTCTTTATCCCATGTGGGCCCCAAACACTTGTGGACCCCACTTCTAGACCCCTCTAGAACCTTCTAGAATATTCCGGTACTCTACCGAAAAATTCTCGAACCTTTTCGATACCTCCGGAAACCACTTTCCTTATATGAATCTTATTCTCCGGACTCTTCCGGAACTCCTCGTGATATCCGGGATCCTATCCGAGACTCCGAATCAATGTTCTTTCTCACCATCATTTATCTCGAGCCCTAACTACATCGAACCTTAAGTGTGTGACTCTGCGGGTTCGCGAATATGTCATATTAATAGCGGGACCGGGATGCCCATATTAATTCCTACATATTCGACGAAGTACTTTACTAGTCGAACCACAATGTCCGGGATTCAATTAATCCATATACGATTCCTTTTGTTTCACAATATATTACTTGTCCGAGATTCAATCCACTGATATCTCCATATCTGATTAATCTCGTTTCCGACAAGTTCTCCTTTACTCGTTCCCATAGGATAGGATCTGATATGACTAGCCACTTAGTCATATGCTTGCAAGCGTTTGGATGCTATGCTACCAAGAGGGCCCAGAGATATCTATCCAATTGTTGGAATAACAAATCCCAGTCTTGAAACATGCAACCCAACAACCTACCATCGGAGAACCTGAAAGCCACCTTTATAATCACCCAGTTACGAAGTGACGTTTGATGTCCACAAAGCACTCCTCCGATAAGCGGGAGTAACATAATCTCATGGTCAAGGAAACTATATTTGACATCTATTTAATTTGAGTCTTGTCCATCATATCGTCTCCCATGATACAAACTTCGTTTATCAAGTGATTCATAAATCCATGGTTAGGAAATGTCTAACCATCACTTGATCAAACGAACTAGTTATAAGAGGAATACTAGGGACACATTACCGTTTATATTCCACACATGTATTTGTTTCCACTTAATACATTTATAGCATGGATAATAAACATTTATCATGAACAGGAAACATGATAATTAATAATCTTTATTATTGCTTCTTGGGCATATTCCCAACAGTCTCCCACTTGCACTAGAGTCAATAATCTAACACCCATGGCCTCCCGGTGTTGATCATGTTTTGCTCGTGGAAGAGGTTTAGTCAACGGGTCTGCCACATTCAGATCCGTGTGCACCTTGTAAATCTCAATGTCTCCATCTTGGACATTCTCACGCAAATTGTGAAAGCGGCGCTTGATATGCTTTGTGTTCTTGTGTGAAGTTGGCTCCTTGGCAAGAGCAATCACACCTGTATTATCACAGTACAGGGCCAGTGGTCTTGACGCACTTGGAACCACACCCAGTTCAGAGAGGAACTCCTTCATCCAGACTGCTTTACTTGCAGCCAACGAGGCTGCCACATATTCCGCTTCTGTTGAAGATTTCGCCACCACGCTCTGCTTGGAACTCCTCCAACTCACAGTGCCACCATTTAGAATAAACACATATCCGGACTGAGACTTCGAATCATCCGGATCTGTATCCCAACTAGCATCGACGTAACCCCTTACGACAAGCTCTTGGTCACTTCCATATACGAGAAACATTTCCTTAGTTCTATTCAGATACTTAAGGATATTCTTGACAGCTGTCCAGTGTTCCACTCCTGGATCACTTTGGTACCTGCTAGTCAAACTTACAGCATGGCACACATCTGGTCTAGTACATAGCATGGCATACATGATAGAGCCTATGGCTGAGGCATAGGGAACCTTGTTCATTGTCTCTCTATCTTCTGCCGTGACAGGACTTTGAGTCTTACTCAAAATCTTTCCTTGCAACATTGGTAAGAACCCCTTCTTTGAATTTTCCATTCTGAACTTCTTCAGAACCTTTTCAAGGTATGTACTCTGTGAAAGCCCTATTAGGCGTTTTGATCTATCCCTATAGATTTTAATGCCTAAAATATATGCTGCTTCGCCAAGATCTTTCATTGAAAAACTCTTATTCAAATAAGCCTTTACACTTTCCAGTAGTGTAACATCATTTCCAATTAATAATATGTCATCCACATATAGTATCAAAAATGCAACTGAACTCCCACTCACTTTCTTGTAAATGCAGGCTTCTCCATAAATTTGGACAAATTCAAACCCTTTGATCACTTCATCAAACCGGAGATTCCAACTCCGCGATGCTTGCTTCAGTCCATAGATGGATCTCTGAAGTTTGCATACCTTGTCAGCATCCTTTGGATCAACAAAACCTTTGGGTTGCACCATGTATAACTCTTCCTTAATGTGACCATTAAGGAACACAGTCTTCACATCCATTTGCCAAATTTCATAATCATAAAATGCGGCAATTGCTAACATAATCCGAACAGATTTCAGCATCGCTACAGGTGAGAATGTCTCATCGTAGTCAACTCCTTGAATTTGTCGGAAACCCTTTGTGACAAGTCGAGCTTTATACACGGTGACTTTTTCGTCAGCCTCTGTCTTTCTTTTGAATATCCATTTGTTCTCAGCGGCCTTGCGGTCGTTAGGTAAGTCCACCAAAGTCCATACTTGGTTTTCATACATGGATTCCATTTCGGATTTCATGGCTCCTAGCCATTTATCGGAGTCTGGGATCATCATTGCTTCCTCATAATTTGTAGGTTCATCATTATCTAACAACATGACACTCATGACGGGGTTATACCAATCTGGAGCGGTACGTTCCCTCGTTGACCTGCGAGGTTCAATAGCAGCTTTGACTAGAGCAGTATGATCACCATCATTTGCTCCTTCTTCAGGTGGCGATGGCTGCTCTGGAACATCTTCCAGTTCTGCGCTACTCGGCATCTCAAGAACAGGTTCGATAACCTCGTCAAGCTCTAGTTTCCTCCCACTCACTTCTTTCCAGAGAAACTCCTTCTCTAGAAAGGAACTATTCTTGGCAACAAATATCTTGCCCTCAGTTCTGTGGTAGAAGGTATACCCAATAGTTTCCTTAGGGTATCCTATGAAGACGCATTTTTCCGACTTGGGTTCGAGCTTATCAGGTTGAAGTCTTTTCACATAAGCATCGCAACCCCAAACTTCAAGAAACGATAACTTCGGCTTCTTGCCAAACCATAACTCATATGGAGTCGTCTCAACGGATTTTGATGGTGCCCTATTTAAAGTGAATGCGGCTGTCTCTAATGCATAGCTCCAAAATGATAGTGGCTGATCGGTAAGAGACATCATAGATCGCACCATATCTAATAAAGTACAATTACGACACTCAGACACACCATTGCGCTGTGGTGTTCCAGGTGGCGTGAGTTGTGAAACAATTCCACATGTCTTTAAATGCATGCCAAACTCGTAACTCAAATATTCGCCTCCACGATCAGATCGGAGAAACTATATTTTCTTGTTACGATGATTCTCAACTTCACTCTGAAATTCTTTGAACTTTTCGAACGTTTCAGACTTGTGTTTCATTAAGTAAATATACCCATATCTACTTAAATCATCGATGAAGGTTAATAAGTAACGATATCCACCGTGTGATGCAACACTCATTGGACCACACACATCAGTATGTATGATTTCTAACAAGTCTGTTGCTCTCTCCATCGTGCCGGAGAAGGGTGTTCGAGTCATCTTGCCCATAAGGCATGGTTCGCAAGTTTCAAATGATTCAAAATCAAGCGAATCCAAAAGTCCATCAGAATGGAGTTTCTTCATGCGCTTTACACCAATATGACCTAAACGGCAGTGCCACATGTATGTGGAATTATCATCATTCGGTTTGTAGCGTTTAGCATCAACGTTATGAACATGTGTATCATTACTATCGAGATTCAACAGAAATAAACCATTCCTCTCAGGTGCATGACCATAAAAGATATTATCCATATAAACAGAAACACCAGAGTTCTCTGACTTAAATGAATAACCGTCTCGCAATAAACAAGATCCAGATATAATGTTCATGCTTAACGCAGGCACAAAATAACAATTATTAAGGTTTAAAACTAATCCCGAAGGTAAACGCAGAGGGAGTGTGCTGACAGCGATGACTTCAACTTTTGATCCATTTCCGACGCGCATCGTCACCTCGTCCCTTGCCAAGCGTCGTCTATTCCGCAGCTCCTGTTTCGAGTTACATATATTAGCAACTGAACCAGTATCAAATACCCAGGTGCTACTACGAGCACTTGTTAAATAGACATCAATAACATGTATATCACATATACCTTGTTTGACGGTGCCAGCCTTCTTGTCCGCCAGATACTTGGGGCAGTTCCGCTTCCAGTGTCCGGTTCCCTTGCAGTAGAAGCACTCAGTATCAGACTTAGGGCCCTTCCTTGACTTCTTCGCAGGCGCGGCAGCTCGCTTGCCGCCCTTCTTGAAGTTGTCTCTCTTGCCCTTCTTCTTGAAACTGGTGGTCTTGTTGACCATCAACACTTGATGCTCCTTCTTGATTTCCACTTCCGCGGTCTTTAACATCGCGAAGAGCTCAGGAAGAGTTTTCTCCATCCCTTGCATGTTATAGTTCATCACAAAGCTCTTGTAGCTAGGTGGTAGTGACTGGAGAACACGGTCAATCCCCAACTCATTGGGAATGTGCACACCCAGCTGCGCCAGACGATCACCATACCCAGACATTTTGAGCACGTGTTCACTGACGGAGCTGTTCTCCTCCATCATACAGCTAAAGAACTTGGAGGAGGCCTCATACCTCTCCACCTTGGCTTGAGTCTGAAACATTGCTTTCAGGTCATTGATCATCTGATGAACGCCATGGTGCTCAAAACGGTTTTGGAGCTTTGGTCCTAAGCCATACAATAGACCGCACTTAACTATCTCGTGGTCCTTAGAGCGGGTTGTCCAGACGTTCCTAACATCTTCAGCTGCTCCTTCTGCTGGAGCCTCACCTAGCAGTGCATCTAGGACATACAGTTTCTTGGCAGCAGTGAGGATAATCTTCAGATTCATAAACCAATCTGAGAAGTTGCTTCCATCGTCTTTCAGCTTGTCTTTCTCTAGGAACGCGTTAAAATTCATGGTGGTGTTGGGACGGGCCATTGATCTACAACATTATTTGCAAAAAGGTGTTAAGACTAGGTTCATGATAATCTAAATTACTTAAAACGAACTCCCACTAAACTCAACATCTCTCTGGTTTGTTTAGTGATACACGATCCAAATCCACCACACCAAGACCGGTCATCACATGAGATGGTGTAGCTTCAGAGGTGAACATCTCCAGGTTGATCATATCGTCCATATGACTCGTGTTTAGCCTTTCGGCTCTTGTGTTCCGAGGCGATGTCTGTACATGCTAGGCTCGTCAAGAAAACCGTAGTATTTCCGCATGTGTAAACTGGCTTACACCCGTTGTATGTGAACGTAGAATCTATCACACCCGGTCATCACGTGGTGCTTCAAAACGACGAACTTTTGCAACGGTGCATACTAGGGGAGAACACTTCTTGATATTATCGTGAGAGATCACCTTATCATGCTACCGTCGCGATCGAATCTAAGCAAAACATAAGGTGCATAAAATGATTAACATCACATGCAATTCAATATTGTGACATGGTATAGCCTTTTCTTGTGCCTTTGATCTCCATCTCCAAAGCACCGGCATGATCTCCATCATCACCAGCTCATGCGCCATCACCATGGTTGTCTCCACTAACTATTGCAACTACTACTATAGCTACTCTTAGCAAATAAAGTAAAGCAATTACATGGCGTTTAAAGTGGCACGCAGGTCATACAATAAATATGAGACAACCATAAGGCTCCTGCCAGTTGCCATACTCATCGACATGCAAGTCGTGAAAATTACAAAACATGATCATTGCATACATCACATAATCACATCTTGGGCCATACCACATCACAAACCCCTGCAAAAACAAGTTAGACGTCCTTTACTTTGTTTATGCAATTTTTACGTGGCTTCTATGGGTCAAGAGATAGAACTGTTCTAATCTACACAAAGCCACAACGGTGATACAATAGTTGCTTATTTTATATCCTTTTAAAAGGCCTTCCATTGAAAATTGCATCTCACTATAGCAAGAGAAACAGACACCCGCCAGCCACTTATGAAATACAAGTTGCATGTCAATCGTGGAACCGGTCTCTCATGCGTGGACGAGTAAGGTTGGTCTGGGCCGCTTCAATCCCACCATACCGTCGAGATACAAAGTGCACGCGAGAAGGTAGCAACAAAAAATATCAACGCCCACAACACTTGTGTCTAATCGCACAACATATATGAATAGATCTAGGCTCTGATACCACTGAAGGGTCGCAGCAAGGAAAACAAAAAAAATTCCTACGCAAAGAAGACGGAATAAACCCAACACGAGATCTGATCTACGAGAGGTTGGTAGCAAGAAGGAGATCGAATCTCACCCTCGAAGAAAACCGTGAGCGTTTTGTTGAGGCAGGGGTTGGCTAGTCGATCCCCGCAACTAGACTTGTCTAGTCGCGAGGAGATGTATTATCCAAGCGTCGCACGAGAAACACCTCCGAGAGATCCACACGTACAGCTCGATGAAGACTCCACCATCTTGATCCCGCAAGAGTTGGTGGAGAGGCTCGCGAGATCAGCAGCACAACGACGGTGGTGTGGTGGATATGGTGTGGAGATCCAGCAGGGCTTCGCTAAGCATCTACTAGAGAGGAGGGAGGAGGAGGTGGTGCGGCATGGGGAGGAGGGGGGCGGCGGCTTGGGGAGGGGCACAAGGGTGCGGCTGCCCTCCCCAGCCCCCCTTTATATAGGCAGCCAGGGGGGCTGCACCCCAAGCCCCCTAGGGTCGGCGGCTGGGGTGGCGTGGCCCCAAAGCCAGCCGCCCTAGGGTTAGGGTTTTGGCCGGCCCCCTTTGGGCCTTGCCCTAGCCCGCATGGGCCTAGGTGGCCAGGTGGTGCAGCTGGCCTATGAGGCCATTGCACCACCTCTTTATCCCATGTGGGCCCCAAACACTTGTGGGCCCCACTTCTAGACCCCTCTAGAACCTTCTAGAATATTCCGGTACTCTACCGAAAAATTCCCGAACCTTTTCGATACCTCCGGAAACCACTTTCCTTATATGAATCTTATTCTCCAGACTCTTCCGGAACTCCTCGTGATATCCGGGATCCTATCCGAGACTCCGAATCAATGTTCTTTCTCACCATCATTTATCTCGAGCCCCAACTACATCGAACGTTAAGTGTTTGACTCTGCGGGTTCGCAAATATGTCATATTAATAGCGGGACCGGGATGCCCATATTAATACCTACATATTCGATGAAGTACTTTACTAGTCGAACCACAATGTCCGGGATTCAATTAATCCATATACGATTCCTTTTGTTTCACGATATATTACTTGTCCGAGATTCAATCCACTGATATCTCCATATCTGATTAATCTTGTTTCCGACAAGTTCTCCTTTACTCGTTCCCATAGGATAGGATCCGATATGACTAGCCACTTAGTCATATGCTTGCAAGCGTTTGGATGCTATGCTACCGAGAGGGCCCAGAGATATCTATCCAACTGTTGGACGAACAAATCCCAGTCTTGAAACATGCAACCCAACAACCTACCATCGGAGAACCTGAAAGCCACCTTTATAATCACCCAGTTATGAAGTGACGTTTGATGTCCACAAAGCACTCCTCCGATAAGCGGGAGTAACATAATCTCATGGTCTAAGGAAACTATATTTGACATCTATTTATTTTGAGTCTTGTCCATCATATCATCTCCCATGATACAAACTTCGTTTATCAAGTGATTCATAAATCCATGGTTAGGAAACGTCTAACCATCACTTGATCAAACGAACTAGTTATAAGAGGAATATTAGGGACACATTACCGTTTATATTCCACACATGTATTTGTTTCCACTTCATACATTTATAGCATGGATAATAAACATTTATCATGAACAGGAAATATGATAATTAATAATCTTTATTATTGCCTCTTGGGCATATTCCCAACAAGAGCTTCAACTTGCAACTTGTTTATCTCAAGATAAAGTCAATACAAAGTTTTCACAATTAGACACAAAGATAATATGAAGTAAAACATGAACCAAAGTTGACACCAAGTGATTGCTTGAGGAGTTTAGAAGGAATAGGAAGACTGACTCAACTTAAAAGTAAAAGAAAGGCCCTTCGCAGAGGGAAGCAGGGATTAATCATGTGCTAGAGCTTTTTATTTTTATGATTTTTTTAATAGAAGTAAAACAGTTTTGAGACATGCATGCTTTCGTCAGCGACTTCACAGCAAAGAAACTAGCTAGTCCCCATTACAAGCAAGACTTTTAGACTTTTGAGAGCGGATGGTTTTAGAGGAACGAGTACATTCCTCTTTTCTCCTTTGTTTCACCACTAACCAATGTTTTAACTGATTTCTCAGGCTTTCATTGTGTGGAGGAGAATGGTGAGTTATATTTATATTTTGCTTAAGCCGCTCTCGGGTAAATTCAAGTGAGGACGTGAACCATCAACACCGGGTGAAGGGGGGAAATGACCTTGCTTGTCAAAGGTTATATCTAGCTTCCTACTGCCTCCTCATGAGCTTAAAAAAAGAGGCACAAAAAGGAGAATTTTGAAAGTTTAAAGATAGCACATGAAAATTTTACTTAGAGTGGCAGGGAAATACCACATGTAGGTAGGTATGGTGGACACAAATGGCAAAGATATTTGGCTCAGGGAGTTGGATGCACGAGAAGTATTCCCTCTCAGTACAGAATTTTTGGGCTTAGCAGGATATCAAGCAAACACATAACATCAACTTGGTTCAATGAATGACTACATATATACATTATGCATAACCACTAGACTTCACACCGTCTATCTTGTTAGCCAAACCAACTCTTCACAAAAATAATATCTAGACTTTGAGAGCTACCAAGCAGGACAAGCACCACAATTTTAAAGCTTTACGACAGTTCTTTACTAATCTATTCTTACTAGATGATCCACAAGTTTAAGCATTAATCTACTTCATATCTCTAAACAATTGACAAGTATCAAAGATTCAAGACAATGGTCTACAAGATTAAGTAGCACTTTTCACACTTCCTACATGATAATTTCCATTCAACCAACCACCAGTCAACTTATTTGAAGTAACTCTCTAAACAAATATGAATGAGAACACAAGAGAGCACATCCTAACTACAAGAGTTAAAGCTCTGAACAAGACATACATGAAAAACAAGAGCTAAAGGCAAGCATAATAACCGCTAAACACTCAACACATGAAAGTGAAGAACAGGAGTGTTCTACGAAAAAGCGGAGCGTGTCTCTATCCCAAACAAGCATGCATGGATCCAAATTATTGCAAAGACCAGAAAACAAAACACAAACAAACTGAAAGTAAAAACAAACTGATGCTCCAAGAACAACACATAATGTGTAAAGTAATAAAAATATAGTATCATGAGTAAAACCGATGATTGTCGATGAAGAAGTGGATGACTTGGGCATCCCCAAGCTTAGACGCTTGTGACTTCTTGAATATTTCAGAGGAGGGTCCATGGGGAGCCTCCCCAAGCTTAGGCTTTTATCCCTTCTTGATCTTCCTTCATCACCTCGCACTTGGATACTTCAAAACTTCCTTCACGCAAAACTTATAGCAACTTCATTAGAGGGGTTAGTCAACAAAAACAATATCTTCCTTCAGTTCCAAAGAACATATCATGAAATTTTTCTACAACATTATCTACTATCACAAGGGTCTAAGTAAAGCTCCAGTTTTGAAAAGAACTTCACTCTGCCCGTGAAAGAAGCAATGCAAAACTAAGGACAGAATCTGTCAAAAAGAGAATAGACTGTAAAGATGAATTTTTTCGGGGCACTTATGGAACTCAAATCAGAAAACTTAAAACTAGAGAAAGTTAGACAAAACCCTGATGCTTTCTATCAAAAATGTGCAGTCACATATGACATTCTGTGAGTTTTTGGATTTTCGAACAGTGAAGAACAGAAATCTGTTTCTGGACAGCAAACTCACCAATTAGTCTTTCTCTCTTTAGAGGCTATTCTTGGCATCAAAAACCAAAACAAAAAGATACAAGGGATTTGTTACAGAGGTAACATCACCCAAAACAAGAACAAACCAAAAAGAAATAGTAGGTAAAATACAATGGGTTGCCTCCCATAAGCGCTTTTCTTTAACGCCTTTTAGCTAGGCATGATAATTTTAATGATGCTCTCATAAGAATAAGAGTTGAAACACAAAGAGAGCATCAAGAAGCAAATATGAAAAATATTTAAGTCTAACCCTCTTCCTATGCATAGGAATCTTGTAAACAAATAAATTCATGAAGAACAAAGTATCAAGCATAGGATGGTAAAACAAGAGCAGTTTCAAAAATTTCAACATAAAGAGAGGAAACATAATATTTTTGAGATACTTAAAGACATGTTTCCCTCTCTCATAATAACTTTCAGTAGCATCATGAATAAAATCCACAATATAAGTATCACATAAAGCATTCTTATCATGATCTACAAGCATAAAATTATTATTACTCTCCACATAAATATAGTCATTATCATTAGTAAGAGTGGGAGCAAAACTATCACAGCCATCATTGTAATCATCATAATTTGGAGGCATAGTATAATCATAACAAACTTTTTCCTCAATAATACATGGACTGAAAATATCACATTCATCATTGTAAACATCATATATAGGAGGCATATCATAATCAAATTAAACTTTATCCTCAAGAGAAGGTGGAACTAAAATATCACAATTATTATAATCATCATATATTGGAGGCAAAGTATCATCAGAGTAAATTTCCTCCTCAAAACTTGGGGGGACTAAAAACATCATATTCATCAAAACCGGCATCCCCAAGCTTGCAATTTTCCATAGCATTAGCAACAATGACATTCAAAGAAATCATACTAATAACATTGCTACTAGCATGATTGTTACGCAAATAAAGTTCCATAGGTTTTTTAATTTTCTCTTCAAAAGCATCATGACCAATTTCAAGATAAATTTTATAAATCTCTTTAATTTTTTTTATTGTTTTCCATTCAACCGAACTAGTGAAAACAAGAAACAAAAAGATTTAACTGCAAGATCTAAAGAAGATACCTTCAAGCACTCACCTCCCCGGCAAGAAAAGAGCTTCGTTGCCAGAGTGTGAGTGCCACTTACCTTACCTCCCCGGCAACGGCGCCAGAAAAGAGCTTGATGTCTACTACGCGCTTCTATTCCTATAGACAGTGTTGGGCCTCCAAGTGCAGAGGTTTGTAGGACAGCAACAATTTTCCCTTAAGTGAGTAATCCAAGGTTTATTGAACTCAGGGAGGTAGAGGTCAAAGGTATCCCTCTCAAGCAACCCTGCAATTAAGATATAAAAAGTCTCTTGTGTCCCCAACACACCTAATACAATTGTCAGTTGTATAGGTGCACTAGTTCGGTGAAGAGATAGTAAAATGCAAGTGATATGGATGGTAACAAGTGGTATTTGTAATTTGTAATAAAAATGGAAGCAAGCAAACATGCAACAAAAGTGACTAGAAATAGTGTTCTGATGATTGGAAACAAGGCCTAGGGATCATACTTTCGCTAGGGATCTCTCTCAACACTTTAGCACAACTGAAAGCAAGCAAGTGCTACTCGGAATTCTTCTTCTTCTAGATAAAACAATAGTACTATGTGTAGGGCTACAAAAGCACACCTCAAAGTCTGACTAAACAAACACCAAAATTCCACAAAGAGTAATCTATGGTAAATATCACTCTAGATAATCTATCATCCAAAGAGTCATACACGCCACCCACACTGTCACCAAAGCTTTGTGTTGTCAACAATAACTCCGGAAATTATACTTGATAAACCAACTGAGTAGCATAACATTACATAAGAATTCAGCGGTACTAACAATGCTCACAATCACATAAAGATCACACCATGGGAGAGAGAGATAACCACATAGCTACAGTAGCCCTCAGCCCCGATGAAGAACTACTCCCGCTGCATCACGGGAGGCAGCAACGGCGATGAAGATGACTCCAGGGGCAATACTCAATCCCGGCAGGGTGCTGGAATAAGAACTTATGTCTCCCGAATTAGGGTTTTTGGTGGCGGCAGCGCTCAGATGTGTTTCTGGAGAAAAGCTTCAATTTTCCAGCGTTTTTAGGTCAGGAGCAAATATATAGGCGAAGAGGCGGCACGAGGGGGTGGACGAGCCGTCCAGGTGGCACCCGGCCGCCACCCCAGGTCCGGCCGCGTCTCGGTGGCACTTGGAGGCTGTGGGCCTCCCCTGGACTTGTCCTTCTGGCTCCCGAAGTCTTCTGGCAAAAAAGAATTTCTGTAATTTTTGGGGAATTTTCTGAGCACTTTGGATTTTGGACCTTTTCTGCAATGCACAGACATAATAAACAGAAACTGGCACTGGACATCTTGTCAATAGGTTAGTTCCATAAAATATGCCAAAATGATGTAAAACATTATAAAAACATGTGGCCATGATATATAATCAAGCATGGAACATACAAAATTATAGATACGTCTGGGACGTATCAGGGTTCGAAACTCTTACTTATCGAAAAGGCTACAACTGAGCCCCTACACTTGTGGGTTATCACCCCGCGGCGTGGTACGGGTTAGGAGTGATCCTCTTGAGACGTTAGGTTCGCTTCAATCCTTTTTTATGTCTTGACGCCAAAGGGGGAGAAGTGTCTAGTAGTAGGCTATCTCGGGGATTTGCATGGGTGGGAACACGAGTTCGTGCTTTCTTTGATCTTTATCTCGTGTTCCCGGTTCAACGTTTCTGGAACTTCCATATGCATGGTGTGAGACATTATGCACTTTAAATCTATGACGTAATGTAATATTCTCTAGACTTGTTGCAAGTATCAGTTTATATCTCGTTGTTCCCATTTCATATATACTTGCAAGGTTTACAAAATGTAGGAGCTCAGTTCTTGGATGTGTGAGGCCGTCTGTATTTTGCAAACCAATTGTTGAAATGGTTGTATTATCGTCAACACCAAAAAGGAAGAGATTGAAAGAATAAGTTCTATTCCCCAAGTGATTTTGATGTTGATGACAATGTAACCTATGATCTGATGTTGTGTGTTTAGATTTACAGGAACATGTATAACACAACCAAAATGGATTTACGTGAAGAAACGTAGCTCTATCCAACCAAAAGTGTGCAGTTCTGGCAACAACCGGAAGTACCGGCTCCATAGCCGGTAGTTCTGCTCTGGCCGGTAGTACCGGGTCCACTACCGGGATACTTCGGGGGAACATATTTTGGGTACTGGATACCTTCTGTTTTTCTCGGAAGTGGTCTGGAAGTAGGGACGGTAGTACCGGTATTGTCGGTACTATCGGGCCAGCATCGGAAGTACCGAGCATCGAGGATCCAGACCAAAGGAAGAATTTTTGTGTGACATCGTCCAGAAGTACCGGTCTACTTCGGGCTACTTCTGGGGTTCCAAATTTCGGTACTAGAACCTCTCTGTTTTTTCTCGAAAGTGCGCTGGAAGTTGGAGCCGAAAGTACCGGCTTTGCCGATACTACCGGGAGAGTGGTGGAAGTACCGGGCCAGCGGGCCCTGAAGAAGTTCGTTCAAGACCTACTCGCGACGCCGTCCGGAAGTACCGCCAGGAGGGCCGGTAGTACCGTGCGTGCGGGTTTTCAGCCTCCAACAGCTGGATTGGAGGGAAGCTATATAAAGGGGGTCTTCTTCCCCATTTCATTTAAGGCTCCAATTTCTCTCTCCTCCATTAATGAGCCTGGCTTCAAACTCCTAGATCTCCCACTCCTTAGCCTCGAACACCTTGATCTTTTGATGAGTGATAGAGGAGACCTTGATCTACCCTTCCACCGAAGGAAATTCGATTCTTGTAGTCTCTTGGGATTCCTTGGAACTCTAGGAGCAAGTGCGGGTTTTGGAGCTTCCTTGTGTTGTAAGAAGCTCTGGGCCATTGTTGGGAGTCTCCAACTCATTGTGGAGAGCCCCAACCTTGATGTAAAAGTTTGGTCAACGCTTTCAAGTCGACCTCATAGTGGAAAGGGCTATTCCCTCATGGGAGTAGCACATGGAGAATATGGTGAGTACGGACGTGCTTGTAGGAGTGCCTAGGAGGCTCCACTTCCTTTGGAAAGGAACTATGTGAAACAAATCTTCGTGTCCACTTGCGGTGACTTCTATCCTTTACTTTCCGTTGCGCTTTTACTTCGTGTATCATGTATCTTGTCACTTAGGGTGTCTACATCTAGTTGCACATCTAGATAATTTGTTATCCGTTATTAAAGCCCTGATTAATCGAAAAAGAATAAAAATTGGTAGTCGCCTATTCACCCCCTCTCTAGTCGACCATACGTACTTTCAACCTTGAGGTCATATGATCCCTCATGGTACATCACTAGTCTTGTGTGTTGATCAACTTGCACTTAGCCTTGATCAACATAGAATTTTCTTCTTTTAGCTTTGACTTCAACATAGGGAGTTCAAGCATTGCTTATGGACAAAACCTACAAATGTAACTCAATGCAAACATTAGTACGAAGATATTGTCATTAATTCTCAAAAAACCACACATGGGACAACCATGCTATTTCAATCTCCCCTATTTTGGTAATTAATGACAATCCCTTTTACAAGAGTTTATATAATGAATTAAGCAACCTTACAGGACAATCAAGCAAGGATGCATTAGCATGAAAGGCAAAACCTTAAGAGCCAAACAGAAGCATAAAAACAAAAGCCTAAAATGCACACAAACCAAAAGCCGGAGAGACCTCACATTTTATCTGAAAAATCAGCGGAGATCCTGACGACGACGAGCTTGCATCTATCCCGGATGGGCTATGATTAACGGCGACGAGCTTCCCTCTCCCCGCCGTATGGCTGTGTAAAAACCCTCCTCTCCACCGCTCGCGCGCAACTCCTCCTCCCCCCGTCACCATCGTAGGAGCCCCAGTCGATCTCTCCCCATGGACGACCCAAATCGGCTCAATCGGTTCTGGATTTCTCGCCGGGATGTGGAGAACGAAAGAGGTGAGGGAACGGCTTCTGCGGGGGGAAACGCTCCGCGTACCCGAAAAGGCGAGGACCCTCACATGTGGGACGCGTAGGTCGCGACGTCCGTTCGATCTGGATCACGCGGTAGAGACGAGTGAGCACGCGATTCGTCGGAACGAGCTCGCTCATTATTTAGAAAAATCGTGAAAAAATATATCTGGCCTATTAGCCCGGTAAGGTACATGATGCATTGTCGGACTGGACTCTGGATGCATAAATCTGGCCTATTAGCCCGGCAAGGTACATGATACGGAGTAGGGTTCCCGATATCCACGACCGGCCCTCCCGGAAACCGCGTATTTATATACACCAAACATCGGTTCGCATCGTCCACAGAAACATCCCAGCACACGCCCAGATCCCCTTCACTGTGGAAGAAAAAAAAAAAAAGCCCCGATCCCCTTTTCAGAAGGATGGCTTCATTGTTCTTCAGGTCCGCCGCAGGCCGCTTTCTTCGGCGATCGATGCCGCATGGCTCCTTCCCTCGGAGCCCAGTTCGGTTCTTCTCTGATGGTGTTAGGAGGAACGAATCCCAGGTAAATCCCCGCTTTCCATAACCCTAATTTATTCTCCCTCTTCTCTCTTTCTCTAGGGTTTCATTGATCCGCGAAATTAGTTGACCTGACTAGTAATTGTTGGGGGATGCGATCTAAAGATGATTGCAAGAATACTCCTAGGTGCTAAAGATACTACCTTTTACTCCCTCCGTTCCAAAATACTTGATTTCCATTTGTCTACATATAGATGAACTAAAAGATGTCTAAATACATTCGTATTAGACAAATGAAAGTCATCTATTTCGGAACGGAGGGAGTATATTGTAAAGATATATATTTCTTAATATCTCTATTTGCTAACAAATCTAGTCTTCACAAAGGAGGACAAAGTAGGACGGGCACCAAAGGGAGACTTTTCGGACAAACTAGTGATATGCATATGCTATAGTATATGGAAGTTTAATACTTTCATTTGTCTACAGCGTTCTTCCTCAAAATACCACATATCCCCTAATGATGGCGCATTTGAAGAGTTTGATAACTTGCGTGAGTTGCGTAAGTTACAAGCGGAATCTCAAAGTTTGATAGAACAGGGAAAACGGTAAGCAAGTAAAATCACTTTTTACTTAATTTTTTCTCAATCAAATTCGTGCTCTTCTTAATTTGCAGTTTCGAGCATTTTCTGTCATTCAAAATTGCATTTTTTTAATAATGAACGTTTGCCCTTTTCTACTTGCAGTTTGAAGCAACAGGAGCAACGTCAAAAGGTGTATTCACTTATCATATTTCCTACTCTCGCTGCCGTATGTATATTTGGTCCAGACAAGAAGGAGGAAAATTGTCAGAAGCCCATTGAATTGTCAGAAGCGCAAAGAAACCTCTAATTACTGCTCACTCCATTCCTTTTTATATGGCATATTAAGTTTCGTTAAGACACTTCTTTGACTAAGGATTTCTCTGTTAATACTATGTGGTTTTCATGACATGATGTTGGTATCACTAGATTTGTTTTGAAACTTACTGTTTGTCGTGATTTTGCATCATATAAACCATGTATTAATCCTGTAATCCTTTGGCAAAGTCATTTTTGGCTGAATGAAACCTAATATGCCCTATAAACAGGAATGATGACTAGTGTTTACTATCCATCTAAACTTTCTGCCGTTACTTGTAGCTTAATATTTTGTTGTATCTGGAATGTTGTGAACTTTACTCTGGTGCACTAAGGGCTGGTTTGGTCGAGTGCATGTAGTTGAATTACTCCCTTAAAGTGTGCTGTGCTACTCGGCTCTAGAGGCCTTGCACGCAGCTGAGTTCAGCCGCCCGATCAGGTGCTGAACACCAGCAGACGACACCGGCCACTTGGAAAGCCTAACTCTCATCTGTCCTGTCCCTTCATCTTATTCCTCCTCCCCTCAATTCTCTTGCAGTTTTGCCTAGTGTATGTTATACTTGTATGAACAACGTATTTGGTTCTCTAGGATGGCTACCCATGTAGGAATTCATGTTCTTGGTTTGATGTGACTTTTGTGCAACGCTGCAATGTCATCTCTCATGAAAATGTACCTCTTACTTTGAAAAAGAAGATCAAGGCAGTTTCATGTTCACAACTAGCATTGTGTTGTTATGGGCAAAATATTGAATGAACGTAGCAAAAAAAGACTGATCTAGGAGGCTCAACGGTAGCGAAAATGACCGGGCTTCAGGACAACCGCTAAAAAATTCTCTTTTTTCGTTACCTTTGAATCATAGACGGATGCAATATAGGACAACGAACTTTGTTAAGGCAACTCACATTCAGTTTGTGATTGTCACCAATGTGTTTTATAATTTCTCTTATGCGTACATTTGGGACACTATGTTTACTCGCAAATATGCCTGTGGGTAGTTTTTATTGAACTAGATGAATTCCCGTGCGTTACAACAGGTGCTGTAACACCGTAACATAATACACATGTATATAGCCACATATTCTCTATTATATAATGCGCTAACGACCGTACGTTCGTACGTCACGGCCGTTTTGCAATTTAGCCACTCAAGTTCTTTGAAAATCAACGCGCAGTCCAGGCACTTGCTCCTCCATTTAGTCACGCAACGGCGGCCCCCTGTCGATCCCGCGCTCACTCCGGCCGTGGTGCACCAGCACCACCAGTCCGGAAGGTTACCGCCGCCGCGCGCGCTCGGACCTCGCGGTCTACGGCCGTGGCGACTCCACCTCTAAGCCCACCGCGTGAAAATCCCTACGTCCCTGCCCTGTCGTTCGACTCCCTCGCTTCTCAGATTCGCCGCCGGCGGCTCTCAACTTGCGCCGTGCGGACTGCCTCTATATCCCGACGGCGCCGCGGACCTGCGCTGCCCCAACCATCCAGGTCGCTGAGTTCCCCCGCCTCCACCTGGTCCTCCTAGGCCCGATCCGGCGCTGCCAACTGCGACTGCCAGGGATCGCTCGCCGCTGACCAGCCCTGGCTCCATCGCATATGTTTGTTGTGATTCACGAAAGCAGAGTTCTCGTGCACATTCGTCTTCAAATCTCATTTTCAGTCGTTGGGACATCACGAAGCTGAAGAGAAGTTTAGTTGTAGTCTCCGGTTACAGACTGCGCATTGCGGAGACACTGATTCAAGAAGCGTAATATTGACTCCAACAAGGCATTTTGATCATCTAATTCTCTACAACTTGGTGGCAGGAAGAACTCTAGGACATTCTGTGCATTAACCGCCTGAGTCAGCTTGAAGGATCCCGTCTGGTTCTGATGGGAATTGGGAACAACGAGTCAAGTACTTTCTCCATCTCCACGCCCAGGCTATAGCTGCTAGGATCCTGCTACCAAAATTTGACTGATACAATTGGCAAAAATAAAGTAATTTCCCCTGAAAAACGAGTATTGCATGTGAAAGCCACCAAATAGTTCTATTCAGAAATGAACATCTCTTTCGTTGCGGAGCTCCTTCGACAAGATATGAGTGAGATTATTGGGCCGGGGTACTTAATTATTGGTTGGCTAATTAAGAAATTGTTGAAAAAACAAGAAATTGACTGAATTGTTCGTTCTCACTTTTACAATTTATTATTGAAGACTCAAGTTGGTCTGTTGTTCTTGTGTGTCAGATGCTTGGCTTTTTGGTTATTCTAGAGATGTGGGTACTCGAGTACTAAGGAGCGTGGTGTCGCCAGCGGGATCCAGGCGAACCCAACTTGACCAACGGACAAGGGATTCTAGATTTAGGTTCATCTCATTTCATGTGAGATTGATTTGTAGATGTAATGGTGTGTACTTTCTGCTATTTGATCGGATTACTCACTCATCTGGCTGATCACAGTACCTCTATTAGGAATGCATAAGCCTCGGGTTTCGAAATACAACCTGGTAGAATTTCAGGGGAACTTGTGTTGGAGGACATTGCGTTTCATTGGCATGTCCAAACAGAAATATCATCTTATTGTCCAAACATGCTATGGTCATGTTTGGAACATCTTCTATCCTATATAAAAGATAGGTTTCTTCGTTATTTTTCATAGGATTTTTTCATTATTGTGGCCGTATAATTTGACTTGTAGCCCGTTGCGAAGCACGGGCATTTTGCTAGTAATATTTAGAAAACAATGAGATTCTTCTTTGCTAAATATGTACTTCCATAATTTTTTTTTGTTTAACACCATATGCATATAGAAAGCAACAACCGGACAATTATCTCTTATAACTAAATACCCTTGCACAACCATTAAACAAAATAACACAAAGACATCAACTAAAATATTGTTTTATTTTGCGAGGACACACTCCAGCTCCAAAGACATTGCTATGTTTTCGTGGAGAAAAATTATATGGGACTGGGCTGCACAACGTCTCTCCTGAGGCCCCTCCATGGATTTTAAAACATCATCTCCAACACACATCGCAAAGCAACTTCCAGTGCCCTAATCATTTCATACGTATTGTAGGTGCACCGGTATACATATATGGGATTTGTTGATCTGGTATGGACTATTAACGCTAAATTAGGGACATGACCCTGCTGTCAGTTGTCATCTCCGCCGTAGGCTTGTCAATTGTTGTCCCGCTGGTGAGGACTATGCCAATGGAGGTTTCTTAGCACGGTTTCATAGGTATTTTGCTTATGTGGCATGCTAATTAATGAAGAAACAGATTGAGCTTGTAGCTTAGCTAACATACAAGCTTTGCACGTGGCTATAGGCAAAAAAATGTTTTAGTCCAATCATATGCATGCATGAGCCACAAATCATTAAATGTAGATACAATCCATAAGAAACAATGTATTGGACAAGTTGTATCTTAAGTTTTTTATTACTCCTATGATAACGTGCTAAGAGACGGTGCATTGGCACAGGCCTGACAGGGAGCAGACACGTCGATGATCATGGCGCCGATAACAACCTCCATCGTGTGGTACACCGACCTTGCTGCAGCCACTGTCTCCACCCTCGTCAGAGATGAGATGGTTGTGGGCGCACGCGTCACTTCCTTTTCACCATCTCTAGCCTTCGACAGTTCTCGTCAGCATACGATCATGGTCACCTCTCCGGATGTGGCCGGTGAAAGGATGATGGAAGGGTCGGCTAACTATACATCGACTAGGTGCGACAATATTGATCCATCCATCCACCTCCACATTGGAATTTGGGGATTAAAATTTTATACTAAATGATGAACTGGACCTCTAGCTCCATGTGCACCCAAGTATCCAGCTCAATGCTACAAGATCATTGGCAATTTTTATCGGTGCCTATGGGTTCTCCATCCTCGATTAACGACCGGAGGCGGCAAAGGAGGCGGGGAGGACCCCGGCGGCGGCTGCCGCAACCACTTCCATGGTGAAGGCGCGAGGGGATTCCGAGCAGCAGGGAGATAGTATGAAGAAGTACCAGTACAATCATGCCTAACAATACGTATGAAGGGATTAGGGGCCTGGAAGCTGCTTTGAGATGTGTGTTGGAGGTGACTTTTTTTCTTGCGAAACACAGTACAAACGCAGACGCTCACATACACATGCATACACTCACCCCTATGAACGCACACACATACACACCCTACCCCTATGAGCACCTCCGAGAGACTGAGCCGGCGGATCGAGTCTTGAGATTGACGAAAACACTACAGGCGCCTCGCTGTTGACGGGAACGTCACCTTGGAGGTGACGTGTCGAAATCTAAGTAGGGACCCTAAGAGAGACACCGTGCGGCCCTGTCCCATATAAATTTTCGCCTATTTTCATTGTCTCGAGACAGAGGCTTCATCTTGCTCTTGCTGTTCATACATCTGAATGTTGCTGCCATGTTGCTTTGTCCATTCAAACAAATTCGTGTCGCGTATCGATGGGGTGCGCACCTTCCTGGTTATTTGGGCTCGATACGATTATTGTTTCTTCTTTAATTTCAATCGCGTGCAATGGCCAACTTAGGTTAATTTTTTCATTTATTTCAGTTCGCATTTGTCGGTTGGTTTGCTCATGAAAAAAGGTCCGAATTTTTAATCTGTTTTTTCTTATTGATTTTGAAATTTTGGTGAAATAAAAAATGATCATTAATTTTAAGAATTTTAATTTTAAAAATATTCATGAATTTGTATTTTATACGAATTTTTAAATTTACATGAATTTGAAAACTATCAGTGAATTTGAAAAATGTTCAATAATTTTATAATTGTATGTGCATACAAAAATATTCATGAATTTGAAAGATGTTCACGATTTTAAAATGTTTCTGGATTTGACAAAGAATTCACAGCTTTAAAAAATTGTTCACAAAATTGAAAATGACCATGAATTTTAGAAATAAGAATAAGAAAACAAAAAAAATAGAAAGAACATTAAAAAGAAGTAAACCAAAAAAATAACTGGCTGGAAGTTTCTAGAAGCTTCCCTAAACCATAAAATAAAATCAGTAAAACCAGGAAGAAAGAGAGTAACTGTGGGCCGGCCCATTGACAAAAATAACGCTGGAAGGGGGAGTAGGAGGTAGCCCAACACGGCCCATGGCAGACTCTGGAAGTCCAGAATCCTGAGTTTCTCTCGACCAGAGTCCAGAGGCAAACCGGACTAGGTTTTGCACTTTCGCTCCGCCGTCGCCGCACGCGTGACCCTCTCTTCAGAAGAGAAGGATGGCGTCGTCGTCGCTGCTCCGATCGGCCGGCCGGGTGCTCCACCGAGCGATCCCCCAAGGATCCGTTCCCTGGAACCGGCGCGCCTTCCTCTCTGGCGTTGCTGGGAGGATTGAACCCTGCAAGGTAACCCCCCAAGTCCCCAATCCCCGCCCGTCTCGTAGGGTTCCATTTCCCATTGGTATGCGAAATCAGGTGATGTATGAGCACAATCAGTCGCAACTGCTTGCTTAATTTCATTCTTTACCAGTTCCTTTGCTCAAATCCCAACTTTACCGATGGCGAGAAATCTTTGTTGGATTTTTCATTAAAAAAATCTACTTGATTCGGCCACGATGTTCATCAACGGTTTTGACTACTGCTGGTTTGTGAGAAACTTTCAATCCCTTTTTTTTTCGTAAAGTTATGTGTGCATCACTAATTGCTAGTGTGGTAATTCGCACATATGTTTTTTTTAATATATTCGCACATATGTTGTGAGACATAGCTAGACGTGTTTGGTTACTCCATGCCAGATTGCTTGATGAACCATGTGGCTCGGCTAGTGTCTTATACTACCTCCATCCCAAGGCTTAAGGCCTATATTTTTTTTGAAAAGTCAAACCAACTGAAGTTTGACCAAACTTTTAGAAAAATCTATCAACAAATATGACATATTGTAGATATCAGGTGAAAATATATTTCATTATCTATCTAATGATATTGATTATGTATTTTGTATATTAATAATTTTTGTAAAAACTTGGTCAAACTTGACATAGTTTGACTTTTCAAAAAAATATAGGCCTTAAGCCTTGGGATGGAGGTAGTATTTCCTTATGGTGCGCATTATTCTATGGTATCCTTTTAAAAAAAAATTTTGGGAACTTCTAAAATAAGCCAATTTGCATGTTGCTTCCAACAGATGTGTGGATACCCCTGCACACGCACGGATGGCATGGAGAGATCGCTGGATAAGACTGATGTGCAGTTGCTTGAGGCACTTGAACAATCTCAAATCTTGCTAGAAAAGAGGAAACAGTAAGCAAGGAACTCATGTGTTTTGGATATCTGTATGCACATATGTGATTCTCAGATTTGTGGCTTCTCTTAACCTGCAGCTATGAGCGTACTGAGCGAAAGTATAAGAATATTGTCTGTGTCCTTGTTTCTGCTGCCATCCCTGCGTTGATATATGATCCAGACAAGAAGGTGAAGTCATTTTCGGAGAGGCAATCAAGCATCTAGTTTTGTGTGTATCATTGTGAACTTTGTGCCTTTTTATTGTAATTTTCGTTGTGTATGCTATCTATCGAACTATGTTACCTAGGCTTTGTGTCGTGAACTTATAACTTATATTTTCTGGTGGAGTATTATCTCTGGACATGTAGACACATTTCGAGAGCAAACCTATGTGAATCTCTCATTCTGATGGCAGATGGGTTTAATTCAGGATGGAACTATGTAAGGTTACAAGATCATCTTTGAGGAAACTATTGAGATGTGGCACAATTCATTGGTAGTTTGTGCAGATGTGCAACTTACTGATGAGCATGATGAGTGAATATGCAATCTCACCAAAATCTGGTGAGTTCTCTGTCAAGTCTTTGTACAACCGCTTAAAAAGTAGTCAGGTGGCTGCGCTTTATTCACAGCTATAGAAATTTAGGGACCTCTTAAACATAAGGTTTTGATGTGGGTAGTGATGAAGAACTCTATCTTGATCAAGAGAGAACTTGACAAGGAGGGGATGAGTGGGAGCCACAAGATGGTATGGAAGAGCTCATTGATAACATTTTCTTTAGTTGTCAAGCTGCCAGGTTCAAGTGTGGTTTGTCCAGTCGAGGATATGTGCAGTTGCGGCTTGTGCGGTGTGCTCGCTGCAACTATAACTCACAACTACTTGCACCCGCACCCCATGTCGCAGGTGGTCCTTTTGAGTTGCTCTCTACCCATGTTGAATGTGGTCTTTCCAAGTTTTAAAAAATGTGAAAGAATCATAGACATAAGTTGCCTGCACAAAATAAATAAATAAATATGGGAATAATACATGATACTATTCACCCATCTTCTCACAAATAGCCATACGTTTTACAAGAAAATTTGTTGATGGACAGGATGCGACACAATTTATGTCCATGAATGTTTTCGGAGTACTTAAAAGAGAGAAGTCCAATTGCCCCCCTAAAATTGTCCCAAAGTTCAGTTTACAACCCTAAACTCTTATTTGGTCTAACTTACAACCCTAAATTATAAAAACCGTTCACAGTTACCCCTTTTTAGCGTTTGGGCTGGTTTTAACCCGGTTTTTTCTTGCCACATCATCCCTTTTTCCCGTATGCCAACTAAATGTATTGGTCAAAATATATTTACGTACATTCCATTTCATCGTACATGCACGCAGCAGAAAGTGACCCGACCGGCCTCGTCTCCAGCTCTCATCTTTTCACATGAGAAAGGCAGGTATAGATTGCCGCCCTCCCTTGACGTCCCCCTGTCCAGGTTGTTGACGCTGATACACCATATTTGCAAGAGGAAAGAATGATGTCCTCGACACACTCCAGCAAATAAGTTGCATACCAGTCACTCTATCCCAATCTTGATCATTCGATACTACTTGCCACACTATAGACCATAGAGAGTGCAGAGATCTGATGCGAGCGCATAATACGCATCCGCATGATTGATCCTTTGGCAAACACACTCGTTCGCGTCGACCTAGGCAGTAGCTAGATAAGGACCCATGCCAGCCTATTAGGCGTGAAAAGATGTGAACATGAAATGAGGCCGATAGGGTATGTAAGTACGCAAATATATGTGCGTGGTATTTTGACCAATATGCTAAAATGCCGACATGGCAAGAAAAAACCGGATCAAAACCAGCCAAAACACTGAAAAAGGGTAATTGTGAACGGTTTTTATAATTTAGGGTTGAAAATTAGACCAAATAAGAGTTTAGAGTTGTAAACTGAACTTTAGGACAAGTTTAGAGGGGTAAATTGGACTTCTCCCTTCTTAAAACTCAGAAAAATCCTACTCAACGTGGGGTGCCTACACAACTACTAGTTGTGGAAAGTCCGCATGTACTTTCTAGTTTTCTTTAAAAAGCCTGGAAAATAATGAAAAACATGCCTGGTGTCGAGGAGAGAATAGGAAAGTGAACACCACTGGATCTGTGGCCCATAAACGTTGGCCCCTAGAGCCTATTAAAGCAGGTAACAACATTAGTTAACGGGCCTACCGGGAGAGCTTTCTGTAGCTCCCGCTTCCTCTCCAACGCCACCACGACACCACCCCCGGCCGCCACCACGACACCACCCCCGCCACCGCCAAGCCACCCAAGCGCCACCCATGTCGAAGTTCTAGAGACCGGGGTCGAAGAAGCCGAGCGCCTCGCTCGTTGACGAGGAGGAGGGTGGCGTCCTCTTCCTCCCGAACAACACCAGCTCTTCCTCCTTTGGGTGTGCTCCCCAAACCCTAACCCTCTGTCTCTCCCCTCTCGCCTTCGCGCTACCTACTCGCGGTTCCTATAAACTTACATACATATGACTCCAATTTTTTTTTCAGATTTTTTAATAATGTTTTACTATTTTTTTATTTTTTCTGAAAAAACAGGAGCATGTGAGCTCGGGTGTAGAAACGCCGCACTCCATTGTATGCCCTAATAGTAACTAGTTGCCTCTATACTATGTTGAATGTTGTCTTTGCAAGGTTTTAAAATGTAAAAAAAAAAATCATATATATAGGTTGCCTGCACAAAAGCAACAAAGAATATGGGAATAATACATGATACGTACTATTTACCCATCTTCTCTTTTTTATTGCACATGTAAATTTACAAATTGCACGGTGACATCGGTAGAGGTCACAAATTGCCAAACCTTTTACATGAAAATTTGTAGGCGCACAAGATACAGAAATATTTATGTCCATTAATTTTGTCGAAATTTTGAAAACTCAGAAAAGTCCCATGCAACATGGGATGCGTACAGAACTGCATGTATTTTCTAGATTTTTTTTTGGGAAAACGATGAAAAAACATGCCTGGCGTGGAGGAGAGAATAGCAAATTGAGTAGCACTGTATCTGCGGCCCATAAACGTCGGCCCCTAGAGCCAACTAAAGCAGGTAACAACACTAGTTAATGGGCCTACCCGGCGAGCTTTCTCTAGCTCCCGCTTCCTCTCCAACGCCACCACGACACCACCCCCGCCACCGCCAAGCGCCAAGCCACCCAAGCGCCGCCCATGTCGAAGTTCTGGAGACCGGGGTCGGAGAAGCCGAGCGCCTCGCTCGTCGACGACGAGGAGGGTGGCGTCCTCTTCCTCCCGAACAACACCAGATCCTCCTCCTCCGGGTGCGCTCCCCAAACCCTAGACCCTCTGCCTCTCCCCTCTTTCCTTCGCGCTCCCTATTAGTGGTTCCTAAACTCATATCTGGGTGTTTTCTCTTGCGGCGGTTGGTGTAGGTTTGGATACGCGTCCTTGGAGAGGCTGAGGCAGCGGCTGCCGGTCTACAAGTACCGCAAGGCCATCCTCTACCTGGTCGAGCGGCATGCCACGACCATCGTCGTCGGCGAGACCGGTAGCGGCAAATCCACGCAGATCCCTCAGGTGCGTGCTCTAACGCTTCCTCCCTCTCGAACGCCAATTGGGTCCCTACATCATTTGGAAATTTACATTGTCGGGGCTGTAGGCGCATATGTTCGAACAACTGCTGTGATTGAGGCCTATATTTATTGTTATGGTTCCTCCTTCCTGCTACTATGTGTAATTGTGTATGTCCGTCCACATCTTTGTAGTGCTTCCACATGCTAGCTATAAATATCAACATAAACACTAAATATCACAGTAGGATAGTAAGCATGAACAATTGCCTACATACCTACAGGAATTATCACATAAGGGCGAGGGAAATGGAAGTTACATAATAAAAATAACGAGAGGCGGAAACCTGTTTAGAACTTCACCAAATAATACGTTTTCTGCCTTTTTTAGCATCAGTAAAGTACTTGTTTACCCATCACTCTTTCAGCAGTCTATCTCCTACATGAAGTTTACACTTTACACTGACTTGCAAGTTAACCTCCTGCTCATTTGGACGTTAAAACTTGATAGTCATTATTTTAGACTCCCATAACTTGGTACAAAATTTGGCTCTTCACTCTCCAACAGAAGTTCTGCTTATTCTCAAGTTACCATGTGGCAAATAATTTTATATGTCTCATTTGTTGACATTCTTCATGTTTATAACTTATTTGGCAACTTTCGTAGTAATATATGGGTTTATTTTATATGGAAAACATATCAATACAATCCAAACTCAACGGTAGGCACAACCATGTAAACCCATTTTTTTCCAGCGCTTAATCAACACCAAAAGTTACTGAAAAAGTTATTCAAAGTCTTGGGGGTTCTGTAGCACCTGGTAAATTTTCATGTTAATTTCTTAAATCAATTTAAGAGGGAAAACAAATTCCACTGTGGACAGTAACTTACATTCCCTTTCTCATCTTAATTTGTATCCAAACAAACATTCAATTTGGCTTGAAAATTTGTATAAAGGTTGGCTGAACTGAGACCTATTTTTGTAATCTATCCTGGATATTGTTTCACATTGACATTTCAGTCAATGCTGAAACCGAAGTGCTTTGCTTGGTTGCATCTATAGTTGAATTGACATGTACTCCAATTTTTGAATTTCAATGTACATACTTGAATGCTAAATGTAAAGTTTAGTTATTGATGGTTGAAATGCTAATTTATAATATTCGAAAGAAGGTAAGCATGAACGACAAACCTCTTATGGCTATTGGATAACCCATCATCTTACTTGCAAATGATGTTTCATTTCTAACTTCATTGTATTTTGAACCAGTATCTTAAGGAGGCTGGTTGGACTGAAGGTGGTCGACTTATAGGTTGTACCCAGCCAAGACGATTAGCTGTGCAGGTATCAAATGTTTAAATCTTCATACAGTTGTGCATCCTTTTCTAGATTCTATATGACTATAAAACTAGGTCTCTCTCTTCTTACTGTCTGATGAGTTTCTGTATTTTGGATCTCCTGGCAGTCTATCTCTCTTTATATAGCAAGGAGTCCACACTAAATTGGAACACAAATCAATCCTAACAATATGCATATAAGAATAAGAGAGAAATATCTTCATAATATAGGTAGATGCCTTTCTAGAGATAAGCTTGGACTTTTTCAGTCATGAAGGTGGTTTATCCACCTGCCCCCTTCTGGTGCCCAAAAATGCTTCCGTAACAGGAACTACATCCTGGTAAAATGATGTACCTTGAGAACCACTGTATGTAGCAATCGAAAACATGGAGAGCATTCTGCTGCAAACTTATTCATGTGGTCCTATAGTGATTTCTGGCATCCTATTTTCAGAGAAGTCAGCTGACAGAATCATATCCGTACTGCTTAAGAGATGGTAGCTGAGTGAAAGTTTTGCTGCTTTCGTCTCGTATACTAATTTTCTTGTCGTTCATGTCCCAACATTTATATTAAGTTGATTGATTTACCTTTCAAACCATCTTATTATTTTGAACAGACTGTTGCATCAAGAGTGGCTGAAGAAGCTGGTGTGAAACTTGGTGAAGAAGTAGGTTATACGATCCGGTTTGAGGATCAAACAAACCCGGTATGATCAAGTTTTTCCCTCTGGCTTGTTTCCTTCATCTGAATTCTGTAGCATGTAACACATTTTTCGGTCTATTAGGTTTCATCCCCTATCTACTCCACTTATACCCTACACTGTTTGACAGGGTATGACCAAGATCAAATTTCTCACAGATGGGGTACTGATTAGAGAAATGATGGATGATCCTCTTTTGACCAAATATAGGTACAGTATTATGACCCTCAATATGACCTTAAGCGGGCGGTCCAAATTGTCAGATGTCTATTTGTCATCATTACTCAATCATGTTTGGTCAAATTGTACACCTATATCTTGATTATACATTTGTGGTGATAATCATAGTGGAGTAAAAGCACCTTTCTCACTTGGATGGTTCCATACTGATTTTGCTTTATTCACACGCCAATCCATGTGCTTCTGTTCTGTTAGTGTAATTATGATAGATGAAGCTCATGAAAGATCCATTTCAACCGACATATTGCTGGGACTCTTGAAAAAGGTTCGCAATTTTAACATGCAAGTCTGATTTCTCTTCAAGTCATTTGTGAATAATGTTTTGTTTCCATTTTGCATGTTTCTTTACATCAATCGGCCAGATTCAACGCCGTCGGCCGGACTTGCGTCTAATCATTTCCTCTGCAACAATTGAAGCAAGATCAATGTCAACCTTTTTCAGCATTAGGTCATTCCCTGTCTAAGAACTAATTTCTTGGTACCCTTATGGCTTACAGTGTTCACGAAGTCGCTACATGGTAGCATTAGGATGCAATTTTTAACTCTGATGTACTGGTTTCCTGTCCCTAAATACCATACGCACTCCGATTTGTGCAAGCAAGTCAGTGACAACCTGATCTTTTAATTTTCGTTCATCTTCACGCGCAGGCGGAAGAATTCCTTGCTCGAGTCTGCTGATGGTGTGCCCAACCCAGAACCTGCTATACTTTCTGTTGAAGTATGTTTTACCTGGCTGAAATATAGATGGTGAAGGTGTCTCTTCGTTATTGATGAGAATATATTTTGGTTCTACAGGGTAGAGGGTACACTGTGGAAACTCATTATGTGGAAGAGCCTGTCTCAGACTACTTGCTGGCTGCTGTCAATACTGTTCTTATTATTCACGAAAAGGTTAGTTGTTTCATGCTGTGTAAAAAAACAATAGCTTCCATAGTCATACCAGTGAAAATGGAGGCCCAGTGGGTAATATAAATTTAGGTCCTATATACAACGGAAGACAATTATGAAAATAACATTTTTTTCATTATATATACCATATCGGCAAAATAATTGTCTGATTTACATCTTGTAGAAAACGAATCTTGAAGCTCTGAAGTAATATATCCTTTAGCTGATACATGCCGTCCTTCTAGCATGCATTGGTTCAAAATCTTAAATTAGTTCTTTATATGCAACCTTCACTCAAACTCCATTTTCAATCGCCGCGTGAAACCTAAAAATGGCAGACTGTCTTTGGTTAATCACAAAAGCAGTGCGTGCCGACTTGGCAGAGGAGATTGAAACAAGCATGGGGTTGTGTGCAGTGTGAGATGCGAGAGAAACAGAAGAAAACACTGAATAAACATATGGGAGGTTGACAGTGGAGCATACCTCATTGCCAACAACAAATATATTTTTGGTAAACTGAGAATGGATTAATCAGCGTGAGTGGCTTGGAGCTGGAGACTGAAGAATCAGGAGCTGGAATTAGAAGGACAAGATGAATTGTGCTGGGAGAAGAAGAGAAAAGGTATGTGGAGAGAGAAACATAGGAGAGATGACGAGGCGTACGGAGGCGTCTACCCTGGAGAGCTGCCTAATGCTTTGATTACTCACAACTCAACATTGTGCTACATACTAGTACTCAATAAAATATTTTGAGGCCCTGTACAGGTCGCCCTTTCAGGCCTGTGTAGGTTATTATGCTTCCCAAGAATATTTTTAATCGTTTGGGAGCTTTTGGTTTCCTTATGTCCCAGATTACACTTGAGTTTTCTTGTCCATCACTTCATTGCATTATGCCACTCGACAGTTATTATTTACTTCTCTTAGGCTATGCTTCTTAATGAAACAAATTGCAAGGGTATTCAGATTTTAGATGCTGTGCTGCAGCTTATATAAACTTAACTAGTGCTGAATTAGATGTGTGGATGTCAATTGTTCGCTACTCTATGAGTAGCAGGAGTTATATGGGCAATTACATACTCAATCTTGTAAGCGCTGAAGCTCAAATTATACAAACTGTAAACATCAAAATTAAAATGATTGTTGCCGATCAAGGGACATAATCACATGATTAATCAACACACTTACGGAGGAACTAATTTAACAAAACATATCTCATCTCTTGTATATAAGAGGGATTTTTAGAGTCCGTTGTTTTGGCCCGGAATTTAAAAAATTCGAAAAATATATTTGAAGGTTTCTGATTTTTTTTTTCTGTGCATACATGCAGGTGTGTTCTACATGTCCTTAATTTTTTTGTTTAAATGCAAAAAAGACAAAACTGTCGCTCCAAAACTCGATTTTGCATTTCCCATATCTTTTTTGTAGATCACACCTGAGAAGATACACATACTAGACATGCATATGTACTTGTATATTCTTTCAGTTTTGTTTGTTTTTTTGAATTTTAAAAATATAGTTTTCCAATTTTTAAAAACCTATCTCCCTGAAGCTCGGGATCTAAATAGACTATTCGAGATTTGCAGGCATATTTGCCTTACCCAGTAAGCATCTCGGTTGCCTCACTTCTCATCGTTAGTTAATAATATCAAACAAAGTGATTAAAGGAAGAGAGTTTTTCTGAACACCCACTCAGTTATACACGCTATCGGTTCATCAACACTGTGAGACTTTGAGATCTGTGGTTGCACTTACACGGATTAGCGGAGCGACATACTAAAGGAGCCCATTAAGTGTTGGCGGGAGTCCACTAGCTCAACCCCCTGCTGCGAATTCTGATGGTCCTCGTAGGTAACTGTTCTTCTGATATGATTCCACTAGCTCTGATCCCCTGCGACCCAGCTGCAATCCCCTTTTCATCTTCACATGGCGTGGACAGCCCATGACTCGCAACCCACACGGAAAAAAAATCAGAAGTACCAGCCGTTCGTTCTTCGGTGGTCAGAGACGCCTAGAGCAGCTCATTGAATCATTCATGGCTGAAAAAAAGGTTTTTTTTAGGGAAGCTGAAAAAAATGTTTGAGTGCAGGACATGAAGTTTGATACAGAGCTTATCCCAAACAAGCAATCTCATGATCCTTTTATTAGTGTACCTATGCAGAAACAATAACCTCCTGCGTTTATCAAGCTGCTAAAGTAACAAGCTGTACTTGCTGAAACTATTAGAATCAGCAGTCACTCAAATAATTGCTGACAGAAAGGAAGCAACGACATGCTGGAAAGAATCTCCATGGTTGCTGGGACTGCAGGGCGGCTGAAAAAGTTGAGATAGAGATGGGTATGAGAAAGGGAACAAGGGTTGTCACTTGGCGAAATGAGACTCCGATTGCTGATCTGCGATTGCATACCCCCCATGCTTGAAACGGGACAAAAACAACGAGAAGTCAATGCCTACCCTACAGAGCCCTAGGACCTACCTTAGACGGCACAAAAACAAACTGCTGAATTAAAAGAGTCTGCTCTGTTAACAACTTGACCGAGTGGGGACCGTCGCGTGTATCCCTAGAGAAATGGACGTGGGAGATATGGGTGTGCACTTGAGTACATGCTCATTCACAACTTCTCCTTAAAGGAAGGAAAGCTGATAAACAGCCATAATTTTTCTGTTTCTTGTGATAATGTTCTAGTCTTTGTGGTAAATTTGGAGCCATCATCGTTTACCTTTGTGGTATTATGGTAGTGTGTATTCCCAATTTTTTTTGCATATTTATTACTCCGTATTTTCCATTTATTCATTGCCAATAATTCATATTGGATAGCTATCTCTTATTATCACTCATTAACTAATTTCTGCAGGAACCACCTGGGGATATTTTAGTGTTTTTAACTGGCCAGGATGACATAGAGGCTGCACTTAGGATGCTAAATGATGAAATTCATCACCTTGGAAAACACTATTTTGGTAACCCTCTTTTCTGCATGTTTATAATGTTATAGGTTGCTCTTGAAATGGATGTCTGTTGCTCGGCAAAAAAATTATCAGCTTGCAGTAGTAAATCATGATTTCTAATGCATTCAGAATTGCTTTGGTTCTCAGATTTGGTGATTTTGCCCTTGTACTCTGGCCTTCCGCGGGGAGACCAAGTAAGCCGTACTCACTCCTCAGTAGTGTTACAATTAAATATGTTTTCATTGATCAAAAGTTGCCGCTTCATGTTAACATTATTTAGTATTCGTTGGCTTTCTAGGATCTCATTTTTGCTCCTACTTCAAAAGGGAAAAGAAAAGTTGTGATATCGACCAACATTGCTGAGACGTCATTGACTCTGGAGGTACTGCATGTCTTTCCTACCAAATATGGTGTTGATAGAGAGTTTCTGACCGATTTCTCTCGATATCATGTAGGGTGTGGTGTATGTTGTTGATAGCGGATTTTCTAAGCAGAAGTGCTATAACCCGGTACATATTCTCTCTGTTCTTTTGCAGTTATTCGATCTGGCTACCTAGATATAGCTTTATTTTTCTTTCTTTTTTCATAAGTTTTCTTTCTAAAATCCTGAAATTTGAATGCCAACTGCTTTCATGATCTTTGAATAGTGCCTTCTCACCTTGTGCATCCATCAGAAAATCCTTGATTTGACAATCCAGTAACTGATCTATATCCATAAAAGCAATCTAGACAAGTTAATTCACGATACCTCTCTTCGTGTACGTACGGTTCTGTTAATATTTCACTGCTTTTATGACATGCATCGACGCTAACACATTCTGGTGACATTTACACCCACCCCTCTTTAAGCTAGAGGGCAACTAAATCGGAGATCCAAGTTTATGGTGTAGTTATTTTTTCCCGTGTATAGTCTTTTTTGTTGTAGCTTAAATAACTCTACATCTTATTTGTGCAGATTTCTGACCTCGAGAGTTTAGTTGTCGCACCAATATCTAAAGCTTCTGCAAGGCAACGGGCAGGCAGAGCTGGAAGGGTGCGACCTGGGAAATGCTTTAGGTACGTTGAGCAGCTTTGTTGTTGGAATATTGGGATTGTTAATTTATGTCTCCTCTTTTATGTCAGTTCTTTATTTGTGCTGTTCCATTTATATTCCTGGTTCTTAATTCCAGTATTTTCTTTACCGAACACTCTTTTATCCACTGTTGTGTTTCTTTTTTCCACCCCTACTTTTGAATATTTTGAAAGCCTGTGTTTTATCCACTGTTGAGCATTCATGTATTTACCATTACTCGCTTTATTTTTGCATCTCATAAGCTGATATCTCCTGCAGGCTTTATACAGAGGAATATTACCTAAGTGAAATGCAGTCAGATGGCATTCCAGAAATGCAAAGGTCTAACCTTGTTTCCTGCATAATACAGGTATCTTGGCTCATCTATTTTGTTGCATTGTAAATAGATAAGCAAATAACATATATTACCATAAGTTGCAGTTATTAATTTATTATTATTTCTTAGCCTGCAGTGCCTCAAAGAGAATGACTTCTGCTTAATTTTATAACCACCCTACCTTTTGGTGCTTATTCTGCAAAAGGGAACTTTTGTCAGTTTGTGGCCTTATATGCAGATCAACTATTTTAATATCATAAAACACCTATGCATGCCATATTGTTTCATGCCGAGTAGTATAAACAGTCTTTACGCATGTATTGAATTTAAAAATACACCAATTGGCAGCTTCCAAATTAAAGTACTAGTCAATGCGAAAACTTAAATATTACTACAGGAAAATTAGCCCTTGGAAACCACTAAATACACAATTAATATATGATACATATATGTTAGCATATCTCATGTTCATCAGCACACTAACCAAGCTAGAATGTTAGGGCTTATCCTCATGTCTCTAAACCAAGGGTGATTAAAATCACACATAGATATATATCATGCAACTTGTATGATAACTTCTCGACACTCGTTGGGTGTTTGACTTATAATTACTGTGTCAATTTCCTGCATCATGCATAAGGGCCATTCTTTGACAATGAAGCATGAATCATTCTTGCACTTGATTTGCTGAGCCATGAAACCTGGAAAATGCCCCAGGTGGCCACAAATGGGCAATTAATAAGAGACACTCTAGAGTATCAGACATATAGTTTCTCTGGAAAGTATGCACTGAAGCATGTCTACATTGAGTATGACTGATTTAATTTCCTGACATATATATGATGGAAAACGTTCTTGAGATTTTTGTACATAGTATAAGATTTATGAGTAATATATGACACACTGCTTATTATGTTCTGGATGACAGTTAAAAGCACTAGGCATAGACAACATTTTGGGGTTTGATTGGCCAGCTTCTCCATCACCAGAGGCAATGATTCGGGCTCTGGAAATTCTATTTTCACTAGGAATCCTTGATGAAGATGCCAAACTAACAGTTCCCATTGGTTTCCAAGTTGCTGAGATGCCTTTGGTATGTGTATATCAATACTATTTTTTCCGCATATTGTACCTTTTTTTGTTTCTTCAGAATATATTGCAATTGGCTACTGGTGATGGGACGTGCGATTGTTTTGGCTGTTTATCTCTGAGTATCAGAATTTGATGATATACTTCTAGCAAAAATCGCACACACATAAAAATCTTGCGGGAAAAGCTCAAATTTTGACTAGTCACATGCGAGCTCCACCGAGAAATTGTTACGATCCATTTGACGGTAACTGCAGTATCACAGGAATTTGGACTTTTGGTTTACCAAAATTATTAGGAGTATCTAGACTCTAGAGTCCTTCTAAATCAAAGTCGACAAGTATAGCATGATGGTAATTGTGGGCTGAATGAATATTCTAAGTCATATATGATGAAAGATACTCAAATTAATAATTCCATCTGCATAGAAAAATGCTGTAAGAAAAAAAACATGATAGTCCATTTCAAAATAGTACAAGAATATCACTGATATATTTTTGCCTTGCCGTTTTCTAGGTTCAAATATAACTTTCGGCTATTTTTGGTACTACCTCCGGTCGGAAATGGTTGTCGTGAAAACTATACTAAGCTTGTACAAATTCCTATACCGCTCACGCCAATCTTTATGGGTCGGAGGGAGTACCAAATTATTTCAAAAACCAAATTATTAGAAAACTACGGTATTTTATTCGGTAGGCACACGAAACCACAGTTTTGACATATCAGAGTATGTTGGAGTATTGAGAATACTGTGACCAGTTTGGCTAGTGTTGTATTTGTAGCAATATAAATTAGCTATCCGTTAAAATTCTGTGGCAAACCCCCACACTCAATGCTTATGTTCTTCCGCCAAGCTTGCCTATATGTTGACCTGATGACGCAGATTGGCCACCACAAGGGCAATGACAACAGTTAGACTTCCTCCCCTCAGGTTACTTAGCCCCCTCCATGATTGTGAAGGCCGCCGCCGGTGAGCGCGGGCGTGGCGGAGGGGAACCTCCTCGCTGACATGTCCCAGGATCGCCGAGAGGTGCCGCAAGGGCGGCAAGAAAAAAGGCGGGCATTCGTTGTACCGCTACTTCGAGCCCTCGTCTGTGACGCCCTGCGTCTGCAAGTTGCGCTGGGAGCCTGGGACAAAATCCCTTTTGTTCGGCGATTCGCATAGCAAAGCTAGCCGCAGATTGACTTCTCCTGTGCAAAGCTAACCTAGGCTGGACTACTAGTTTCGAAAGAAAAGCTAATCATGATGGAGATCGATCAACTAGTACTATTGTCCATGCCTCATGATGACGGCTTGCTTTCTCCATGCCTTTTGATGAGACGGTCTTCGGAGAAGACGGGTGGCTGCGGCTCAAGGTTAGCGAGTGAGGCAGAGGGGTTTATTTTTCTGTGTTCATAGTTTCTAAAAGGAGGTCTAGGGTTCTAGTTTTAATACGGAGATACTGCAGTATTAAAACCACAGTTTTTACTCATAGCCAAACCTCAGCAAAGTATTCAAAACTATGGTATTTTTAGAAACTGCGGTAATCTGAAATACTTTGCTACCAGACACAGCCTTAATGTTTAAACTTTCAAGTATAGCTTATACATGTTTGCGTCACAGGCTGCTACTCCCTCTGTATCAAAATGTAAGATGTTTTAGCATTTTGCTTTCCATCCGTATGTAGACATGTTTTAGTGCAAGGTTCAAATGAATCTTACACTAAAACATATCTAGATACGGATGGAAAGAAAAATGCTAAAACATCTTACATTTTGATACGGAGGGAGTACTATTTACTCCCTCCGTCCCCAAATAGGTGGCTTATAAATTGAGTAAAAAATGTCAACACTTTCTAAGTTTGACTAAATACGTAGATGAATCAACAACTACAACATTTCATAAATACAATATGAAAATATATCTTATGTTGAATCTATTGATAATTATATGGTACTATAGATCTTCATTTTTGTATATATATTCGATCAAACTTAAAAATGTTGACTTTTTTACTCAGTTTATTCGCCACCTATTTGGGGACGGAGGGAGTAAGGTTGGTTACCTGGAAGTTTAGTCTATCCTCCTTTGATGCTTATTAATGTGCAACTGCGTAACCATCGGCATACATGTCACTGCTGAACGTGGTTGATGACTTTACTGCTATGTTGGACATTTACTTGCAGGATTTTGTGTCCTTTTGTATGTGTACCAGCATATACTGTTGTACTTGTACAGATTTCTATGTACATCTGCGGTGAATAACGTCCTCTTCTCAAGTCAAGAGGTTAATGACTACCTTTTGATCCTATGCAGGATCCCATGATATCGAAAATGATCTTGTCAGCCAATGATTTTGGATGCTCTGATGAGATATTGACTGTAGCAGCATTTCTATCTGTTCAGGTTAGGATCTCTATCTGAATGCCCTTCATTTTTTGTGCTATTTTATTCTTTGAATTGTTCTGACACCCGGCCACTTTATAGTCTGTGTGGGTTTCTATGAGGGGAGTGAAGAAGGAATTTGATGAGGCCAAACTTCGATTTGCTGCTGCTGAGGTTTGTAGGATCAATTTGCTGCCAAATTTCTTGTTTACCCCGGAACCCTGATTTACTGTGCTGCTTTTTACAGAATACTTGGCTGTTAATATTCGAAAAGTGTGTTTGTTCCCAAGTTCCAGTAATCCTGATATTTTACTAAATTCGAAAAAAAGTTGCGAGTTTTTTTTCTGAAAAAATCTCAGATGTAGCCGATGGTGTATCTCACAAGCGTGCAAAATATCAACTCCGAATACTTTGTATTTTGAGCTACACAAAAATGACAAAATCTGATAATTTGGAGATTTAAAAGTTTGCATACTCAGATCCATACTTTTGTCATTTTTGTATAGCCAAGAATACAAAGTATTTGAAGTTGATTTTTTTGCATGTTTGTGGAATACACCATTGGCTACACCCAGGATTTTTGTCAAATAGTTTTAAAACTCGTAAATAGTGTTTGCAAAATTTTAAAATTTCAGGATCACTAGAGCTCGGGAGCATGGAATCTCCACTCGTTAATATTGGCATAAGTTTTTGTGCTTTGTGTGGCCAACTACTATGTGAATCCATAGACCATAGTAGAGAAATACCATGTTACTAAGATATCGTAGTCTTCATTTCAGTTAACTTATGGTCAAGTTCCTAAAGTAGACAGACGGGACAATGGACAGTTGCTCTTGTTTTCAGATTTCAGCAAAATCCTCAATGGATATTCTGCTTAAACGCTTTCATTCACTGATCATTATGGGCTTGCGATCGTACTACTGGTGATAGATTGGCTAGTTCTCGAACAAATGATTTTGGATAACTTGGCATTGGTATTGTGGAACAAAACTTGAAAACTTAGATCATGAAAAGCCATTTGACCAGCACCTTTCCTATTTAAGAGCCTCCTTCCCTGTATGTTCCACATGCTTGTGCAAATTGTCAGAAGTAAGCATCTTAATTATATTTGCTTTTAGTTGCTTCTTCATGCCAATGCTCTGGACTCTTGTATTTGTGTACCGCAGGGTGATCATGTAACGTTCCTGAATATTTACAAAGGATTTCACCAGTCTGGAAAATCGAGTCAGTGGTGTTACAAGAACTTTCTGAATCACCAAGCACTGGTATGTGTTTATTGTATAAAGAGTTAAAGACATATATTTTTAATTAAGAATAGGTGCATATCCAAATCTATGTTATCTTCCTTTGCTGCACAAATCCATTTTGAACAACATTTTTGTGTTCTCTGCTGCAGAAGAAGGTCATTGAAATTAGGGCACAGCTTGTCAGGGTAGTGAAGAGGTTTGGCATACCACTGAAATCGTGCGAGGGCGATATGAAGGTGTGATTTTTTTTTTTCTTGAACACCCATCACAATGCATGTTATTTTGTATTAGAAGAAGCACACCCATAAGGTGCAAAAAACATTTATAGGGCAGACTGAAAACACAAAACCAACCAAACTGCTGAAACAAAATCATAGGCCATAAAAATGAAACCTATGCTAAGCCATGAAAACAGAAAGAAGAATGCAAAAAAGAGCAAAGTTCTAGGGCATCTCTAACAGGTCCGGAGATCCAGAATGAAGCTGCGCTTCCTCAAGGACTTGGCTCTGGCCAGCTTCCATTGCTCGTCATCGAGCAAGCTGTCCTCCGCAAGTGTATGGCAGTCTAGGCTTGCCCCATCATAGACGCACGGATTTTTCCAGTTTCAATTATGGCACAAATCCTCTGTGCATACCAGGGCAATTTCAAGTGTTATATTTATCCCTAGGATCCATTTTTTAAAAAACTTACATTTTTTGGTCACTGACTGTTAGTTAAGTTGGTCATTTCAGTGATATTCTTAACTGAATTCAAATGCATTTACTTTTCAGATTTTGCTACTATTCATGTGCATTTTGGAAATTAGATTCTGTTATGAAATGGATTGACTATATGTCTATATCCAGTTTGATTCACTTAAAACTCGAAGGCATTCCGATCTGGCATAGACTATCCTCATTTGAGGAGAATATGTATGCAATATACAATTCAGACAGTTAGATACCAACACTTACATTCAGATAGTTAAATAACAATTTTGTACTAATTATTTGCTACAAGTTATTTTCAGTATCTGCTCTGTTCTGTTCCAACTCGTGCGAAGTACTGCTGGAAATGCTTAAAGCTTCCTGCCCAAATAGATTCTTATGAACTGCTGCTATAATGCCCACTGGTTACTGAACCTTTCATGCACTTATGCTAACAGCATTGTTGTATCGTTATTCTGCAGGCAGTTAGAAAAGCTATTATTGCGGGTTCTTTTGCTAATTCATGTCATCTGGAGGTATTTTTACTCACATATTACATAATAGAACAGATTTCATGTTATCATACATATATAGCATGAAGCATGTAACCAGAGCTTTGTTTTTCACACAAAAGTCTAGTATGTGATTAGGAGCTGAAATAAATTATCCTTGGTGCATCAATAAACTGTTCGATAGGTTGTACGAGCCCATACTGGCCATCTGGCCAAAATATTGAAATCAAACTACCTGCAACCATCATCCTAAGTCTTTTTTATTGAACTGGCTAACCTGCGACCCGGCCGGCATGCCTCACATTCGAAAAGAACTTGCCAGTCTTCAATGAATTATAGACCCTTGAAAGTGGTAGTTGCAGATGAGAATCCCAACAAGAATATAAAGGGCAAAGGCCCTGGGACGGCCACAGTTCTAAGAATTTATGAACTAAATTCATCTTTTTTGTGGTTGATGTGCCCTTGCACATTTTTCTTCATTTATCCTCAGTAAGTGCAGCTATCAGCTGTCAGTTGACATGTAAGTTGCCCATGACCTTACTGACTTCCTCTGCTACATAGGAATATGGCCAGAATGGACTGTATAAAACTATTAGGACATCACAAGAAGTTTACATTCATCCATCTTCCGTGCTCTTTCGGTGAGTTTAATGTTCTTTTACTATATTCGTCATTTCGTTGGGTGTGTTTGTGGCATATTTCCTTATGCACTTCATGACATTGCCTTGACGTTTTAGGGTTAATCCAAAGTGGGTCGTGTACCAGTCTCTTGTTTCAACTGACAAGCACTATATGCGCAATGTTATTGCCATTGAACCATCATGGCTTACTGAAGCTGCACCACATTTTTATCAGTTCCGGACACCCAATCCAGCTCCGCACTAACTTCATTGTGGTAATTTCTTACTCAATAGCGTATTTCCTTTCTATCCATTGTGACAATGTTGTGAAGTTTCTTGTGTTATGTTGATTCCAGACAGTGCAATGTCGCATTAATGTCAAGAGTACTAAGATATGTCATCTTTTGCTCTTTTGGCTAGTGTACTAAGGTCGTCTGGGATTTTACCTTTTCCATCAGTTGAACTGGGCCAGTATACATATCAGTATTACTTGCTTTTACTGTCAAATATCAGCCGCTTTGATGAAAATCATTTGGGGCACGTTCGAAGGGCAACGAAAGTAAGTGCTTATTTGGGGCACCTTTATTTGATGTAAATAGGACTCCACTTTGGTTTTCTTTTCCTTTATGCTTTTTAGAGAACTTCCGTTGCTTAGAGGCACCATTTTTTTCAATTAAATGGAACTGCCATGTTTGTATATAATTCAAACTTATGGTTTTATCCTATTGCATTAGGGATACGAGTATATTTTGAGTATCCACTATCTATCCTAAATTGCTTATATGTGGCCTTGCTGTCTTACGACAGGATATTCGTCATCGCATACCATGGCAGTATGGCACAGCCAATTCAGGAAGCAGCCCTGTTGTGCCAACGAGATTCAGCCATTCCCATCAAATCCAACATCTCGGTGTAGAGGCACTGAAAGTAATGTACCTTGGGCCTTGCCGTCTGCTATGTAATATCGTTTGCCCGTAATGATGCAGGGTTCTAGTGCTGAAGACATACATCATGTGCAAATGAAAAGCTCTTGAATTTCACATATCTTCAGTTTTTTGGTCTTCTGAGGCATCGAATAGCAATAGCAGTAGCATGACGTACTTATTACTTCGTTCAGTGTGTATATACAGTCTTAGATACGCTTGTACTGCACATGGCTTAAGTTTGTTTGGTCTTTCGGGACATGGATTAGTTAGCAGTACTGTATATCTTCTGGTGGGCATACTTCAGCATTAAACATCCATAAGTAGGGCTTCAGTTCACCTGTTGGTACGGTGCATCGTGGCGTATGGTGGCTGCTTTGGTCACCTACGGCAGCTATGTCAGAGGAGCCGCTTGATCGCTCTGCCAATTCATGGGTATATCATTTTCGTAGCTGTTGAGTGCTTGTACATTTTATTAGAATCATAGGTGCAATTTATTACACATTTGTACTGCTATCACATCTGCGTACTAGCCAATATGATTTTCAGTTGGCACTGTACTCCTACTTTAGTTGCTATTCAATGATCTCTGTAGCATCATAGGTTCTGTTTCATTCGTCCCTGGACATAGAAACATCCGCTTTGGTTGCCAGCTTCTTTCAGCGATCCTTGTTACGTTCCACGTGTCGACTTTTCCATCTGAACCATAGCCAGATTCCTTGTCACTATGGAGTAAGCAAAGCATCGACTTAGTCAAAAGCAAAAGGGGAAGAAACTCTTTTCATAAGTGGAGGATCCGGCAGACAGTTCAAGAGCACTTTGTCTCGAGCATAACGCAAAGAACAGTTTGGATATGGTACGTCCTGAAATCTAAGGAGTCGACTGTTAGCATCGTATCTAGTGCTGTGCTGATGCCCCTTCTTCTGCCGAAAACGGAAAAGAATGCAAGAGTTGCTTCAAACTGGATGTCATGGTTGCCGTATGTAGTAGCCATAGGGGTTATTGCCGTCGCCCCTTGGGCGGGTTTCCCTTGTCTTACTCAGCAAGCTACTGGCAGAGTGGCTTTCTAACTTGGTTTCCGTCTAACTTGTATCATCTCAACCTAAGTAGTAAGCGTATAACCAAAGGGTTTAGCTAAAGGCAACGATATATCTTTACTTGAGCAAGCTGCGTAAATCCAGTTTACTGCAGATTGTCCGTCTAAAATAAGTAGTGCAGCTTCTCCTTTTTGTAACTTTTTTTTTTGAACAACTCCTTTTTGTAACTGTTGAGTGCCTGTACATTCTATTAGAATCATAAGTGCAGTTTATTAGACATTTCTACCGCTATCACGTCTGTTTACCAGCCAATATGGTACCAGTCAGCAGCCCGCACCGTACCTACAACCAGTGCTCTTGTGATTTAAATTTACGCTTACCCAAAAGGGAATGGACGACAAAAGTAGCCTAAAACTAAAGAGAACACCCGTCTACTGCGGCTAGAATTTGGATCTCCACTTTGCCCTGCCGGCGACGGCAAGTCATCTTATTTCCTTGTTTATATTTTGAATCCTACTTTGTTCCTTCTTGGATCTAGGCACACTAGGAACTGCAGTAGCAAGCAATATATTGCCAAATGGCAAACGATATCTTAAAAAAAATCCACTATATGGCAAATTTAGTGCACCTCGATCGGTTGGGTCAAGACTCAAGAGTTCAAGAGGCTAGCGCTTTCGGCTTCACATAGGCGGATAGATGCGAGAGTGAATAGGTAGAACATGGGTACATTTGCACCCGTTTTTTGAAAAAACATTTAAAACACGTTTAAAATATGTTCAAAAAATCTGAAAAAAGTACACGCATACATCTCGCATAATGTGTTGATGACACAAAGTTTCGTGAAAAGTTTACATTTTAGTTTTCATCCACAAAAAAGAGAAATTTTTGTGACTTACATATAACACATATATGTCAGATTTTTGTCTTTTTCACACAAGTCAAGTAAAAAGTATTTTTGGGACGAAACTTTTGGCGCACACTAGAAACTACAATATGTACGCGTGCATATTTTTTCGGAATTTTTGGACATTGCGAAAATGTATTTTGAAAGCGGGTGCAAATGTACCCATGTTCTCCACCTTATTATCCGATAGATGCGTACTACCATGCTTTTGCAAATTATTGAGCGAGTGTCTCTGCGCCAGACCATTTAACTTTGAAATCGTCAGGATTGCACGACTCTGTTGGTTAAATTTCCACACGATAAAATTTCTGAAAGGTGATATGCTGTGTACGTATACTTTAAAGATGCCCTGGTTTGGACAAGTGGAAATCCTTTGAGGCTTTGAGCCGGTCGGACCTCCGTCCTAGCCGTTTTCCTCCTTACAATTCCAGCCTCCGGCCTCCCTTCCTTTTGCCGTCGCCGGTGGAGTCACCGGGCAAAGCCCTGGCGGCGCGCGGCGGCGGGATCTCTAGGGCTCCGATATGAAAAGAGGAGGCGGCGCCTACTTAGCGGGGTGTGGCGGGTCAGCAGCGGCCACATGCGACGGCAGCACGGTTTTTGGTGATGGGCCGAGCGGGCTATGCCATGCTGATGCGTCACGTGGCGCTCCAGCGGCGGCGCACGAGCGCATTTGGGTGCGACGCGGGGACATCGAGGCAACAGTCCCAGACTTGGTGGCAGTGATCTCCTCCCTCCAGGTGGTGGTCGGTCGGTTCGTGGTCGGTGGTGGCGAATCTTGGGATCCCACACTGAGCACCGGTGGTGGCGAGATGTCGGTCTAGTCAGTTGCGGGTTTGGGAGGCGTGACTGCCGGTGACAATCGAGCGGACAATGGCGACGTCTCATGGTGTCGTTATCTTGTGGAAGACATCGTTGTTGCAGATCTCGTCTCCTCGCTTGGGATTCTGAAACCCAAGATCGGGTTCTCCCGGATTGGGCGATGATGGCGCTATCAATGTCCTCTCCCTCCTAAGGGCATTGTGTTGTAGGATATGCTGGCTGGAGGGACCATGATGTAGAGCGATGTTTTATATACCGCATCGACGACGACGGGTCTCGATGACGTGGCGCAGCGGGTCTCGCGTGATGATGGACGCGCATAAACCGGTGGTGCTGTCAGGCGTCGTGGTGTCATGGACGGCAGGCCTAACAAGTTCATTGTGTTGATCTTTTATGAAGATAGGTTGGCGAAAGACGCGGCGTGGACTTTTGAGAGCGCGCATGTGGTGTGAACTCAGATTATGCTGAACCGGTTTGTACTCCCGGCTCGGGCATTAATATGGGCATTTCTTATCATGCGCACTAATTTTTATGTACTACTCCCGTGATAGAACACCCGTGATTGAATGACTAATCTCATACTTAGCTATTCCAGTTGAAGTTTCACCGGAAGATTGTTGTCGGATTTCGATGATATGTGTAGATGTGTAAGGTCAGGGAACACGGTCCCGATCATATCCACTCCCTCGTAAAGCTTGCAGGTGAAGGAGTATGTCTTCTGATTGATCGATGTATTTGTTTAAAGTCTTTATTACTTATTATAGTATAAAATATTGTGTGCATCATTTTGATATTTTTAGTGTAGATGTCGAGGAATTCAAACTCCTTTTCGTAGAAAATTGCTTTAAAATTCTCAGCTATGAGTGGTCTGCCAGGATTATACTATCTCTGTCCGAGCACGGTACGGGCGGGCCGTGTCCCCCGTGACGTTAACCTTCGCCGCGTACATCCCGCGGCCAGGCACGAGGCAGACGCGGTGTCCGATTCGCGTGAAGGAAGCAGCTGAGCTTGATTTGATTATATATCTTCCCACCCCGAAAGATAGAGAGAGGGCGTGATTAGGACACAATTCCAAGCTCACTGCCGACAGAAACACATACATACCTATTTGCCTTTATAGGCGAGGAGCAGATCTTTGCTCTTGCGGCAGCAGTGGCCGGTTAGTAATCTTGTGGGAGCTGACCGTTCCATGTTCTTCTCCAGCCCAGGGTGATCGATAAAATTTCAAGTGGGATGGGATTTTTCAGTTGTCCCGTGTCCCATCCCATTCCGATAATCCCGATAATCCCTTTAAATACGGTCATTAATCCCGTACGGGCAGAGTGGGACGAGCCCAACTAGCCCATGGACAGCCCACACATCCCTCTCCCTCACTAGTTCTCCCTATCGAGTCAACCAGAACACGCAGCGGGCAGCCGTGCTTTCCCCAGACGCCGCCGCCGCCGCTGCCGTCTCCCGCTCTCCGCGCCGCCTCTTCCCCAGCTATCCAGATCCCATAGGCATGGAGAGAAGGGGCCGAGCCGTCCGCCTCAAACCCTAGGCCGAGCGGCCGCCGCCGTCGGAACTCGTCCCCAAGCTCGTCGCCGTTTCGCGGCCTCCCCTTCGCCGTCAAGCTCGGCCTTGACCTTGCCGAAGCTCCCTATCCTCCAAGCAAGCCACATCAACAGTTCAAACACACGCGCGCTTCAGGTAACCCAGATCTTTGTGGATCGATCTGAGTCATGAACTCTTGGGCAAGTCCGTTTGGAAGCTCTTTCTTTTTTAAAATCATAGTATTCTGAAAACGAAGTATTGTTACGCGTTCGTTTGGGCAAAAATTAGGAGGCGTCCTTTCCTTTGACCGATTGTTACGCGTCCATGTGTGATCCCTTTTGACCATAGATGCATGCATCGGTGCATGGTTCTTGATGGATGATTGTCGCATGCAGTAGCAATAGAGTAGATCAATAATTCCGTCAATGCTAGAGGGAAAGAGCAATAGAGTAGATTTGTTCTCCCTGTTGCCTGAATTCGCTTGTAGTCAGTTCTTTCAAGCTGTAGCTTCTCAAATTTAGCTGAATTCGCTAATCACAGTCGAGTGCAGATCGTCAAATACTGGTGTCATCCCTGATAAAAACATATGATTGTGGTGCAGTTTCAGTTTTAGCATTAATACCATGGCTACCAGTATCATGCTAGAACCAGTTTGTTCATGCTAGAACCAGAGAATGATATCCGCTAGTGACTTTTGGCTGTGTACAAGTTCTATTTGATAGCTGCTACAAGTTCTATTAAACTGTCTCACCACTTGGTCTGTCCTTTTCAGATGTCAACCTCTCAGGGTGAGGGACATGAGGTTCCTGAAGAACCTATACTCAGAATGTATTTTTCCCCAACGTCCCAAGCAGAGCACTCACAGCGAAGATCTCCAATGACACCTGTTGTCGCTTCGACTGGTCTCAGGTTGTATTTGACCCCATCCTTTGCAAGGCGAAGGAACTCTCCATCCGTTAGGGCTTCGCAATCTCCAGCGAATGTGCACACTTCAGCGGCAAGGCAGCCTCAAAATGCCACGACGTCTACAGCGGCTGCACATACTTCAGCTGATGCTAGCGGTATGTTCTTTTGTGTCTCTTATTCCTGTTAAGGTTGTGCTAGCACTAGCTTGCCTAGTTTATAATACATGCCTCCTTGTTGATAATGTAGGCCCTCCAACTAGATCAAGAAAAAGGAAACTCACGTCTGACATATGGAATGATTTCACTGCTATCTATAATGACAATGGTGCACTTGTGGAAGGTCAATGTATCCATTGTGCTACTACCTTTCCGACTTCAAAAAGGTCTGGATCTAGTCAGTGCCGCAGGCATAGGTTAGTCTGCACTGAAAAAGCTAAGTTGGATGAATTGATTGGTAGTATGCAGCCCGGCGATGCTAGAATTCCTGCATTGAAACGGTTCAAGTATGATAGAGATAAATCCCTGGATGAACTAGTCAGGTACACTACTGTCCTCTTGACTAATCAGGTACACTACTGTCCTCTTGACTAAACAGTCAATGCTTACAATCATGCTTATTATGCTTTCAGGTGTAATTGATGCAACTACTATTGTGGAGGATTTGAATAAAGAAGATGAAATGCTCAGGGATAGTACTAATTTAAGGTAAAATGCACACGCCCACCAGTTTGCTGAACTTGTACTAGATTCTGTATATGCCCTTTTCTTTGGACGAAACTAGTTATGTGTTTACTACCATTTCTCTAAAAAAATTAGGACTGATGATTTTCTATTTTCAGAGTGGAGAGAAACGAGACACAAGTGGAGCCTTGATGAGCATCTGCTTTTCAGTGAGAGTTAAGGTATGCTGTGTAACTATGTTCAACATGAGGCCATTTGATTTGTTCTCCCTGTTGCCTGAATGATTTGTTCTCCCTGTTGCCTGAATGTGTTTCTAATTCTTTACTTCTGTAGTCATGGTCCTAGGATCTCATAGTGCAGACGACATCATTAACTAGTGCTACACCAAGGGATATGCCGAGTACCTCTCCAAATGCTGCTAATTTATTCTTCAGACTGATCAAATGTTCTCTCCAAGTGATGTTATTTTATCTGTCTTCAGACTGATCAAATGTTCTCTCCAAGTGTTGTTAATTTATCTGTATTCAGACTTGTCAAATGTAAACTTGTTCTATAAATTTTCTGTGATGGCATTTGTATGTTAGATTTATTTATTTTTGCTTGTAATCGTTTTTGGGTTGTCTATGCCTGGAGCTTTGATCGATCAGTTAGGCTAAGCGCTAGTGCGTCAGCGCGTCATGCCGGCCAAGGGATCTCTTTCCCTGGCACATGGGACAATCGGGACATCCCAAAAAATCCCAGCTAGTTTTTAAGCTGATGGGACGATGGGAACATGGGACACCGGGACTGTAGGGACGTGAGAGAATGGGAGGCGGACGTCCCGAGTCCATCCCACTTGAAATTTTAGTGATCGACATCGCCCACTTGTGCCGTCGTATTCGGAAGATTTTGCGTTTTGGACGGAGCCCGTGATTTCCAAATCATGCTCCCGTAACTACCTACCTACTCGATCCCCCCTCCACCATACAACACAAACATACTATAGGAAACTTCAGTCTCGACCTCTTTTTTCTAAATCGAAGTATTCTCTTGCCTGGTACTACAATACTCTGGTTTTGAATACTACAGTTTTAGAAAACCTCAGCTGCCAAACTACGCATAAAGAGCTTCCTACCACCTCAGCAAATGGCGATATAAGACGGGGTACAACATCGCGGAGAAACGCGGGCAATCCGCGGATCCGACGCTTATTCGTAACGTTTTGACAAATCGTATCATAATATCTTACTGTGTGTGCCGCTTCTTTTCTTCTAAAGCTGCGAGTGACGGCCGGGTTAGTTTATTCAAAAGCCTGCGAGGCCTTTTTCCTCCTGCTCACATCTGCCGTCTAAGCTAGCTAGCCGTGCCCACTAGTATAATGCCTGTCAGTCAAAACCGGATTAGCGCCAGCCACGATTTCGCTACGATGTAGAAAGGCGACAGAGACTGCCTCTTCCTTTTTTTGTTTTGTTAAAGTAGACAGAGGCTTGGCGATGATGGAGAGCCACCAATGCAATACGTCCCCAGCCTGCATGCCAGTGTACTCCTCCGCTTGCCTTGTGTGGAGGTAGCAATAAAGGGGGTTCGTTACAGAAGCTCGTTTAAATTTGAGCCTATCCAGATCTGACTGGTTGGTGACCAGTACGCGATCGTCGGCTGGAGCTAGCTGCAACACCATCAGGAGCTCAGCTGAGGCGAAAATCCCCTCCGAACATGCACCGTCGCTGGCAAATTTATCGATCGGTGATTCGGTGAAGATGGTTATAGACTTATAGTACCGTGCAACCGCTTGACGATCATATTTATTTTCTTTAAAATTTGTTTGGTCAAAAACCGTCACCATTAATGACATCGCACGTAGATTAATCTAAGCACGTGCATAAAGCTATGTCTTTGTATTTAGCCGTTAAGCCAGCGATGGTTAATACTAAGGGAACCTGTAATTTTACAAACCATGCGGAATGCATGTGACGTCGCAACACACCGTCAGTCCGTCACTGATTCTAGGCTTCTAGCTTGTTTACACGAACACTACCAAAAAACGGTTTCTCTATGTTTCACGTCTCCTCTCAATGTGCGGACTGTGGAGGACATGTGACATGTATGATGCAAGAGATCGTGTGTTTGTATGCGCAAAATAGGGAGATCATGCACATGGCCCTGCATAAGGATTCATGCCCACCCATGTTCCATGGCACAAGTTGTGTGGCCTCAAATTACGTCAAGTAGATACAAAACCCCAGTCATTCGAGGGAAGCGGCTGCAGGTTCCCTGGTGCTGCTAGCTATGGTTAACCGGTAGATCTACATAGATACACGGATCGGGTCACTTGGAAGCATACGAACTTAATTGTGATCTCGCGTCCAGGCGCCGTACGTGAGACGTTTGATCTGGCAAAGAGGCACTTGTTGCGTTTCTGTGCAACTGTCCATTTGTAACTTGAAATTACTTTTTGTTTGCTATATACTATTAATTATGTGTTGACATACATGGTCCATACTCGTGTGTGCCAAGCTGATAGTTGGTGGTTTGCACGACCTCTTACTCATTATTAGGTTCTTTATAATCGCAGTTTGAGGTTTACACAACAGTCTCCAACTGTTTGTCAAACCGTTTGCTAGGTGTTTGTCGAACAAAATGTCAGTAATATCTCTAGTCTAGGGTTTCTCTGGTGGGTGCTGCTGAATTCCTAGTTGTGTCTACACCAAGGACAACTCTTGTAACTTAAACTCTGTCTTCTATGAAAGTAAGGTATGCTATTGCATACTCTCGAAAAAAAACTCTAGTCTAATAGTTGAAAAACAACATTGTTGTGTCATTACCAACCATATTGTTCAACGTCACATTTTGATTTATACATCTTCTTAGTTTTTACGAGGCGCCACTAGAATATTGTGGATGGCATATGCACTTGTTTCATGACATAATGTGGTAAGTAAGGGCTGACATTGCGTTTTTGCGTGTGGAAAAGAGACAAGCAAAGTGTGATATATTGCATCCCCCCAAACTACATCTTTAGTTCATAAAGATACTTTAAAATACACCCTACGTAATGAACCGGAAATTAGAACTACAATGGCACATACCGAGATCACGTTCCAAAACTAGATGACCGAGAAGGGTTGAACAACAAGATGACCTCACTAGAGATCCTCAATTCGTATGGCTGCATACTGAAGGAACAAAGAACATGCGAAATGAACAAGAGGTCGATGTCGCTGATAGACGAAGCCATGGTCAGGCTGGTCACAATGGGGAGTAACATAGACTGGTAACATACGTATGTTACTAGTCCATGTTACTACCTCCACAGTGGGTAGTAACATATATATAGTATCATATTTATTAACCTATAGACTCAAAATGTTTTGTGATATGTGATGTTACAGTAACTAGCTATGTTACCACAACCCACTCTCTCCTCATTAAATAGCTGCCACGTCAGATTTCTTGCCTACATGGTATGCAAGTTACTAGCTATGTTACTCTCATTGTGACTAGCCTTATGGATGATTGGAGGACTAAGAGTTGGAGAAGAGGAGCATTTCGAGGAAGGCAGTAGAGGTGGAAAACGAGGAAAGCGTTGGTCCTCACACCAAATGAGATTAAGAATCTCTAGTTGTTTAAAGTAACTGGTGCAAGATATTTTTTAATCAGTGTTGGATACATATTAGGAAAACATTAAACCTTATATGTAACATTCTCTTTCTTAATTTCTCCTATAGAGGAATAGCTCGTGGGACTCTTTTTGGTTTAAACTGGCAAGGTAGCCATTTTAACTAATTGAGTAGAAGAGAGTTGTCTAGTTAATTTAGAGATAACACCGAGCTAAATTGGTACACACACTCCAAAACGTTCGTCGCGGAACATGGTAGAAAACGCTTGGGAAACTTCGTCTGACTTGAAAAAAAATGAATTCACACACCACAAAGAAGAGATGACACCTCTTGAGGTTCTCTACCAGTGTAATCATCATCAACCATTGTGTTCACGTTTACACTGAACACGTCCCCGTGTACGCTCGGGAGTAGGATGATACACCGCAAGGTGCCACGGGAGGTCGAAGCGCAATACGCAAGACAGTTTAGTCGACACTTTTTTAACCCGATGCCCTTCTTGTCCGGGAGGGACCGCATGAGGGCTCGCATCGATGATGGGATGAGCTAGATCGATTCACCCGCCTCTACCTTGGGTTGTCAATCAACGAGAGAATCACGGTCGGTATGGAGTCGCTGATGAACGTAAGCAGTGACAAGGGTTTTAGGATAAAAATTAAAGTAGTTTTATGAAAGGTACGATTGATTGATTTGTGTGCTTCACCCTTACATTATATAGGTGTATGATCTTGCCGTGCAAGTAACGGGCTATGCATTTACATGTTTGGTACGAGTAAAGCACCTATGCTAAACTAGGCAAGTCTCCGACTTCCTAATAGAACTGGACTCCAAGCGTCTGAGCTAGTCGCCTAAGGATTGGAGCCGATCCTTCCTTTTGTGTTGGAGTATAAATATCTCGCCAAGCAGTCGCACTGAAGCTGGTAGTGCTTCTGATCATGCTAGGTCACGGCCCAATCACCCTGCTTGCCTCCGTCTTCATACTACGAATGGACCCAAGTGTCTGAGTCGAGCTAGCATTCATATAGGAGCCAATCTCCTAGTCATCCTAGAAGTAGGATCCTCTTCAGCTTTGAGTTGGTGATGTATCCACCTTGGTCTCTCTACTCGATGGTATTTGGCGATGTTTCCTACTAAAATCTTCATATCCTTCACGTTACTTCGCCATGCAAAAGTGCTACTTCATTCTTGCTTCTGTTGAACCCAACTCCAACTCGAACGCGTCCGCCCAAGCCTTCAATCTTCACCAGGTTTCACTGCAAGCTGGCCTGCAGTCAGCTGAAAATGACTGCCAACATATTTCCCTCGATCCACTGACTTTGAATTCATCGCATACAACCATCAAGGATACTATCACCTCAACAACTGTGCAGAAGCTTCACGTCAGTATAATCTAACTCAGTCAGCTACACTCATAATGGACGATGAGGCAACTTTGATTCTGATGATGAGCTTCACTCCTTGCCGTATTCATTACCACACACACCATCAATGCAAACAGGGAAGCAACCGTTATCACCGTCAAGCATTGACTCCTCCCACCAATGCCCGCTCGAAAGACGTTCCCCATAAGAGAGAAGTGATGCAGAAGTGTCATTATCGTTTGATCCACAGATCTAAGGTTTCCCTTGGAGATGTTCCGGGTGGAGCAGATGAGAACATCGCTATGGAGGTGACTTCAAGCAGTGCCCTCGGGTACCGTTGTTTCCATCTTCGTCCATCGTCTCGAACATATTTTCACCTGGCGCCATCTTTCCTACTTCCAACCTGAGCCAGAGCCTAGCCGGTCCATCTAAACATCAACCAAATTCTACGCCAACACGCGAGTCGCTTCCCACTCATTAACCAAGCCTATCTCCCGATGGGAAGCCCCTGGATCTAGAGACCCGAACAACTATCGATCTAGCTCCCACTTCGAGCCAAGCCACCACTACACTTGCTCCATGACCGCTGTCATCGGCATCTCGCTGTCGCGGCGTTCACGTCTGCTCCCCACATTTTTTTGTTGAGTCTGATGAAGGAGACGAGACATGTCCAGTTTCTCTTCCACCATTCCCGTCGTCGTCCTCACGGCCAAGGGCTTGGCCTACCACCGAGCAGCCGCATCGAAGAGGAGACACTGCAACGACCACCTCTAAGGTCACCACCCCAGGCACTAGGAACCGTCTTGTGAGGCGCGCCAGCTTGCCGCTCCCCCAACCTTCGGGAGAGGGGCCTGATGCCTCCATGGACAATGCTTAGGACAACGGTGACATTGGTTGGAGATTGCATGAGCCGACCTTTGGCGGCTAGAGCGTGATGCGCTGGTGCCCACTAGCGGAGCTACATCAGAACTATTGGGCGGGCCAGCCCAAAGAAGCCCATATTTTATTTTCTTTAATGGGCTAATTTATCTCTCATTCTTCACTATTTTCGCTAGCTTGGAAGGGGCCACGACCTATTTCAGCTTCAATGTAGCTCCACCACTACCGGTGTCGCCACATGGAACCTCATAGGAAGCGAGAGGGGAAGTACACCGAGTTCTTTGTACTAAGAAGCGAGAGGGGAAGTAAACAGAGTTCTTTGTACTAAGTAGTTATATGAAAGGAACAATACCACAAAAGATGTCGAGAGGAAGTATCAAAATTGTTCTTTTTCGAGGAAGTATGAAAGATGTTGTGATTCAACATACATGGCACCTCACTTGTATGTGTGGAATTCATGTGTTTATGTTGCAATGTTCTAACGAAGTCGCTCTTTGATGGTCGACCGCGCAAGGAAAGTGCACGCTACTAAGGAGAATATTTACTTTGTAGCTTATTTAGGGCATCTCCAGTCACGCCCCCCATAGGCCTTCCAGATCGCCGCCCGAACGAGCGCTATGGGGGGCGTCCGGACGAGATGCCGGCTATGGGGTCCGCCCCTCCCCAGTCGTCGCCCCCAAAACGGGCGCCCCAAACAAGAATTTAACCAAAAAAATACAATTCAAATGAGTTTATCAATTAAATTATAATGAGTTTATCTATTAAATTCTAGTTTTGGTAATAGAAATAAAATAAAATTATTCATACATTTAAAATAAATTGAAGTTTAACTATTCTGCGGCCATTCCTTTGCGCTCCCACAAATGCTCAACTAGATCATTTTGTAGTTGATTGTGTGCATCTTCATCTCGAATCTCCATATGCATGGCGATGAAATCACTCCAATCCGCTGCCACACTGTGTCCAATTCCATCAACGAGATCACCCCGATTATAATAGATCCTATTTCCATCCGCGTCCACATCGTTCACCGGCTCTTCACGCTCATCCTCAATGATCATGTTGTGCATGATGACACATGCATTCATGATCTCCGCCATCTCGTCGTTTGACCAAGTGAGAGCAGGGTACCGCACAATAGCAAATTGCTGCTGGAGAATTCCAAATGCACGCTCGACATCCTTTCTTGTACTCTCTTGCATTTGGGCAAACCAAGATTTCTTGTTGCCGAGCGGCGCAGAGATTGTCTTCACAAAGGTAGACCACTTTGGATAGATGCCATCGGCTAGGTAGTACCCTTTGGTGTAGGTATGGCCGTTGATCTCATAGTCTAGCAGAGGAACTTGACCTTCAACAAGCCACACAAACACAGGAGAGCGCTGCAACACATTGATATCATTGTGAGATCCTGCCATGCCAAAGAAAGCATGCCAAATCCACGTCTCATAATCGGCCACAGCTTCAAGGATGACACTGCAATGTCCGTTGTGGCCACTTTTGAACTGTTCTTGCCAAGAATACGGACAGTTCTTCCAGTTCCAATGCATGCAATCGATACTTCCAAGCATTCCAGACCATCCTCTTGCTTTGTTCGTTGCCAAGATGCGCGTTGTTTCTTGTTCGGTTGGTCCCCGCAAATAGTGAGGGCCAAACATAGCCACCACCGCTCTGGCAAATCTGTACATCGCTTCGAGAGTTGTAGACTCTGACATGCATAGATAGTCGTCTTGATTATCTGCAGGAACTCCATATGCAATCATCCTCAAGGCAGCGGTACACTTCTGAATTGAAGAGAACCCAACCGTTCCCACAACGTCCTTCTTCAACTTGAACCAAGGGTCATGCTCTCGCACCCCTTGCACCAATCTCATGAACAGATTTCTGCTCATCCAAAATCTCCGACGAAAGTCCTTTTCGTCAAATCTTGGATCTTCGGCAAAATAATCGCCGTATAGCATGCAATGACCCTCCACTCTCATCCTCTGCTTGCTCTTCCTCCTCCCAAACTTTGAACCTCCTCGTTTGGGGTTGGCATTGGTGTCCTCTTCAATTTGCATCTTCGCAAGACAAGCGAGAATTGCTATGCTCTATTCTTCCTCGGCGTCGATATCATCTTCTTCTTGCATGATCAGGTGCATCGCCATCTCATCGTCGCTGTCCATCTATCATCAGAAATGAAACCATATCGATCAACCAAATATCGACGGCCGGCGGCAGGAAAAAAAAAAGACGATGCCTACCACTCAAACCGTCGAACACCTTCGGTGCAGGTGGGCGCGTGACCTCGCCGAAGGATTTCCCAGGCCCTTCGGCGAACTCCGGCACGGCGAGGGACCCGGACCCAGCCGGAGGAGGCTCGGCGTGAATTCGGTTTGCCGAGTCCGGCGAGATTCGCCACCGGGGGAAGGCGGAGGTGGGAACGGCGACCTGGATGGCGGCGGTGGGAGGCGGGTGAACTGCGTGCGCGGCGGGGGGCGGGGGAGGGGGGAAATGTGTTGGATTCGCCTCTACCACTGAAGGGACTGGCCCGCTTGTATGTATCCGACGTGGCAGCGCGCGTCGTTTCGTCCGGCGCTACCGCAACACGCCCTTGCGCGCGGGGTTGGGCTAGTAGCGCCAGACGAAATAACGGGCCGCCCCAAACGAAACCGACCTATGGGGCGCGCGACTAGGCGCTGTTTTTCGCTCGGGGCGCCCCATAGCCTATGGGGGCCTATGGGGGCGCGAATGGAGATGCCCTTAGAGCAACTCCAGCCGTTGGCCCCCCAGGCTGAATTGCCGACATTTTTTTTTGGGCCTGCTGGGGGGCGCCGGCGAAAATAATTGGCCTGGGGGCGGGCCGATTCCCAGCCGCGGCCCCAGGCCGAATGGAATTTTTTTTTGCAGGAAACTAAAATTTGACGAACTTAGGTGAAATTTGTTCAAACTTAGGCGATATTTGTTCGAACACTGGCGGATTTCATACAAGGTAAATAAAAAAACATGAAAAACAATAAAACGGCGATGGCAGCGTCATGTACATGCCGAAGTGGCGGTACAACACCGTGTTAGTCCCCGCCGTCGTCGTCGTCGTCGTCGCCACCGGGCGGAGGAGCACTGGGCCTGCGCCGTCGTCGCCGCCGTGGTACTGGTGGCTCGGGCCGGCGTCGTCCTCATCGGTTTCGTCCAAGATGACGAGATCCGGCTCCGGCACGGCGTGGCGACGGCGGCGGCGCTCGTAGCGCGCGAGGAGCTCCCTCTCCTCGGCCTCAATGCGCCGTTGGCGCTCCTCCTCCGCCCGCTCGTGGTCGCGGGCCGACCACGAGAGCGCGTCCTCCAGCTTCGCCGGAAGGACGTCGTTGAGGCTGTTCGCCATGGCGATCCTCACGGCCTCCTCCTCGTCGTAGGCATCCTCTGTCTTCACGGCCTTCTTCTTGAAGGCCTTCTTGACGACGCGGCCGAGGGAGCTCCCGCCGGTGCCGGGCTCCTTCTTCGGCATTAGAAGGCGGGAGGAACTCGCGCCGGTGCCGGGCTCCCTGATGACGATGCCGCGGGAGGAGCTCCTTCGCGGAGGCTCGTCCACCGGCTCGTCCTTGACAGGGGCGAGCGGTTGCCACATCGGCGCGTCCACCGGCTCATGCTTGATGCGGGAGCGGGGTGTGCCGGCGGAACGGGTGGCGCCGGAAGAGGAGGACGACGAGAAGGACATTCTCCTCGGCGTCCATCCCCGGCGAACGGAGGAGGTGCGCGGCGGGTCCTGCAGGCGCGACTCGTTGCCGTCCTCGATATAGCCGAGGACGTAGGCGAGTGACCGGCCGGGCACGCCCCACCACCGCTTCCGGCCTTCGCTGTTGTTGCGCTTGGGCGCAGGCGGCTGGCCGGTGTAGTCGTGGAGCTCGTGCTCGCGGCGGTCGGCGAAGTACGCGTTCCAGGTGAAGTTGTTCTCCTGGTCCCAGGTGGGATCCGCCCGCTGCTCCTCCGTCATCCGCTCGCGGGCGGCGTGGATCTCGGCTAGCCGATCCTCGCCGACGGGAACTAGGGGGACGAGGAAGCCCATCTGGCTGAGCCGCCAGTTGCTCGGGACGCGCATGCTCGGCGGGGCGGGGTAGCCTGCCTCGTACAGCAGGCGCGCCTCCCCGTCCTGCAGCCAGTTCCGGCCGAAGCCGTTGGCCGCCGCGGCTTCTGCAGAGTACCAGTCCATTGGTGCTTCGACGGCGAGCTTGAACTTGAGAGAGAGGAGAAGGGGGCGAGCTGGAGTTTGGTCGAGATTGGGCATGGGAACGGCGGTGGGAGGGCGGGGTAATAAATACCGGCGGAGCAGTAAGTGGCGCGCCGTAACTCTGCCGCGTGGGCGATTTGACTCGACAGCGGTACGCCTGACCGGCGGCAGAGCACTAATGCGACGTGGGAGACGAGGCGATGAGGACGATGAAGCGGTGTGCCACTTACAGGGCGGACCCACCCGAAGCTTCGCGCGCTTCCCTCAGTTTCGCACCATTCGCCGGGTTCGGCCTGAGACGCCGGATAAAAATTAAGCCAAATCCGCGAAAAAAGAGGCCTTAAAGGGCGCTGGGACGACTACGAAAAAAATGGGCCGCCGATGTCAAAAATGGGGTCCTGGGGCTCTCGGGGACTGCTCGAGTTGCTCTTAGTTTACCATATCACCGACGGACACAGATCCAGTGACATGCACCTTTTGCATGTCACACGGTGATATGCGGGCTAAATTTAAATTTAAACATTGCGAAAAAATCTAAAAAAAATCATGCATGTTCACAGCACATATTTGCGTGACCCCATAAAATTTCAGCTCAAAATTCGAAATATACATCGAGAAACAAAAAGAGAAACTCAGATGTGAATAGTTCCCGAATTCAAAAAGAGAAATCTGTAGACTATTCACATCTGAGTTTCTTTTTTTTGTTTCTCGATGTATATTTCGAATTTTGAGCTGAAATTTTATGGGGTCATGCAAATATGTGCTGTGAACATGTATGATTTTTTTCAGATTTTTTCGTAATGTTTAAATTTGAATTTAGCCCGCATGTCACCGTGTGAGATGCAAAAGGTGCATACTGATCTGTCATCACCGACTCGGCATTTTCTTGGAAGGATCCGCCTCTTCTCAACCGGGGCAGCATCTTGTCTTCCCGCCATGGCCCATGGATCCCGAAAAGGGAAATATTAAATGGAAACTTTCCAAAAGACCAAAATAAAACAGTTGATTGCCTAAACAAAAATTCATTTCGCCACAAAAATAAAATAATAAAAAATGAAAATCTCTCTCGGATCGCAGCATATAAGGCTACGCGGCACCCGCACTTCCCACCACAACCGCAGGACGCCCTCCCACCTCTGCCGCAATGGCGATTCGCCGGCAGCGCCGCCCCTTCCCGCTCGTCCCCTTCGTCGTCTCCCTCCTCGCCGTCGCCGCGTATGGCCGCCTCATCTCAGACGGCACGCCGGCCACCCCGTCCTCCTCCATCCTCGCGTCCCCCTTGTCCTCGGCCCTGATCCGCCTCAACTCCTCGTCCCCGGCCACCGCTGAGGCCGAGAAGTGCGAGCAGTCGTACGGATTCCTTCCCTGCACCACCACCGTGCTCGGGAACATGTTCCTGGTGCTCACCTACGGCTTCCTGATGTTCAAGGCGGCCACCTTCCTGTCGGCCGGCAGTGAGCTGCTGCTCGAGATCATGGGCCCCGGCCTCGTCGGCGGCCTCCTCCTCCCCATCCTCGGAGCTCTCCCTGACGCGCTGCTAGTGCTCGGTACGCTCGCTTTAGCTTCCTTACTTAAAATCACCGTTTACCTTACCTGCACACCTGGTTCGAGACTTAAAAAAGAAGAGGCAATTACTTCTTTCCTGTGGAGAGAATGATTTCATTTTCAAGCAAATACTGACCTGATCTCCGTAATAGAAGTGGTATCTTACCAAAAAGTAAATAATGCTTGTTGAAAACAAAATCAAGAGTAAAAAAAGAAACGGAAATTGTCCGTTTATGTCTGCGCTTTTCGGTTCTTGGTTTGTTTCAGATCTGAACCCTCTGGTTTGATCTGTTGATCTCTGATTGAATCAGACCTTAGGCTTTAGCTAGGACCCGTTTCATAGACCTTTGGCTCGTGCATTAGCCTGGTTTCTCTTGCTGATCTCATCAGCTTGCTCTTTTCTTCAGTACATGCATGGCTTAAACTTGGGTCATAAGCCGGTCCAAGCCTATTTGGAGACCTTTCAGTTAGCAATATATAGCCAAACCTTAAGCCCCCAACCAACCATGTACACCCCCAAACAACGGGATCTGCAAATTATGCTCTGCCTTCTTTGGAATGTGTTCTCTTAGTTCGGTTCCACCAGTGCTTGTGGTCGGTGGCCTTTTGACTTTTCCCCTTTTCAGTTTTAGTTTTTTTGTTGTTAACTTCTTTGCATAATTGATCTCTCTTTTATGGGCTGCACGTAATGGATAGCTGGTGTCTGCTGTGTTCGGCCTGTTTTTCTGTCCATTATTGTTGGTTTTATTGCCTTTGATTGTGTTTTTGTATGATAAAATTTTCGAGGACATTTTTTCAGTATTTTAGGAAAAGGAGACCGTATGGCCAGTTGGTTGGTTAATATATTGTCTAACATTTTGAAGTTATTTGTTTCATAATATTGTGGGACTGTATACATCATATGCATCATCTAGATACATGAAACTAGATTGATCAAGGAGTAGTAGTAATGATAAACAATTTATTATTTTTACAAAAAATACCCGTCTGCCTGATGAGTACATACCGTTTTTCAGAACACAGATTTTTGTCTTTGTGAGTTTTAAGGCACAGTTCATTTCTGGCACCTTATGAATATCTAATTTGATCCTTCTTGTTTGCCCTTGGATTGTACATCCTGATTGAGATTTTTAGTTTGTAGTTGGAATTAGGCTCTGGAGATAGGCTTCTTGGTGCACTGTTTTCTCTACCAGATAGGTGCAAATGATATTATCTGAAATTAGCATCGGGCATTTACCACTGGGTTCATGATGCATTACCTTTAGTCCTCACGTAAATGTCTTGGTTACCGACATTAATACCTTGATTACTTGCATGCATCAGAAAGGATCTGATTCCTCCAAAGATTAAATGCAAGGTTCCCTGGTGAAATATGTAGTTAAGTCTATATACTAATTACCTCGAAAATAAGTACTGAGTTATTATACATTAGTAAAGGCTGGTACAAGGACATGTCTGCAGATTTTAATAGTGTACACGCATGCAACATGCTTTATGACACACCATGGTTGCCCAATTTTCTAAACAATTCTTAGTGAGATCTACGTAACCTTATTTCATCACTTCCAGTGTCAACTTCATTAGCAGTTAACCCTCACTCTTTGTTTTTTCTTCTTGTGTCTATTAATAAAATAGAGCGCCTCTCCTGTGCCCACTTCAGATACCAGCTTACAACAATAAGTAAATTAAAACTTGATGACTAAAAGGGCTAGTCCCCGTGGCATGTTTTTGATTAAGAAGAAACAACCAAGGCACACACCCTGCGGAGCGGAGCAGAGGACTTGAACTACGATGGCGCGCTGGGCGTGCATCTGGGCATGTGCCACTAGCCAACTGGGTGACACCCAGTTTCCCACTTATTACAGTAACTTGTTTGCAGATTCTTATTTCTTGGGTTTTAGGTGGTATTTTTATGTGATGTTTATTGTCTCCCATGCTCTATGAATATTCATTTCTACGCAAACTGTGTTCATGCACATGCTCACACATAATTCTAATCTGATTGTTCTGTCATATTAACAGTATCTGGTCTATCGGGGACTAAAGAGACCGCACAAAGTCAGGTCCTCATTGGCATGGGGCTGCTTGCTGGTTCGACCGTCTTTCTTCTTACCCTGCTTTGGGGAACTTGTGTTGTTGTTGGCAAGTGTGATGTTGGGCCAAATGGTCTTGCTATTGATTCAACTAACACTAAGGGCTTCAGCTTGACTGGTAAGTTGTCATTATGCATGTACATAGTTTGAAGAATTTTTCATAATTGGTTATTTTATCTCGAAAAGCGAGAGTCCAACAGCTATTGATCTTTTAACAATGTTTGATATGATTGCACCTTTTTGCAGGCTCTGGCATTTCAACTGATGTGCAAACCAGCTACGCTGCGCGAATTATGGCCATATCTGTTCTCCCCTTTGTCATTGCTCAGTTCCCAAAAATGTTGAAGACTCATCATGGGGAGCGCCTAGCAATCTTGCTGGCCCTAATTGTTTCGTTCTCACTTGTACTCGGTTATTGCGTGTATCAGGTAAACATTCACAGAATGATGACAAAAATGATAATCTATGCCACATGAATAAATTTTGACAGTGTTAGATTCTACATGATGTATCAGGTTTTCCAGCCTTGGATTCAACAGAGGAAGCTCGCATACGCAAAGCACAAGCATGTGATCTCTGGGATCTTAAAGCATGCCCAAATGCAAGCACTGGGCCGTCTGCTTAACGATGATGGCACACCCAATGAGAATGTCATAAGAAAGTGTGGCTCTTAACTCATCTTATTGGTCACGATATGCAAATAACACAACATTCATGGGCATGACATGAACCTTGTCTATTCTTACGTTCAGGTTGTTCCACAAGATCGACATGGATGAGAGCCATAACCTGTCACGATCGGAGCTCCATGCGCTTATTATCGGGATCAATTTTGAGGAGATTGACTTTGACAAGGATGATGCAGTCAACAAGGTCATGGATGACTTCGACACTTCAGGCAATGACGTCGTGGAGGAGTCCGAGTTTATCGCGGGGATGACAAAGTGGCTTAACGAAGCCAAGCACAAGGTGCCGGCTAGTGGTGCCTACTCCAATAAGTTTGTCAGTGACTACCACTCGGTAAGTTTTTAGTTTCGATTGTGAACAGAAATAGGGCAGACCAAACCTTTTCAGATAAACAAGGATACAACTTACACTCGGGAAACATGGACACTGATCGAATTGTCTGAATTCTGCAGAGAACAAGGGAGGAGCACGACCAGTTGGTTGACAAACCTGACGAGGCAGTGGAGACTGTGGAGAACCCTGGCGTGTACATCGCCAAAGCCGTGGGTTACCTGCTTCTGGGCAGTGCCATTTGTGCCGCATTTGCAGACCCGCTTGTCGACGCTGTCCACAACTTCTCTAACGCCACACACATTCCCTCATTCTTTATCTCGTTCATCGCCCTCCCACTGGCAACCAACTCCAGTGAGGCCGTGTCTGCCATAATCTTCGCCAGCAGGAAGAAGCAAAGGACTTGCTCCCTCACTTTCTCCGAGGTACATCACTGCAGAAAACTGTGAAACTTCTTAGCTACTAAAACCGCTGGTATCTCCGTTCTGGATAAACAACCTCCGTACACTTACAGCAAAACATTTGTTTGCAGATATATGGTGGTGCGACCATGAACAACACGCTGTGCTTGGGTGTGTTCTTGGCACTCATCTACTTCAGGGAACTGACGTGGGACTTCTCATCAGAAGTGCTCGTCATTCTGCTCGTCTGTGTCATCATGGGCCTCTTCACAAGCTTCCGGACCAATTTCTCGCTCTGGACCTGCCTAGTGGCATACATGCTGTACCCTCTGTCGCTCGTTGTCGTGTACGTCCTCGACTACCAATTCGGGTGGTCATAGGCTCATGCTTCTGGCCTCCCGTTTCAGCTTAATCCTGTCGTAATTTTGACTCATTGTAATTTATCTGGCAATACTTTGAGATGCTTATGTTTGTGTGACCACGGTGTGGATTGTGTATCTCTGTATCTATCTTAAAAGTCTCGTCTGGGTGTAGCATTTCTGTGTGTGTTTTTTCCTTCAGTGGTGGTATTCATTCCAGCAAGAGGTGAACATAACATGGTGGCTATATTGAGAGCTACATTCCGGAAATGAGCTGAGATTAACATATTTTTTCCCTTTTGTTGCACTTGAACTGGCATCACAGTTAATCTAGACTTTCTTCTTAGGAAGATTAACCAGTTGCACTGTCACATTTGTTCTACATAAGGCACCTTGGCATTTTTTAGCACACCCTTTGACATGTGTGTCTGAAGACATTTCATTGTGTAGAGAAGAGACCCCACAAGGTAGCTGTGGTGCCTATCCTTGCACATGTTCTCCTTTCCTTACTGAACCTCTGCCGGTTCGGAGTGCATCATCTACCCATCTGACACTTTTCTGTTGAGTTTCTACTACATTTAGCACACGCTAACCTGGACCATACACAAAAGCTTCTTGCTTCCATCAGGCACGCTGCTTCACTTGGCCAGAAATGAACATACTCCCTCCGTCCGCAAATAAGTGTACGTTTTCCTTTTTCGGAAGTCAAACGTTTTTAAATTTGATTAAAATTTTACGAAAAATAGCAAATATTTGTGACATCAAATTACTATATTATTAAATTACATGTCAATATGTATCTAGCGATATTAATTTAATGTCATAAATGTTGTTACATTTTTTTTAGAAAGTTGGTCAAATTTAGTAAAGTTTGATTTAAGACATGTCTAAACGTACACTTATTCGAGAACGGAGGGAGTAGCAGCTAAGTAAGTAACCATCACCAAAACGTTTATTGGCAGTGAAAACATCTTCTAGAAATCAGCTCTCCTTGTTTTACATCTGATCTTTTACTACTTGAACACCTCTCTCTCTCTCTCTCTCTCTCTACATTTCCTCACCTCACAACTGGCCATTGTTCACTAGAGATTTGGTCCCAATGTTTACATCAGAAAGCAACAACAGGGGGGAGCGTGACTGATCGGTCAGCCCTTCCATAGCTTCAGCTCCAAGTCGACACCGCCTTCCGACACGTCGGTCTTGCACTCGCTCGGGGCTCTCTCGCGGCGAACCGGACCAACAGGGAGGAAGGTGTAGAATGGCTGCGACGACGACGACGGTGCTGAACCGCTCCCCTGCTGATCAAAGTTTTCGTCAGTTAGGCCACCACATTTTCACACCCAAAATTCAGAGGTTCACAAGATTATATGGTACAACAAGGCGTTTCACTTGCCTGGGATTGCAAGGCGCTGGCACTGAAGTCTCTGTACTCCGGGCTGTGCATTGATGGCACCACGTGAGGCTGCTTGATGAGGTGTGGAGGCCGCGAGCTCAAGGTGAGCAAGGCAGCGTCTCTGCCACGGCCGGCATCCTTACAGCGAGCCAAGTCTGATGTCCAGTCTGAGCAATTTGCGTACGCGCTTGCACTGTTGGATGTGAAAAATCAGATAAATTCAGGAGAAATTTATACTGTTCGTCAGGACAAACATGGTAAACAAAACAGGTGGCTATACATTTGTTTCTTAGCTTTTCTCGGTACTGTGCTGTTGGGTCAGAGAAAACTCATGCTGAAGAAAAGCAGAGAAAACATGTACAGTAGTAAAATTTCAACAAGAAAATGAAATTGTATATGTTTGTGAATATGTTTTCTACCATCTTTCCTGCTACCTACACTAAGTAGTATATTACTGGACAGAAGAACATGTACTATTCTGGAAATAATGATGCAGTTGGATTACTTGACCAGAAAATGGAGGGCAAACAGAGCCAAGAAACAGTTTACTAGTATGAGTTAACTTTGCTTGATGCAGAATTAAAACTTCGATCCACTGGAAATGAGTGAGCTAAATTTGCAAATGTACCTGAAATAATTAGTTGCTCTGAACTCGTATCTACTCAGGTCAGGACTAACATCCGTCAACCCAGATTCGCTGGCCGTCCTGACGGCGAAAGGCGGCACCGGAGGCGGAGGAGGAAGGGCTTTGCTCGTCGTCCTGAAGGCAGTCATCCCCTCGAACATGAAGGGCCACGATCTATCCACGCCTGCCGTCTCCTGAACTCTACCCAAATCCACATTCAGCGGCCATCCATCAGAAGCAAAAAAGTTGAGGTGGGGGCAGTGTGAGACGCACCCTGCTCTCGTCCTCGGTGGGCGGCGCCGCCGCGGGGCTGCTGCTGTACATTTGGTTTGAAGGGGGCTCCGTTGGGTGGCTCGCCGGCGCCGTCAGAGATAGGCCCGTGCTCACCTGAACAGCCAAAGATTTGCATATGTTTCAGCTGAGAAATTTACACATACATATTCCGTGGCCGTGCACGGTGACATTTAGAGGGTAGGGTAGGAAGACGTACCATTGGGAGTGGAGGCTGAGGGCACAGGCTTCTCTTGTAAGGGTGTTTGGTGGGATCCACTGGGCTCCAGAGCACCGGCGGGAAGCCGCAGTGCGCGCCGCCGTCCGCGGCCGGCCTCGACAGAGCGCTCAGCGGGGGCGCCGGCGGTGGAAGGTGGTGCAGCGCAGTGGGGAGGCCGCCGCCGTTGAGCGCGTGCGACGACGGCGTGGCCATCGCTCCTCCCATCTTCTTCTGCTCCTCGATGCGGAGCTTCTCGAGCTGCGCCACGCCGAGGCCGCGCTGCGGGATCTTCTTGGGCTTGTTCTTCCTCGACGCCCGCGCCACGCCGGTGGTGGCCGCGCCGTTGCCGCTGCCGGCGCCGTACTTGGCCAGCTGCTGCTGCAGGTGGTGGTGGTTGTTGGCGTGTTCCTGCACCATCTCTCCGCGAGCCTGGGTCACGCGCGCTTGGTTCTTCACGCCGGCCGACGCGCGCGCGCCTCGGCGCCTCACGGAGCGCGAGAGGGGACGAACAAGTGGGCGCCGAGGCGCGCGGTTCTTGGCGGCGTCTCCGGCATCACTAAGCCATGACCGGCTGGGAAGGGAAAATGCGGCGAAGCGATCGGTCGGCGGGGAGGATGCAAGAAAAGTACACGAGATCGAGGAGGCGCGTGGGTGGCGGTGCGGCGAGGAGGTGGAGTAGGAAGGAACTGACGCTGGCGCGGCGGGGGCGCAGCACGGTCCGTGCAGCCTAGCTACCGGATCAAGAAAACCTGCGGCTGTGTGTGCGTGGGATCGAGGCGCGACGAGCGGGGTATATATAGGTGCGCGGGAGCCGGGAAGAGTGTGCGAGCGAGTGGCGAGTGGCGCCACTGCCAGAGGCCCGGGAGACTCGGAGCGGGAGATCTACAGTGAGAGGGAGGGAGCTGCGGAGGAGATGATGGGATCGTATCTTGTTGTTTCTTTCTTTTGTTCGTTCGCCTACTGATTTGGCGCCCGAATCCTCGCTCCACTCTGCTCCCTATTCTCCCGATCGGTCGACTCGCATGACAGACACACGCAAGCGTACGTACGTGCTCTCACTCCCTCTCCTTCTCCGAGGTTGCAGGAGAAAAGGAGCCACGATACTAGGAGCGACAAGCGCTCTCGGTGAGGCTGGAGTTTACGTTAACTGCCAATGTCGTGGTTCGCGATTGGCGATTTGGCACACACTAAACATGCATAGAGGAAAATTACTACTGTACTCCGTATCACCTATCACTTTCCTGTTTATTTCTAGGGTAAATTATCACTAATTCTCATTCAAATTCTTCCACTAGTTTCAATTTTTTTATAGAAATTTCACAAGTAATATACAAAATCATTTAATTCCAGATCTAGGGCACATTGTCGCAGCCGAAAAGTTGTAATCGGCCCTGCATGTGCCAAGTAGTTGCTTTCGGCACTGGCAGTGCCGAAAAGAAGTAGTCGCGTGGGGATCTAACTGATAAGTGTAATCGTCAGGCGGATTATTTTTCTACAATGTGCTCCCCTCTCTTGCTTTTCTTCATTCCCTATATCTGCCATCCATTTTATTCCCGCCATCTCTCTCTTGCCGTTTTCTTCCTGCAATATCTTCCCACCATCTCTCTCCCATCGTTCTCTTTCCGCCATTTTTGTTCCGGCTCGTCCTACATAATCCCCCGAACATATGTTGTGAGGCACTGGTGTGTTTCTTGGGTAGCTTAGGATATCATCCGAAAGATGTATGTTGATCCTACTAATCATGGTTTTAGCCAAGGTATGTCCCACCTTCTGGAAAGTGCTGCAAGAATGAATATAGGTAGTATGAGGGGCGGAATTCCACTAGTGTGGTTTTAGGAATTAATTAGTATCAATAGCCACCTCATTGAGTTGGGTAAATGCTTTTCATAAAATCACTTCCCGAAGAGAAAATACGGCAAGAACTTCTAAGGTTGCGTGGAAACAGAGTAGTTGAGCTCAAAATTATTGAGACATGCCTTCGTGACTTGCCAATTTGTCTTTCGAAATCATCCGTTATGTTTTTTAGGAGAAATATGCACTTCATGTTAAGGTAATTGATATTACAAATTCCATTATGTTAGAAGGTAGTGTAATAGTTAATATTTTGTCTATCTACTCTTCATAATGTGTAGCATTACCCTGCGGATGCAGAGTTTCTCAACAACGAGATTGTTGATTCGTTTGGATGAACATATTGTGGGGTGGATTACCCAACAGGAGTCATCGTAGCGAGCAGAGGGCTATATCAGCAAATGTTAGACCCAAGAGTAAGACTGTTGGATCATCTAAAGTTTTCATTGATGATAACTTTATGCCTAGTAAAGCGGTATATGGAAGAAATAGAAAATTGTCCGCTCAAAATAAATGTATGGAAGAAATAGAAAATTGTCTCATACATAGAAGTATTTCTTAATCATACATAGAAATATGTCTCAAGCATACATATATGAAATATGTCTCTAGCAACCATAGATTAAATATGTCTCATACATAGAACAAAGTTTAAAACATTTATAGATAGATGTAAATAGAAAGAAGTATCACTCATCTCTATGACCACGATATCACTTAATGAGCTTGAACATGCTTTCTGTTCTGTGTCTTCCTTCCGTCCACTGACTTCTTTTCCTGTCTCACCTTAGCTTCTGAGATAGGAGAATCCTACTTAAACCAAGAAAAAGATAGATACTAGTTTTCATAGGTAGGCATCTCGCTCCTACAGAATTGGATCCAAGAGACAATGGTCAAAACCCATCCAGCAGTCTTCTCTCTTCAAAGAGAGCTGTCAAAAGCCGAAAAATCTGTAAAAAATCCTGTGGAAAGTGACCCTGCCTTTCTATTGGTTGTGTGTTATTCCCTCATCATTTGGCTTTGCCCTTCTTTCTCGTTTTCTTTGAGATTGGTAATCTCCATTTTTTTACTTTGCTCCACACAGATGAAGGCCGGCTTGTCTTGTCTCCGCTCTATCTTACCTGAAAAGTGATAAATACACTCACATGTTGGTTAAAGAAGACTTGTATGCCTATTCTGATGCAGAGGGATTAGCCACCTCTTTTCGTTCAAAAGATTCCAGACCAGACTTAAAGCCCTGTTTCACAAGACGTTTGGTTGAGAAGGATTTTGTAAACCTAGAGATTTGATTCTGGTATAGGGTAAATATGTTCTTTCTGCTTCTGCGTATGCTTGTCCTTTTGCATACGCCTATGACTATGAAAGGATTGAGATACACATTGATATCTATCTGGGTGAGTTGATGTCCTCGCGGCCGAGGACCAAAAAGTGTGAGGCATCCCCGAGGACTAGGCTGACGCAGACCTCAGTCATACAACGGCTCGTCGACCTTGTCTCATGTGTGAGTGGCTATGGTGGAGTATGGAAAATGTACTCCTCCAGGCTGATGTCCGTAGAGATCTCGTCCCAACCCGTGAGTGTGAGGAAGTCCTGTGATGTGGTTGTTGGTAAAGATCAGTCTCCAGCCACAACATATGAGAATCCTACCCCAAATGTGGTTGTTGCTGCTTGGGACCTGCTGCCACGACGAACTACCTGGCTAGGAAGGATGTTGCTGCTTGGAAGGACGTGCTGCCATGAGGAACTACCTGGTTGGGAAGGATATGGCTACTGCCATGATGAACCTCCAGGCTGGTATAGAGGTGGTGGCATGGGAGTCTTTCGCGGTGTAACACCTGGGCGTGGATCTTGACGACACGAAGAGTGACGTTGGGTGATACCTGAGGATGCCGACGATGCGAAGAGTGACGCGGGGGACAATGTCTGTGGAGAGGCTACATGTAACAGCTGTGTAGAAACCTCGTAGCCTCTCCTCAAGACGCTTCAACCATGAGACTTTCTCCGCCCATGGAAGAAGTGGCCAAGTCTCTACCCGACGCGTCAAAGCATGTAAATTCTCCCGAGCCTCCGCTTTCAACTCAGCTTGCAATACATAACCATAATTTATTTAGGCATTTAAATATAATGGGTAAACATAAAGAGCGACATGGTACTTACCGTGTGCCTTCTCTTCTTCCCGCAATAGCCTCAACTGGGTACCTATCCATAACATGTCACACCTTACTACAAATTTTACCAAGAAATTTAGGGGGTTGGGAGGGAGGACGGGGTTTATAAGGAGAACCTATAGCCAACATCATACACATCCAGCTTGAGAAAACATGAGCACCATTTGAAAGTATTCTGCTCCAAAAATCTCTTGATGCGGGAATATAGGGAATCACATCACCGAGAGTTGTGATCAATAAGAAAATTCAATGAATTATGTAAAGGTGGACTATGTGACCAATATCATTGCATGATGATTCAATTTAGAGATTAAGACATTTAAGGGGCTTATGTTATGGGTCACAATTGACAAATTAAGGAAGTTGTTGATGACAAAGATCAATTTTGTAACAAAATGGCATATTTAAAATATGTGGTCCATGTCATGCTCCCATATGTGATTAAGGCATTGCATACAAAACAAACTTGAAAATGTGATATGAGTTAGACGTGAGACTTATGAGGCCGAGGTGATAACAACTGACACGAAAAACAAGGAATGAAGGTATTTAGTGGACTTAGCAAGTAGGAAATGTAGTTATAGGCAATGTCAAATCAGCTGCATTCCTTGCATACATGCCCTGTTCTTCATCGAGACCATCACCGATACAAATGGCGAAGAAGTATGTGTATGAATACTTCTTTGTCGCCAAGTTTAAGGCAACATATGCTTATAACATGACAGCTTTACGCTCGCAATTCTTACCAAAGCACCAGGAAGGACGAGGAAGAACAAAATAAGATAATGTGCAGAGGACGGTGCCCCTAGGAGGCGGAAGTATAAAAAATGTGGATAAATAGGGAATATTGCTAGACTTTGTATCAAAGTGGACCCATAATTTTGGTAACATGCGCACCGGGGCAACAGAATTGTAATAAAACATGAAACATTTGTAGAACAAAGAGCAGAACCGCCAGTTGACCCCTCAAACATTGCAAGTTTAGCCTGGTATGTGTGCCTTGTCCTTATTGTGCTATGTATCTCATATGCAACCCTAGGATAAGTAAACAAAATCACACTATCAAGGGAAATAGTAAGACCATACAAAAGAAATGGAATATAAAGAAGATAGGGGAAGATTGTTGCTAGCCACTAAAGGAAATGCTTTTTATTCAACTCACATAGGCTAGCCAAGAAGAATTTAAAGGTTTGGAAAAAAAACCTTGTTCCTGCCCATATTCCTACAACTGAAGAGAAGCTCTTGATCCTCGCCCTATTCGTACATATTCAGCAAAAGCTCGTGTTTCTCACCCTATTCCTACCCCTATAGTCACGACATGCTTGGTTACTAGACGTATTCTTTAATGACCTCTACTCAAGACAACATAGTGAAGAACCTGATGAAGAACAAAAGAATAAGCTAGTGGAGCCAGCGAATAACCCATCAAGGAACACAACCATAACAAGACAGTGAACATTTTTATGACTAAAAATTGAACATTCTAATATTTTGAATTAGTTATGTTGTGCAAATTTGAACGTTGTGCTAAGGACTAGCTTTTTAAATTTAAATGAGGTGCCAACATGACTTTCCAAAAAAAGTCTTGAATATTTCATAACCCCATGTATACATTGCGAGAGATTCAAACTTGGGTACATGAAAATGAAATTTTCCGATTTTTTAATAGTCTATCACACACATATAGTTAATTTTCAATTGATTTCAGTAATATCCAGAAATCCATTTAGTCAATGGAATAAAAAATCTAAAAATTCTGAGAATCGTGGGTCTCCAATATGGTCTACTAAATGTGAAAATATTAAACGTCCCATTATGCATCTTATTTGTGCTACTTGCTTCAAAATGCACCCCTTTTCAGCCATAAAGAAAATAAAAAACTTATTGTACAAAATATAAAAATATTATTTTCCACAACTTTGTACCACAAAATTTTATCTTTCTTACTTATTCATGGGTACTATACTACTAGTATGTTGGTTGACAAAAGAGAGAAATCAAGCTAAATTTCTTAAAAATTCCAATGAGTGATTTTTAAGACTTTTAGTTCCTCTTTCAGGCTAGTTGCTCCTTTTTTTTTCATTATGATACATTATACCTATGACTCAAGGAAAAATATATAATCTAACCTTCATGATAGAGAATATTCTTCTTGGTTTGGGGATCATCATTGAACCTAAATCAACTATCATTAGAACTAAAACCTGCAATACTTAGTAAATGTGATAGTTTTATAATTTACTTCTAACTAGTCAACCAAAAACCATTAGGGATCCTCAATGCAATGTCAAACCACACCACATGCTCTCCCAAACTTTCTTCGATGGTCTCCGCCGCCATGGTCCATAGTCCTTGCTCGAACCATCCTAGAACAGACATAAAGCTTCTCGCACCGAGGGAGCTCGAGCGACATCGACAATGAAGGAAGCACCAATGAGCCACCTCCGTTCCCGACAAGAATTACATATATTTGTTTTATTGATTATATTTCCTAAATGTATTCATAAGTTATGTAATTTTCCTTAAACATCATCAATGATTTGTATCGTCGAATATGTTATTCAACTATGAAACTATATATTTTATGATTCTTGTTCTAATGTTACCTAGTCAATAAGGTTATGAGTACACATATTCTTGACTACTATACCACTCGGTTGATGACTCTGTTTCATAAGCCATTGGGATGGTGATGTCAATCTGATAGTACTGACTCTAGTAAAGGAGTTTGCCAAGTCAAAGAGACCCACTTTGATACGTAACGAGCGAGTTTTCATTGTTAATATCAAGCAATGTATATTCCATGTCCTTAGATCCGAGGTCGTCGCATGACCCGGGTTGTGGATCGGCTTACTTAGGGTCTATCAAGCGTTACTATGTAAGTGGGTAGTTACAAAGGTAGATTTCAGGTTAGCCCTGAAGCTAGTTGTGTGACATGGTTTGGGAAGCACAACCATGCGACTCGGTGATACGTGTCAAACGTATCTATAATTTTTGAGTGATCCATGCTAGTTTTGTGACATTGTCACATGTTTCTACTATCATTTTATATCAATTTTATGATTTATTTGGGCTAACCTATTAATAGTTGCAAAAGTGCACAATGTTCTTGTTTTACACTTTGATGTGTAGGAATCGCTTGGAAATTGGCAAAAACGCAAAAGGAAACCTTGTTGGAGTCGAATTAGACTTTCCTGAAATCTGTCCCTTTTAACAGATTTCAGAGATCGTCAGTTTGAGATCTGAAGACGAAGTCAACATACCGAAGAGGCAAAAAGAAGACGCATATGCAAACCGTTTTTGGTGATCTTAGCCTTGTCATAACACGCACGACAAGCACTAAGACCACACCACGATAAGAGTCAAATAAGAACCAATGAAGATGATTTCAAGGATGCAAGGATGCAAAGGGTTGAGCTCACCACGAACGATACGATCAAGTTACTCGGTCGAGAGCCCCTCTTGATAGTACGGTTATCTATCCTATAATCCGGTCTCTCACTAAGCATCTATGAGACCGGTAAAAAAGAAACCCTATCAAGATCATACCTTTGCCTTGTGCATTAATCCACTTGAGGTTGATGGAGACGATCTTCATCTCCTCAAGACGAACCATCTTCTTGATTGCGCTTCGCTTGGTGAAGATTCACATGTGCCTCCCCCATACACTAAGATGGGAGAAGCACCACTTCGGCATATCTTCACTTGGCCTTTGTCTTGATGACGAACACCTTGGCCTTGATTAACAAATAATCTTCTTCCCTTAACCTCGACTCCAACACATGGAGAACAAGCAAGACCTTGACTCCAATAAATGGAGACAAGCAAGCTAATGGACACCTACAAATATAGCTCAATGCAAATATTAGTCCATAGAAATTGTCATTAATTACCAAAACCATGCATGGGGGCAACCATGCACTTTCAGGAAGGCCGTCTTAACATCCATCTGGTGTACGAGAAGACCATGCGAGGCCGCCAAAGAGAGTAATACTCGTGTGGTGGTCAGTCTGGCCACAGGTGAATAAGTATCAAAGAAATCTTCCTCTTCTTTCTGGGAATAACCCTTGGCCACAAACCTAGCCTTGTACTTTTCAATCGTACCATCGGGCCTAAGCTTCTTTTTGAACACCCACTTGCATCCCAATGGTTTACAGCCATAGGGATGTTCGGTGATTTCCCATGTCCCGTTAGCCATGATGGAATCCATCTCGCTACGAACCGCTTCTTTCCAGTAGTCAGCATCTGGAGATGCATAAGCTTCTGAAATAGAAGTGGGAGTATCATCCACAAGGTACACAAGGAAATCATCACCAAAGGACTTTGCAGTCCTCTGTCTCTTCCCCCTACCAAGGGTTTCCTCGTCATCCTTCTCAGGATTTTCATCATGTGTTTGTTCATAATATTCCATAGGAATGGCAGGCTCAGGAGTTTCCTCAGATTCCTGTCTAGAAGTGCTTTGCATATCTATCATAGGAAAAATATCCTCAAAGAATGTAGCATCTTTAGACTCCATAATTGTACCGACCTTCATGTCAGGTACCTCAGATTTCACTACCAGAAATCTATAGCCTACGCTATTCTTAGCGTAGCCCAAATTAACGCAGTCCACGGTCTTTGGTCCAAGCTTACGCTTTTTGGGGATCGGCACGTTGACTTTCGCCAAGCAGCCCCAAAGTACGTAGGTATGAGAGCGTCGTTCTTCTCTTCTCCCATTGCTCATAGGGAGTGATCTCACTATCCTTTGTCGGAACTTTATTCAGGACATGACATGAAGTCAATATAGCCTCCCCCCACCATGCCTTGGATAAACCCGATGTACTTACCATGGCGTTTACCAAATCTGTTAGAGTACGGTTTTTCCGTTCGGCAACCCCATTTGACTAGGGTGAATAGGGAGGCGTCCTCTCATGAATAACACCATGTTTCGCACAGAAAGAATAACACTCATTAGAGAAGTACTCTCCACCACGATCTGACCGAACTCGTTTAATTTTCTTTTCAAGTTGATTCTCAACTTCTGCCTTATAGATTTTAAAGTAGTGTAGAGCCTCATCTTTAGTGCTTAACACATATACATAGCAATATCTAGTGGAATCAACATCATGAAGTATCTCTTTCCACCTTTAGTCAACACACCATTCATCTCACAGAGATCTGAATGTATGCGTTCTAACAGTGCCAAGTGTCTCTCCTCCGCAGCTTTATGGGGCTTGCGAGGTTGCTTTGCTTGCACACACGAATGGCACTTAGAACCTTTGGCTAAAGTGAAACTTGGAATTAAATTCAACTTTGCTAACCGCGTCATACAACCGAAACCAATGTGACAAAGACGTGAATGCCAAACTTCTGTTTCATTAACATTCGAATGAATATTGTTCACGGCTTTATTACAAAAATCAGCGAGGGAAAAGCGGAACAGACCTCCTCATTCATAACCTTTTCCAACAAACAGTCCATATTTCGTAACAACTACTTTATTAGACTCGAAGACCAACTTAAACCCTTCTCTACAGAGAAGGGAGCCACTCACGAGATTCTTCTTGATGGCGAGGACATGCTGCACGTTCTTCAGCTGCACGACCCTTCCCGAAGTAAACTTCAGATCGACCGTGCCAACACCAAGAACAGAAGCACTCGCACCAGTCCCCATTAATACGGACCCGTTTCCTGTGACCTGATTAGAAGGAAACAGTGAGATGTCAGAACAAACATGAATATTTGCACATGTGTCAATCCACCAATCGGTAGACTGACAAACTAAAAATACAGTAAACAAATTACCGTACCCAGATGCCCCATTCTCACTGTTGCTGACGATCATGTTGACAGACTGGCCTGGCTTCTTGAACTTGTTCGGGCACTTGTGAGCCCAATGTTCCTCAGAACCACAAGTGTAACAGGCACCTTTCTTCTTATCCTTCTTATCCTTGTTGAAGGTCTTCTTACCCTTCTTTTTTGAAGTCGGTATTATGTTGGACACCGGTCTTCCCCTTGGGCTTGTGAGGGTTGAGGTTCTTCTGTACCATGTTGGCGGCAGAAGTCCATTCGGTCCCCTTTCCCTGTGAGTCCTTTGCTCTCGAATTCTGCTCGACACTCAGATGGCCGATGACATCCTCAACTGAGAATTCACGCCTCTGATGCTTCAGAGAAGTAGCAAAATTCCTCCAGGAATTAGGAAGCTTAGCGATTATGCATCCCGCGACAAATTTTCCCAGTAAATCACACTTAAGAAGCTCAAGCTCCTTGGCGATGCACTGTATATCATGAGCCTGTTCCAATACAGAACGGTTTTCGACCATCTTGTAATCATGGAACTGCTCGATGGTATACATCTCGCTTCCAGCATCGGTTGCGCCGAATTTAGATTCGAGCGCGTCCCACAAGTCCTTGGCAACCCGCATATGTAAATATGCATCAACCAACTTATCTCCGATCACGCTCAGAACGGCTCCAACAAAGACGACAGTGCCCCCCCTGAACGCCTTCTCCTGTTCAGGAGCAATCGTTCCCGTGGGAGGAGTAACACCGACGACCCAGAACACGTTCATTATCGTGAGCCATAAGATGGTTTTGGTCTGCCAACGCTTAAAGTACGTCCCCGTTAACGGGGCCGGTTTCAGTGTAGCAGCAAAGCCTTGGATCGAAAATTGCCTAAACAAATTAGGTTTTTGGATTGTTGAGAATATAGGCAATTGTTCGATTAAATTAATCCAAGTATAAATCATGAGCATGACGCTAAACAGTGCTACTGATATACTAAAAATCTATGATATAACCATGTACTAGAGAAATAGTAGAAACATCTACAGAAATCACTAGTATGACACACATGCAAGTAATCAGGAGAGGGGTAAATATGTACCCTCCAATGGGCCAGTTGGCCGTAGCAGCAGCAGTCTCTTGGGCGGCGGCGGCCGCAGCAGCAGTGGCGGCCGCAGCAGCAGTGGCGTCCCCGTTGGTCATGATGATGATGAAGGTGACGCGTAAGTAGTTGACGCAGATGTAGAGGAAGCAGATGAACAGCGGCGAGCAGTCGCGTAGAAGATGCTCCCCAAAAACCTAATCGCCCCTCTCCCGTACAGGATATGGAGAGGCGGGGTTTCGGAGGCCTGCTCTCCCGTCGGCCGTGTACGCGGTGGATGGGATGGGATCAGCGATGGCAGCGACATCGAGAGGAACGCCAGTGGCAGTACGTGGAGCAGATGCAATCTGTTGTGTTCTTTCTGGAGAGGAGCGACCTCTCTCATATAGGCACACACGCAGGCAGAAGACCAATGGAAACGTACGCAATTAAGGGAGAATTAAGAGACTGGAAAAGCCGTACTTAAGAGCACTTAAGACAGATGTTTCAGCTCACATTCATTCTCCATTAATGCCAGGCAAAACGTTTCCGTTGCCGCTAAGTTCGGCTCGGCGAGATTCCCGCAACCCGCGGCGCGTCGTGACGTGACGTGATGAGGCGAGGCGGGCGGCGGAGGAGGAGGAGCGCGCGTGTGGAACGCCTCCTTTCTCTTCACAACCAACACCTCATACATGGTGGGGAAGAGCTCACCTTATAAATTGGTGTACATCTCTCTAAACTAGCCATGTGGGACTAAACTCCCACCACTCTCCATGGCATCATGGGCCTTTAGGAATTTTTCTGGAATTACAAGATGGGCCTAAATCCCACCCTAAAATATTGAGCAACATTTCAGCATTAACCGAGGAATCCAACTAAGAGTTAGTCCATTGTATCTATAACACGTGATCAAGAAGAGAGGTCAAGCCATTAAAGGTATGATAAATACTCTCCTATTGCTTGAAATGGTATATCGTCATTCGTGAGGCAAAGCGAGTGCGCCATGCGACACATTGTGAAGGTCTGTCGTGATGACTTTGTTACAAGCGATAGGCAATAAAACAATGAACAAAAGAGATCAAACCAACGGGGACACGAGATTTTAACGTGGAAAACCCTTCCAACAAGGGAGAGAAAAAACCACATGAGCATATAAACGGGTGAGGTTACAAAGGCCGAGGATTTACAACTTTCGACTTGTCCTGTGTGGCGGCTTACAAGATGTATTTATAGTGGTCCTGACCTGATCCAGGTCGGTAACGGTGAAACCCTAATCCAAGGCCTCACTCTTTCCATCAGAACTTAGCTGTCCTTAATATGAATTTGGATCACCACAAAATAATAGACTTTACTTCACTCGAGAGCTGGCATGTTTCATTAGGATCCGCTATGAGTTAATGACTTGAGCTTGAGTGTTTATGTGGCGAGTGGTGTCTCAAACTGAGGCGGGGTACTTGGAGGAGTAACTCGAGTTGTGCTCGAGTGGTCGTGAATCTGCAGGGCTACACACTTAAAGGGAATGACACTCGGTCGGATCCGATCGAACTGAAACAACTCATGAGGTTTGGATCCAAGTGATACTGGGCAAAGTCCCGCACTGACTAAATTTGTGTAGTGTTAGGATTAGGATCTGATGTACTCACAAGTGTTGTGTGCCCAGGCGGATGCCTATATAAGGTGGATGCACTACAAACAAAAGGTTGCGCCTTGTTCCCAAGAGTTGGAAACCTAGGCACCATTATCCCGAGTCATGGGAACAGATCTAGCAGTCCGCCGCCTGATGTTCCTCACTGAACGTGTGGATACCGCTAGAGTCGTTACACATTTTACGCTCAAGATGAATAGTTTTTGGGATCCAAAAGAAGTTGTTCGAGGGACCGGACGAGTCAGATTGCACTGTCCCGATGCGCTACATCAAATTCCACACTTGTGCGTCCAGTGATAAACCCGTGACCTAATCCCTTGCCATCACCGCCCCCGCAAGAAATTGATGAAGCTATACCTCGTCGCCTTCACCGGCCACCCTTATCCGCTTGGCATGAACAACTAAGCCATAGACTACATTTGTGACATGCACACTCTTCATGGCTCCGCTCCTCCTATCATCCCGTTGTTGACGACGCCACGACGGTATATGGCTTGGCAACTACGTTTGGGCGAATAGCTCCTGTGCGACGTCTTTCCACGGTATTGGAAGGAAAGTGACATTGTTGGCAAGAATAGCTCTCTCGCGACGTTTCAGACGGCCCAAATAGCCAAGGCCCGACTTGGCCCTCTTTCGCCCTTAAACGCAACTGATAGAATCGTTAGAGGTTAGGATCATGTTAGCCGGGCTAGCGTTGGACCCACCACTTATCCACCTCAGCGCAGGACCCACCACTTATCCACTTCAATGCGGGACCCACCACTTATCCAAGTCAGCATGGGACCCACAACTGTATCCATGTCAGCGTCATCAATTTACAAGACGGGATACTGATCCAGCGCTGCGTCCATGCCGTTGCCATTGCTTCCCCTTTAACCCTGCTTTCCCCAATCTTGCTCTTCTCCGGCGACGGAATGCGGCACCGCCGGCCGTCGAGAGATGTCTAGCTCCGCTTCCGCCTCACACCCAACATGGCCGCGGTATGGTGCAATGCTGATGACAATATGCCCTGACTGTGCATGCCCGGAGCCTCTGAAGCGGTGGGTCAGTAAGACTGATCAGCATGGCAATCTCGGGTGCGAATTTGTGAAATGCTTGAGCAAGCCACATGCTGGAGAAGGGGGCAAGGTTAGATCTGAGTTATTTTGCAGAATTTTGCTCTAATTTCTCCCATTTCCGTCGAATTTGAGATTTAGGGTTCATGTTGCTGTTTTTAGATGCTGTCAAAATGCGGGCATTTTGAGTGGATGGATGAATATATTGCGAGGCTTGAATTCGAGGGATCCATTGATTTGAGCATAGGCAAAACCCATGAGCCCAATTTGCCGCTTCCTGTGGAGAATTTGGGCTCGGACAGAGCCGTACCGACGACGGGGAGTGCGCCCAATGCTGAACTGCCCGCTGAACTGAAGGTAGAATTGAAGAAGATAAACAAACATCTAAGGCAGATGATCGATTTGAAGAAGCAAGCAAACATGATGGATGGAGGGTTTTATAGTTGCATCATTTGTATCTATTTGTTTTACTTGTTGTACATCCTTCGTTAGCAGTTGTTCCCGTTTGTGTTAACTGAATAAAATCAGTAATTTTCCAAATATTTCTCTGTCGCATACACTTTTCAGTTCTTCAGTTAACAGATTGTGCAGAACTTTTCAGTTCTTCAGTGAAACGAACCATACATTGATACATAGCTTAGTTCTTCAGTTAACAGAGTACATAGTTCTTCAGTTAACAGATTACATAGTCTTAAAGCAAAACAAATCATATACATAGCGTAATCGGGCTTGCCGTCGCTGCTCTACCCCTTTCTCAAACCATGCCTTGTACCTACTCTGTTTTGGCATGCCAGCCTTTCTTCTTGTTAGAGGAGCACACATATTCAATATCCACTTCAGGCCACTAAGACTGGTCTGGAAGTGGTGGAATTGGTGTTGCATATGTAGCCTTGAATTTTGCTACTGAGTAATATTCATGCAAATATGGGTGCATATTTAACTTCGGCTTGGAAGCCAAGAAAAGTATGGCATGCTCACATGGCTTCCCAGTGTGTTGCCACTCGAGACAAGTGCATTCATGCACTTCAGTGTCAACAACATGTCTCCTGCCAGTTTTGTTATCTCTAACTTCAGCACCCCACAATGAAGATTTCTCAACAAACAAATGTGTAAGATTTCTGCTCCTATTGACAACCTGTTGTACCACTGCCGGCAGCTTATCCCCTTGCAGAACATCACCAATCCTTCTTCTCAATTCCCACAAGCGCATGATCATGATCCTGATTTGGTCAACCATGTCATGCACATGCACGTCTTTTAACCCCTTCACCTTGTTGTTAAAACTCTCTGCCAAGTTATTGTTGATATGATCACACTTGATTGCAGTGTTAAATCCTGACCTGTACCATAATAAAGAATGGTGGGTTTGTAGCCATGTACCAAAATCATTCTCACTACATGCTGCCATTATCTTACCCAGATGATATGAATGTGTTTGGGTAGTGTAAGATCTAGCTGCCGGCCACATGCGCCCAAATTCTTCCCCTCTGATTTTTTTGATCAAATTCATCAACATATGGCCGAAGCACTCTCTCTGCTCAGCATGGGGAAACACAATCTTTACTACATTTTTCTAGCCCTTTACATGCATCTGTGTGGATTGCCAAAGGTGACACGGGCCCTAAGCATCTTTTCAACTGCATCATAAACCATGTCCACGAAGCCTCGGTCTCTGATTGAAACATGCCTATAGCAATAGGGAACATCCAGTTATGTCCATCTAGAGCATTGCATGCTGCCAATTGACCATTCCACTTTCCAGTTAAAAAAGAGAAGTCTATGCTTAAATATGGACGACAACCTGCTTTGAAGCCATCTATGCAAGGTTTTTATGCCATAAAAAACTTAGAGAAGTAGACCTTGCCATCCTCTGTTACTTCAGTATCAATCTCCACAACACTGCCAGGTGAACTTTTCTTCACCTCTGCTTGGAAGCTGTAAAGCATCCTAAATGTATTTGCCCAATCACCATATAATGCTTTCATTACCTTTTGTTTTACCTTCCACACTGTGGTATATTTCACCACAATTGGGTAGTCCTTTTCCAAATCTGTTTTAAGCTTTTTTGCTGTAGTGTTTGGTGTCTTGGCTAAAATAGGAGTGATCTTTTCTGCAACCCAAGCCTGTGATGTCATTGAGGTTACATTCTGTGAACTAGTAATGCAAGTATGTCCATGTGGAATTTGATTAACTCTGATGGTAGCTCCATCAGGTTGGCGTCTAGCAGAAATGTACCATTTGCAAGGCCTGGCGCCCCCATCAAAACCGTTGCACCTCGCATAAAACTTCTTTCTATCAGTCCACTTGGTTTTGGCGTCAAATTCCTTCTTGATTGCATAAGTCTTGAAACACATTCTGAACTCGTCCATGCTTGGAAACAACTTTCCTACAACAATTGAGGGTTTTCTTTATCATACACAGTTACCAACTCATCATCATGTTCATCATCTACATCAGCTGCAGCTTCTTCCATCAACTCTTTATCCACATCTTCAAAAGAATTTTTGTTACCTTCACCAGTGTCACTTCTATCATCACTCTTCTTCTTCTCTTTCTCCTTATCTCTATCATCTACTGGAATTCCAAAACATTCAGCTATCTCAGTGTCTTCCATTGGTGCAATGACCAAATCAGTAGTGTCAGCTAGTTCGACTGAATTCCAGTTAACACAAACAACACCTGCATCAGCATCAGCCCCCTCAGCTAAAACTGTCACGTCGGTACGTATGGGCACTACCTCCCTCCGTGAAGCCCAATCATCATCTAACATCTGCGAAGCCAACTTTGAGGGCACATATCCAACCTTTGATTCTGATTTCAGATCAATGAGCTCTGCTCGAAAAGTAACCTGTTTGCTTGTCCAGCCATCTTGCCGATCAATTTCTTCAACTGTATCTTCTCCATTCTCAATTCTCACATACTCTCCCTTCCAATTATCAAACCGTAACAATGCTACTTCTTGCTCTGGACTCCAAAGAACACTCTCTCTAAGTTTCTCCACCACATTCTTCACGGCCTTCTCTTCCAAAATCTGTAGCTCTTGGGGATCAATCTCTGAAAATTCGACCTCTAATCTCACTATTGTATCTCTCTCGATGTCCCGCACGCTACCATCACCTAGTTTCGCCTTAGATACAAAGAATTCGACAGTGAATTCAAAGTTTCTCCACATAGCATCTCCTCTGTTTAGAATGGCGGCGTGACGTGTGAGGTAGCGGAATAGGAACCCCCAATTCACATACGAATCTAGTTAAAAAGATGCATGGAATTCAAATCCAGACAAAAAGGGATTAATTTACCTATTTGAAGTACTCTCGCCCGTCTCCTCTGGGTTTATCCTCGTTCAGCACACCGCCCAATCGAAACGAGCAGCCCACTGAGACTGACTAGGGCGAGACTAAGGCGGGGTCACGAATCGACCGAGGCGACTAGGCTCAGATCCCAATCGAAACGAGCAGGCGGCGGCCGCCGCCGAGAACAAACTGGCTGACGCCGCCGCCGTCGGAGAAGAAGGGGATGGTGGGGAACGGTGGCGTCACAGACAACTCCAAGATTCGGTCGGCGGCAAAATAGTTCGGACCCACCTGTCGGAATAACTGAATAAATCTAAATCTATGAGCACAACTAAGTGAGCACGCGAGTCAATCCAACGTTATGACCATTTAATCAACCATGTCGTGTGCTGGCTATTTTGACCGTCCGAAACGTCGCGCAGTAGCTATTTTTTCGAACGATGTCGCATTTTCCGCCATTCCGATGAAAAGTGTCGCACAAGAGCTATTCGCCCACTGCGTTCACCTAGAGGTAACAGGAGAGGATAAGGGAAATATGGTCCCAAAGATTGAAAGAACATAAAACCCAATAGATAAATGCAAATGAAGAGACCCTTGATCAGCATGATACAAGGATGTGACATACTTTTGACCATATCTGCTCTCACATGCAAGTCTTTGGTGCCGACTATTCATTCAGAAAGTTGAGGGCATGCCATGTTAATATACCTCGGACGTCTTTTACAGAAAATTAAATAAATACTTGCATTCGCTGTGGCCTGCGGCCACTAGAATCCAGAAACGCAAAATGTTGCATGATAAACTTGTTGGCAACATACTTGTTGGAGATAATTTCCTAAAAAAGGGCCATCGATTGTAAACTTATATTAGGAAGAACTAGAAGAAGGGCACCCGTTTTCCCACGATCCATAGCATCGAGTCCCTCGTGTACAACCGAAGCAACTAGACAAGCACCAAAAAACTCATAAGCAGCGGTGTATCTCTGCGGCAGCGACGCGAGATCCACGATCCGGGCAAGTTTGAAAGCGGAAGGGGGTCGGCAGGACGTACACGTACCGGCGATGGACGCTAGCTGATGAGGCCGGCCGGCCGGTCGACGGGCAAGGTGACAGCCGACAGGCGCGAAAGCTGGCCGTCCTGCGTGACCAAAAACCGCTCCCACGCATTCACGCATGTGTGCGATGGATCGATGGAGCCGGTACAGTAGCTAGCTGTGGATCGCGGATGGAGTCATCCGAGATCTGGGTGAATCTTTCTCGAAGCTCCACCAGCTTTTCGAGTGGTCCTATGTAGTGTGACTCATCCGAGTATCCACCCGGCTAAATCTCCCCACTCTAGCAGCTCTGCAGCTGGCCACCGGCCGGCGAAAGTACGTTTAATCCTGAGGTGCAGTATATGGTTGTTAGATATACGGTGACATGAGAGATTCGAGATGCCATGGAAGCAAGACGGAGCTCCACTGAATTTAACTTGCTTGTGTGGCACACTGCTGGATATTTCAGGTTAGGGCTCACCGTTCGTCGACAACTCTTACCATATCTTCAATTCAACGGGTCGGCCGGGTGCAAGCATTACCGTTCATGCATATGTTTTTAGATAAAGAATATATATTAACATCACGAAGATATCAATTACATTCATGCATATGTAGCAAGATTTTTCCAGTGCAGCGGATCTGCGCCCAGCCGGCTATATATGATTGCTCCTACTTTGGAGCCTCTGTGCTAAGTGGGCATACACGTGCAGACTATGCTAATCTGGGTATGTAATAATTTGTATGAGTATACATGGATGGCGACATCGCATCCACCCGCCATATGTGTAGCTCGCTAGCCGTTCATATATGTACGCATACGTAGTATACCTTAATAATCCGACATGATTCCTGACTGATAAACCGTATTTCTTCCGTGAAAACGACCTAATCTATCCATAGGCTAGCTCATGCATTATGGACCTAGCTTGCTCAAAGAAGCATCATCATTCATCACACACTGACACACGTGAAGATTGCTGCAATTTGTTTGCAGATAAGGTTAGGTCGCTCACACGCACGCGGTGAATCCTAGGATGATGATCCTCTGAATCCTGAACACTAGCTGCATGATCTGGAGGTGGTTGGGGCGACCTAAAAGAGGGGGCAGAAAGGGGGCGAGCCCGTTGCCAATCCGAGACGGGTGCTCCGAAACGGGGAACGCTGAAAGCGCCGCGAGATCAGGACGAGATCGCGTTGGGAGCGCGTCCAAGTCAGAGGAGATCGCATGCGATGCAATGCAGAGAGGGGGGGATCGGAGTTGGAGAACTGTGAAAGCCCCATCTAGCTCGCGGGACCGCTGCACGATCGAGCTGCTGTGTTTGTCTTGGCTCGTCGTCGTGAGGACGGGTTCCAGCTAGTGTTCTCAACGTACTACGCGTCTGTCGCCGGATTTGGTAGCTAGACCATTTGGGGTCCATAATTGTGCTCTCTATGTGTGTATGGAAACCTTGTCAGGCCCTCCGGGGGACCAGATTCACTGGAGGTGTTCTAGTTTCAGTGATCTGCGTGTGCATTATGTGTGAAGATTCTGTTTTTGTTTTGCTTCTGGGTATTGTTTGGATGCAGGATTTAGCAAAGTCAGATCTTGTCAAAATCGTTTTAGACCCATACAAACCTAAAACGTTATTTCAGATAACAGTCTACTATCCCAAGGTTGGTGTTTGAAGAGCTCTTTGGTTTAAATGATTTTCACATTCTTGCGCAAAATCAGATGGTTTTGTGTGAAGCCATCCCGTCAGATCTTAATACAATTAATGTTTTTTGTAGACGTGTCATGGCATAAACATAGCATCAGTAAGCTTCCCATTTGTGCATAAACATGCCTAGTACTGTCCTTATAAGGTAAACCGTGTCTATTGCATGAAAATGCTTGGCATTTACCTTCTTTTCTCGCCACAGTCCCACACAATTTACTGCCTTCTGTGGCGAGTAATTCTGTCAGGGGTTCTGTTAAAACTGATCGATGGCTACCGTATTGTGCACATGTGGTCCTTTCTCCCTGCAAGGCAAACTGCTTCTTTTAGGTTAGAACGGTGCGAAGCTTGCACCCACCCTGTCACTGCCTGTGGCATCTTAGTAAGCGACAGAGACCTACGGCGATGGTCCAGTTTTCACATGTCGCCGTAAAAATGGGAGTCTATCCCCACATAACCAACCCCTATTGGCTTTGACAGTTGCACTAAAATGGCTCTCCGGATTAGGGTTCATGTACTTCAACTTAATTAGGTTGGCTTACGGTGGTGTTTTACACCACTTTTTTGTTTTTTTGCAGATGGTGCTGTACATCAGATTGTACTTTATGCCACTCCACGCTTCTTTAAACTCTACGATTAATCAATGGAGTTATGAAGGTTTGCAGAAAAATATATTTTCCGAAGGAACTGAAACAGAGGTAGAAGCCCAACAGGAAATTCGGACACAATCAATTTCAACACATGACATGGGCCTCCGTAAGTCTGACTATATTTAGGGCCCATCTCTGTTTCACCTTGCCGGAATATCTTCAGGGCGAGCTTAGGCCTCAAATAAGGCTGTGACGACAGAAAGATTTCAACATGGGCTGTCCTTAGCGCCCATTAAAAGAAGTTATCTTTGTGAATCTCAGAATTTTCATATTTTCTTTAAAAATATAAGTTTAGCAATAAGGAGAATTGGTGTGTGTTAGAGAAAGAAATATATCATGTATAAAAAAAAGTTCTCGTATTTGGAAATAGGTTGTTCATGTGTTTAAAAATAAACGTTCATGTATGTTAGAGAAAATCAATTAAAATAGAAAATGTTCTATAATAAAAGATAATGGTAATGCATATTAAAATAAATATTGATATACTTTCAAATAGGCGTTCATCATGTTAGATAGATGTTCATGTCCCTTAAAAAAATATTTACAAAACAAATTGGCTAGAAAAAGCACACACTTGTAGGGAGGTCACTTTTTTTAGTGTCCTCCTGCTCGACAAGTTGAGCGATGTGGGAAATTCCCTCCGTCATTGTCGTGGTGGGTTGCACGGCATATCCATCGGAGATGGAAAAGATTATGGGGCAGGCGACGATGGATGCTCACGCGGGATTGGGCAACAAGCACGTGAACACACGCTAGTTACCCAGGTTCAGGGCCCTCCTTGAGGAGGTAACGCCCCTACGTCCTGCTCTTCTTGTTCTTATTGCTTGATCACAGAATCGGGCTACAATGGTGCTCCTTGAGCTGTTTCGGGTGGCAGCCGGCTGGAGGTCCTAGCCGGCTGGAGGTTGAAGGTGATGCTACGTGTGCCTGTAGGTCTCTTCTCCTTTTTCTGGATGCCTCGCGCAGGAGGCTCTAGCCCGCTTTATATAGGCAGCGGGCTAGGGTTTTAGGTTACAGGGAAGTTACAAGTTTGTCCCTATGACATCACTACTTTCTGAGCCGGCTAGAGCTTGTTGTCATGATTCGGTACAGGAGATGCCCGACAAGGGGTACTGTTCACCCAGAGCGGTTATACGGGCCTGGCCCACTCGTACGGAGTTGTCGGTTGGTGCGTCCGGCTCCAGCCCAGCCGGACGTCCGTATCCGGGTAGACGCAGGCGGCTGGATTCAGCCGGCAGGTTTCAGCCGGCACTCGTTCAACCGGCTCGAGGAGTTCTGAAGAAAAGGATCTCTTTGGGGTATCCGGGGTTCATATCCCCGACACTAGCCCCCGAGATCGTGGAGTCTTGCTAGCTTGCTGGGAAGACTTCTCGATCTTCCCCTTGATCTTGGCCGTTGTATCCTGAATGTCGAGGTTGGAGGCGGGGCCGGCTGAAAGCGGAGCCGGATGAAGATGAGGCTCGCCCGTGGGGGAAGCTCAGCAAGCGTTCTTGGTCTTGGCCGTCTATTGTCGAAGTCGTTGTTGATTTGTTCGGCTACGTGGAGCGGGATCAGTAGATCTTAGCGGTCCGGAATGGCCGGCTTGAAGGCTTGGGTCGTGGCCTACGTCAGCCACGACCCGCCGCTTTGGGGAGCCGTTGGTGTTCTGCCCGAGGCCTGGCGCACGTCGCCTCGGCTTCGCCGGGCTGGATTCTCTGTGGCAACTGCTTGCTCGCGGGATCGTTTGCGAAAAGCGCGGCATGTTCGCACGCCACGCGGTGCGACGGGCGGAACGGTTCCGCTTGTCCCGCCTTTAAAGTGGAAAGAAGGGGAACGGCCGCGGTTACCGTCCCTCCTCCTGGTTCGTCTTCCTCGCTAATCCTCGCGCTCTCCGGTTCTCGCCCATCTTCTCTCTTGTTCGTGCCGTCCTTGCATTTGCTTCTCTCACCACGGGAAACCGATCCTCCATGGCGAGTTCGGGCGCGTGGATGGGTTCCACCACGGATGATGCGTTCCTCTGGAAGCTTCGCCGGAACCGGTTCTTGGGGATGACGGGCGACGTGGAAGCCCGCGTTCCCCCTGAAGAAGAAATTTCACCGAATCCCAGAAAGGGCGAGGTCGTCGTGTTCTCCGCGCACTTGGAGCGGGGATTGGGGCTCCCGGTGAGCTCCTTCTTCGCAGAATTTCTGCGCTTCTATGGGCTGCAGCCCCACCATTTGGGGGCAAATTGCCTCACGCAGCTGTCTTGCTTCGTCACGCTGTGCGAATCGTATTTGGGCATGTGGCCCAGCATGGAGATATTCGGCATGTTCTTCTTCCTGCGGGCTCAAACGACCGCCGGGCAGCAGCGCGATTGCGGCAGTGTCTCCATTAGTGCGAAGAACATGCCGCTGCCCAAGATTCACCTGCCTGATTCCATCAAGAAGTGGCAGAACACCTACTTCTACGTCCGGAACCTCACTGATGTCGACCAAATCGGCCTTCCGGCCTTCTCCAATTCGCTGCCGGTGAACAAGTCCTAGTGCCAGAAGCCGCCGGTGGATGGGGCTCTCGAGAGTGTTTTGTTCAGCCGGCTGAAGGAGTTAGTGAAGAACGGCCTAACGTCCAGGGACCTGACCCTGGCGTGGCTGTCAAGGCGGATATACCCGCTGCAGGCGCGTTCGCACAAGATGTGCTTCTACTCCGGTCTCCGGGATCCTACCCGGGTCAGCTTCGAGGTGCCGGCACCGGCGAACCTCTGCGCGTGGGTTTCCCGCCTCATCACCGACAGGATCGAGGCGGACTGGGATTTTGGATTTGATCCATTCACCCGCTCGGAACGTGCTCCTGAGGTTAGTCATTGCTTTCTAGTCCGTCTTTAATTCCTTCGTCCGGCTGCCGCCTGACCCAGTCGTCCCGTTGTACAGCTTTGCGAGCTCCAGAGGGTAGAAGACTTCGAAGTCGTCTTCGAGCCTGACGTCTGCGGTCCCTTTTCCAAGCGGCTGACGGCCATGCTGGAGGAGGATTCCTCCGACGAGCAAGCGGGAGGAGAAACAGATGCCACCGCTGAGGATGAATTGGGCGACGGCGCCCGCGCCGGCCCGGACAGGCACGGTGACACCACCGAATCGTCCGGTGGGGGCGCCGATGTTGGTGAAGATGGCGGAGGCGATGACGATGCCGCCCGCACCGCGATGAGCCCTGTCCCCTCTGCCGGCTCCGACTCCGATTTGGCAGCTTGCAGGGACGAGGACCTCGAGCGCGACGTCCCCCCTCCGGTTTCGTCGTCCCGCGGTAAGTGTCCTGAGCCCGACGCCGCCGGGCAAACTGATGATGTCGTGTGCGTGGTAGTAGATCTTTCTAGCGGTTCCGAGCCGGACTCAGAAGGTTCCTCTTCCGTGCCAGCCTCCAAGCCGGCGCCGTCCTCCCGTAGGACCAAGGAGTTGGAGGCGATGGCGCGGAAGAAGAAAGCAATTCTTCCTCGGCGGGCCCTGAAGGAGAGGCGGTCGAAGTCGGCCACCGATGTCGATGCAGGCACCGTGCCCCACAAGCGGAGGGTCACATTCGAGAAGCGGGGCGTGCTGCCCGCCAAAAAGTTGGCTTCTTCGTCGTCCCGGCCTACTATGGCCGGCTTGATGCCCGCCGGGAAACTTTCGGCGGAGGCCTAGGCGGACGTGATTGTGGCCGATATCAGGGCCGAGGTCGACGCCAGGCTGGCAGAGAAGGCGGATGTCCCAACTGGTGGGTCCAACGATGAGGTGATTGGTCGTGCTTCCGGTGGTGATTTTATTTATGATTTGAATCCGGGTGATTTGGAGAAGGAGTTTTATGCTCAGTTGACGCAGGCGGATTTGGCCTTGGAAGCGTCTGATGCTGGTCTGACTGTGGAGCAGTTGATGACCTCAAAGGAGGACGAGGAGAAGGCGAGGGCGGAGGCGGTTGACATGGAGAGGGCGGAGTCTCTCGCCGACGGAGCCAACGTTCAGGTGGTTAATCCTATTCTTGCTGCCGATCCTGGTTATGACTTGGGCATTGAAGGTATGGAAAAAGCTATTTACGCGGAGCTGGCGCAGGCGGATTCGATCCGGGAGGAGATGGACGCTAGGTGGGCCGCGAGGCAGCTTGCTGCCGCCAAGGCGGCCAAGGAGACGACGGGAGCGGGCGTGGACGCCGGTGCTGAGGTTGAAGTGGTGCCGGCCCCTAAAAAGCTGCCGGATGACGACTCCGCCGTTCCTGCGAAGGGCGGGGAGGAAGTATCTGGAGGCGGGAAGCGCCTGCTTGACGATGCATCGGCCCCCCCCCCCGCCAAAGCGCTTGAAGAGGAAGAAGCCCAGGGAGCTGGGCTCACGTGACGGGTAAGTCCTTATCTTGTGGTAGAAATCTCGCGGCCTATATTTCTTGGTGGTGACGCTTTCTTCGTTTTGCAGAGCGCCGCTTCCAATAGTGGAGACGGCGCCCGTCGCGATGGTGGAGCCGGCCTCGAGGCCTGCTCCCGAGGCTCCCGTGGCGCAAACGGCTGGTCCGCCTCCAGAGGCGGTAACGGCGACGGCGGATGTGGAACCGGTCGGCCGGGTGTCGGCAAATGCCGCTCCCCCTGTGGTCGACTCCGACCCTCCGGTTTCAGGAGGTGGCGCTGAGGCGTCGGCGGATGCTTTCCAGATAGTTCTCCGGCCCGGCGCTGGGGCCGGATACCTCGCCTTCCCCACTCCTTCCACGTCGGTGGCCGAAACGGCCAAGGACAAGGCCATAGCGGGGGTGACGGCTTCGCTCCCTGGTCCCCACCAATCCATCTTGGTGTCTTCTCCTCCGTATTCCGGGCCGGTGCCGGCCCTGCCCGACGCATCGGGGAAGATTCCCCTCGCCGCGCTGGTGGAGCAGAAGGCCAAGGAGAACCTGGCCAACATAACGTTGCTCTGCTCCTCCATAGAGTATGGCTTTGCCGAGGCGGCCAAGGAGACGACTTTGCTCAGGTGAGAGCTTGAGGCGGCCAAAGGTCCGGTTTTCTTTCTTGATCACATCCTCTGTCTTGTCGTTCTGCATTCTTTTTTGCATGTCTTGGTTTGATGATGATCCGACCTCCGCAGGCGACACCGCCTCCCACACCGGCTTGGAGAGGCAACTGAAGGAGAAGGACGCCGCCCTGGCCTTGGCTAAGGCTGATCTCCAGGCGGCGGAAAAGACGTCGGAGGAGCGCCGCCTGGAAATCGTCCGACTGGGCGAGGAAGCGACGAAACTGCAGGAAGCTGAGCGGCGGAGACGGGGCGAGGTCGAGTCACTCCGCGAGAATGCGGATGATCTGCGGTTTCAGCTGAAGGAGTCCGTCGAGCGCAACGACCTGATCGTCCAAGCGGCCAAGGCGCGTGAGCTTGAGCATGAGCAGCTGGTGGGCGGCCTGATCAAGGAGGTTGAGCGCGTGAACGATCTGATCCTTGGTAAGTGAGGTCTCTTTCTCCTTGACTTCTTGTTTGGGGTCTTCTACTCGGCCTCACCGGTTTGAAATGCAGGCCTTTATCCCGAGGTAGACGCGCAAATCCAGAAAGACGTTGCCTCGGCTCATTCCCGACCGGAGTCTTCTGGTGCCGCTGCTGGGTCTGCTCCGACTGCCGCCTCCCGTCTTCTCCGATTTGGCCAGGAGTTCAAACGGTTGAAAGAAGCGGCCGACGGCGTGCTCGAGAACCTATGGCCGGATGCTCCCTTGCCAGCTGCTCTCCATGACTTGTCCACCCGGCTTGAAGGGGCGCCAGCCGGCATCAACGAGCAGGTGGAGATGGCGGCGCGCGGAGGCACCGACATGGCGTTGGCCTTGGTGAAGTCATGGTATCCGAGCATGGAGATGAGCATGCTGATGGGTGGCTTTCGCACGGGGACGTCTCTCGCGAGTCTGCGTCCGGAGATCCTCATGGCCTCTGGGAGAATTGCCGAGGCGGTGGACTTGACGAAGCTGGTGCCCGCCGAGCCGTCCGCGACGGCACGGCCGACTGACGATGCTGGAGCCGGCGACGCTGCTGCTACCACCGATGGCGCTGCTCCTTGACTATATTTTCCCTGGAATGCCGGGCGTAACTGTAGAACTTGCTATCTTCTGTACTGATGATTATCTTTCGTCGTACTGCTTGCTGTCTTCAAATGTTATTGTTTTTGTGATTGTTGGGCCATTGTGCTTGTTTTGGTGATGATAGTCACCATGCCTAGCCCCCGAATTTTGGGCCGGTTTGAGCATCGATCCGGGTCGAAATTTTATGTTCTTTTCTTGTTTTGCGTTTTTCTTTCACCGTCCTGATATCGTGCGGCCCCCGAGTCGAGGTGATGTAGTTTTGCGTCCGGGTCTGCGGAGCCGGCTTGCCGGCTGCGCAGCCCCCGGGAATTTTATGCCGGCTGACGGCGTGGCAGCCCCCGAGTCCGTGACTCGGGGTGATATAGATATGCGTCCGGGTCTGCGGAGCCGGCTTGCCGGCTGCGCAGCCCCCGGGAATTTTATGCCGGCTGACGGCGTGGCAGCCCCCGAGTCCGTGACTCGGGGTGATTTTTCCCATCCGGGTGCGCGGAGCCGGCTTGCCGACTACGCAGCCCCCGGGTACCGCTTCTCCTCCTTGGTCCACTTGCAGGCCACGTGTCGTCTTTGCATCGTCTTGACCCCTGCGCTTCGCGTTTTGCCCCCTCGGCTTCGCCGTCTCCTGCGCTGGTGACACGCGTCGCTTGGAGACGGGCCGCTGACGGTTGCTCTGCTTCCCTGTCTCCTTATAAGTATCGACGCCGGTGTGTTTTCTCCTTCATCTTCATCCTCTCACCCTTGCATCTCCAGCTCTCCCTGCTTAGACATGGCCCCAAAGAAGGAGATCGAGTTGACTCCTCCCGTAGCGCCGAAGCACGGTAGGGGTCGTCCCCGGAAGACCGATGTTGTAGAATCCTCCAATGCAGGTGCCAAGTGCGACCGGGGCCGGCCGCCAAAGGTTAGCCGCGGCGGTGATGGAGGTGTCGTCGTTGCGGCGACCGGAAGCAAACGGAGCCCCTCTCCTGCCCGCTCGGAGTCCCCGATCTTCGGTGGCTGGGACAACTTCCCCATCTCCGAGTTCATCCTGGTGCTGTACGAGCCCGTGCAGCGTGTCCAGCTACTACCTTTCGCCATCGCCGATGCGCTTGAGGGTGATGGCCCCTTCAGGTTCCTCCTCCATCGGGTTGGCGCTCGCCAAGGGCCCTGGGAGGTGTTGGCTCGCGTCACCGCCGGTCACGGAGGCGGGGTGAGCCGCCTCCGCGTCGAGTTCTTCTCCAGGTGGAAGGCTTTCGCCAAGTTCTTCCGCCTGGATTCTGCCTTCGTCATCCGCTTTCGGCTGAAGCGTCAGGCGGGGGTCTTCTACGTCAAGGTCTTCGACGACACCCTGTACCTCAAGGAGTGGGAGGAGAGCGATGATATGACTCCGCCTCCCGCTTAGTTTTAAGTTATCCGATAGCCGCCTTGGCGTGTAAGCGAGGTCGTCCGCCTACGGACTTCCTTCTTTTGTCTCGTTGTTTAGCTCCTGTCTGTTAGGCCTTGCTCTTGTTGTTGAATGCTACCTGCTTTTGTTCCTGTATTTGTTTACTTGTGCGCAGTTTTAATTTTCTGCTCGTCGTGCTTGTGTCCGGCTTGAGCTCTCGAAGCCGGTTGGCGGCGTTTTCGTGCCTGAAATGAAACGACGAAGTGGTTAGCCCGCTCTTTTAATCATGGAGAACATTTTTACTTTGCTTAACTTAATTTCGCACTCGCTTGTAGCCTCTCCCGCCGTCGTTCATGTGCACTTCACCGTCCAGCGGGATCATGCACACTACTATAACATTAGGATCCGGTTTGTTGGGCCAGAGTTTTCTCAGCCGGCAACGATTTCTGTTTCTTACGTCTTTCGCATACAGTCGGCCTCCAGCTTATTCTCTTGCCGGCCTTAACCGGATCCGAAGAGTTAGCCGTTTAGCGTTGTGTAGTTAATCGTCCGTAATAGGAGAAAAAGCTGCCGACTGCCGGCTTGGCCGAGTTTATAGAACAGCATTTTTCCAGTCGGCAGTACTTCCCTTTATGCGTTTTTCACGTTGTTGGCCCCCTCCAGCTTGTTCTCTTGCCGGCCTTAACCGGATTCGAAGAGTTAGCCGTTTAGGGGTTAGTCACGCTACACGGCCGCTAAAGGCAAGCTTGCCGGCTGCCGGAAGAACCGGAAAGGAAATGCAGAAAAAAGTTGCGAAGAACTGCTCATGTGTTCATCATTCTCATTTCTTTATTGATAGCATGGGTGATACATACATGGTTCTTTCTCAGGTGTAGAATCGACGCAAGAGTGACACGTTCCATGGCCTTTCCGTTTCATCACCTTCCTTGTCCATCGTGTCCTTCTTGTGCTCGCGGGCGTCTATCAGGTAGTATGCGTCGTTGATGAGCGCTTTGCTTACGATGAATGGTCCTTCCCATGGTGATGAAGGTGGACGAGGTCGCCTTCACGAAATCGGACATGCCTGACCTGCCGGCTGTGGTAGTTGCGCAGTTTTTGCTGATACATCGCCGGCCTTGACTCGGCAAGCTGGCGCGCTTCCTCGAGCAGGTCCATTCCCTAGGCGGCCATGTTGGGGTCCTTGGCATCCCAATGACCAGTGGTCTGCTGGACCACCAAGTCAGAGTCGCCGTAGCAGATGATCCGCTTGATGTTCATGGCCTTGGCGAGCTTGAGGCCGTGCGCGAGAGCTTCGTATTCGGCTACATTGTTGGACGCCGTGAAGTGGATTTGTAGCATGTACTCGAGTCGGCCCCCCTTGGGTGAGGTGAGGACGACTCTGGCGCCGAGTCCCCAGTATCTTTTGGAACCGTCGAAGTGCATGAGCCAATGTTCGCCGGAGTCGGGTGGCGGCGGTACGTGGTCCGTCTCCGTCCAGTCGGCTAGAAAGTCCGCCAGCTCCTGTGACTTGATCGCTGTTCTCTTGTCGTATTCGACTCCGTGCGCTGTCAGGTTGATCGCCCATTTCGCGACTCTGCCGGTTGCGTCCTTGTTGCCTATGATCTCGGCAAGCGGCGCGTGGCTTATCACTTTGATCGGGTGCTCTTAAAAGTAGTGCTTCAGCTTCTTCGTTGCCATGTACACGCCGTATACGAGCTTCTGGTAGTGTGGGTAATTTTGCTTTGACTGCGAGAGCACCTCGCTGAGGTAGTAGACTGGCCGCTGAATCGGCCGCTGCTTGCCGGCTTCATCTCGCTCCACCACCAGGACGACGCTGACGACTAGGTTGGAGGCGGCAATGTACATGAGCATGGGCTCCTTCGGAGTCGGAGGTGCTAAGACCGGGGTGGTGGCCATCGCACGCTTGAGTTCCTTGAAGGCGGCGTCTGCTGCGTCACTCCAGACAAACTTGTCAGTCTTCTTCAGCAAATGGTAGAGCGGGAGAGCCTTCTCACCGAGCTGGCTGATGAAGCGGCTGAGGGATGCCAGGCAACCGGTGAACTTTTGGATGTCCTTGACGCTTCTTGGTTGTCGCATGTTGTCGATGGCGGCGATTTTCTCCGGGTTGGCCTCGATTCCTCGTGCCGACACAAGGTAGCCGAGTAGCTGTCCGGCTGGAACGCCGAACACACATTTCTCCGGGTTGAGTTTCATCTGGAAGCGGCACAAGTTGTCGAAGGTTTCCTTGAGGTCGGTGAGGAGAGTGTGCTTCTCCTTGGTCTTGATGACGACATCATCGACGTAGGCATGCGCGTTGCGACCGATCTGGTCATGCAAACACTTCTGCATGCAGCGCTGGTATGTTGCCCCCGCGTTCTTCAAGCCGAACGGCATGGTGGTGTAGCAGTATGGGCCGTAGGGGGTGATGAAGGCGGTCTTGAGCTGGTCATCCGGGTTCAGCGGAATTTGGTGGTAACCGGAGTAGGCGTCAAGGAGGGAGAGGAGGTCGCAGCCGGCCGTGGAGTTGATCACTTGGTCGATGCGTGGCAATGCGAAGGGGTCCTTGGGGCAAGCCTTGTTGAGGTGGGTGTAATCGATACACATCCGCCACCGCTTGTTCTTCTTTTCCACCATCACCGGATTGGCTAGCCACTCCGTGTGTTGTACTTTCTTGATGAATCCGGCCGCAAGTAGTCGGGCTATCTCTTCTCTTATCAACTGTCTTCTTCCTTCCGCGAAGCGTCGCAGGGACTGCTTCACCGGCTTGGCGTCTGGACGGACGTGTAGAGAGTGCTCGGCGAGTTCCCTCGGTACACCCGACATGTCCTTGGGGGCCACGCGAAGATGTCCCGGTTCTCACGGAGGAACTCGACGAGCGCGCTTTTCTATTTGGGGTCCAGGCCCGCCCCCACAGTGACGAACTTGGACTTGTCGTTGTCATCGAAGTAGATCTTATTTGTGTCTCACGCCGCCTGGATATTCGACTCGCCGGCCGGCTTGGCCGACTCCGGAATCTCCAGCTTTTCCTCGCTGGCCTTGCGTTTGAATTTCTTCATCTCCTCGTTGCAGACCATGGTCTCAGCCACCTTCGCGCTGTCCGAGGCGCAGGCGATGGAGCGCTTGTAGTCTCCGGCGACGGTGATGATCCCGCGTGGGCCTGGTAGCTTCATCTTGAGGTAGGCGTAGTGAGGTACCGCCATGAATTTGGCGAGCGCCGGCCGCCCGAGGATGGCGTGGTAGGCGCTGGAGTTGTTGACCACCTCGAAGGAGATGGTCTCGCGGCGGTGATTGCTCTTGGTGCCGAATAGGACGTCCAGCCGGATGAGGCCCATGGATGAGCCGGCTCGCCCCGGCACGATGCCGTGGAAGACCGTCCGGCTCGGCGTCAAGCTGGACTCGGAGACTCCCAGCTTCTCCAGCGTGTCGCAGTAGAGGATGTTGATGCTGCTGCCCCCGTCGATGAGGACGCGTGAGAAGGTGCAGGCGCGCCTGGTGGAGATGATCATGGGCTCTAGGACCAGGGCATAGCCGCCTGGATTGGGCATCAGCTCCGGGTGGTCGCGGCGGTCCCACGTGATCGGTTCTTGCGACCAGTTGAGGTACTGGGGGACAGGTGGAACCACCGCATTCACCTCCTTGAATCGCTCGCGCCGGCTTCGCTTGTCGTCGCGCTCGCTGACGAACACGATGTAGGCGGCGTTCGGATTCGGGTAGCCGTCTGGACCCCTTGGAGGCAGAGCAGGAAGGCGCTCCCTCCTCTGTTCTTCGCGTTGGCGATCATCGCGATTCCTGTCTTCGCGCCGTCCGTCGTCGCGTCTTCGATCGTCTCGTCCGGCTTCGTCCAGAGGCGGAGGCGGATTTCATCGCTCGTACGGTGGTGGCCTTGGGCGGCCGAGGGTGCATTGCCGAACGGTGTGGTTCGCCGGCCGGTCGCCATGGTTCCGGCACGGTTGATCGAGTAGGAACTCGTAGCTGTTCCTCGCCCTCGTCCGGCGCATGTCGCTGCTCGTCCTCATGCGGCGGTTGTCGAAGCCTCCTGCCGGCCTTCCCTCGGTAGTGGCGACGACCTTGGACTCGACGCGGTCGTCTGTGGACTTGCGCTTGCCGGCCGCGTCGGAGTCACGCCGGGTTGATTTTCCCCCTTCCTGGTTCTCCGCCCGGCTGCGGCGTGCAGCCGGCTCCGTCGTAATAATTCTTCCGGCTTCGTCGAGTCGGATCGGGTTGGTCATGCCCGCATCGGCGGTGGCGTATTCGTCGGCGATTGCCATGAGCTCTGCCATGGTCTTCGGGCTCTTCCTTAGGAGTCTGTGCTTGAGCAGCGTCTGGTCTCGGCAACCTTGAATGAAGTACTGGACGGCTTGGAGCTCGAGGATTCCCTCGCAGGAGTTGCGTAGGCTAGTCCATCGGGTGAGGTAGGCTCGGTCCGAGCCATCCTTCTGCTTGCACAGCGCGAGCAGCTGTGCATTGCCAGGGTGCAAGTAGGTGCCGGTGAAGTTGCGATTGAACACCTCCTCAAAGTCCAGCCAGTTGTTGACGCTTTCAGCCGGCAGGCTGTTCAGCCAAGTCCGAGCCGATCCCTGGAGCATGAGTGGCACGTAGCGTACGGCCACCCGCTTGTTGCCGCATGCGATGTTGACCGCCGTGACGTAGTCGGCGAGCTAGTCTTCCGGCTTCGCGGTGCCGTTGTACTTGGGCGTATCCCTTGGGAGGGTGAATCCCCGCGGGAATTACTCGGTCCGGATGCGAGGTCCGAAGCAGCGGTGCGCGGCGATGTCTTCCTCCTCGATGATGCTTGACGCCTTGAGCGCGTCGATGCGGAGGCGAGCGTCGTGGCTTGTTTCGGGCCCCAGTGGTCCCAGGCGCTCCTCGATGGTGACTTTGTGTCCGATTCGCTCCTTGACACTGCGGCCGGTTTGCGGCCCGTTCCGGTTGCCGTCTTCGCGTCGTCCAGCCGGATCGCGGCCGTGATCACGAGGATGTGATCTTGCGCTCCCCTCGCGATGAGCTCGTGGTTGCTTGTCCTTTGCCCTTCCGCGGCTCGTGGATGACGCCTCAGCCCCTTGCTTGGACTTGCCGGCTGGGTCGTAGCCTGGAGGCGGCTCATGATGTTCTCGGCTCGCCGTTGCCTCGGTTTCGCGTTGCTGCCGGTTGGCCGCGACGATGAGCTCTTGGACCTGGCGTGCTTGTTGGCGCAGCTCCTCGCCTTGCAGATGGGGTAGCTCTGCTGCGGCCGCCTCCGCAGCCTTCATGTTTTGCACCGGGTTGCTGTATTCAGGCAAGACGATGTCCGAATGCTCGTGCAGCTGACCGGCACGGTTCAGGACACCGCCGAGATCCCCTCCTTTGCGCCTGACTTCGTTCAGCTTCTCCATGTTGCCTCTTGCCGGCTCGAAGCCGTGGACGGTGTTGTACTCGCGCATCGTGGCGTTGAGTCGGCGCTGCATTGATGCGAGGTGAAGAGCCTTGTCGTATATCTGTTGATGCATCCTCTCGAGTTCAGCCGCCGCCTTGGCTGGATCCGCACCCGGCGCGATGGGGGTGCTTAGCAGCTCGAAGTCAGCCTCCAGGTTGCGCAGGAAACGAGAAGGTTCGCCAGCTTCATGAACAGTAGCGGCGACGGCACCTCCCGCCGCCACGTGCTCGACCGTGTGCACCTCGGCGTAAACGTTGAGCTTGTCGTCGTCGCGGTCGGCGTCGCCGGAGTTGAGGTAGCCGAAGGCGGAGTCGTCGTTGCAGGTGCTGGCGTCGAAGATCGAAGGAGCCAAGCTCGAGTAGACCACCTCCGGGTATTCCTTGGCGGCGACGGCGACGTAGACGTGGAAATCGCCAAGGGTGACGACCGTGCCTCCGCTGGTGACGTCCACGTCGGCGAAGCTCTTGGTGTTGTCGAGGACGCAGCCGATGGAGCCGATGGAGAGCACGAGGCCGGAGACGATCCGCCGATCATCTACGGTCCGGGATCCCGCGCAGAACGTGACTCCGCTCGTCGCGAGCCCCACAGTGGGCGCCAAATGTCGTGGTGGGTTGCACGGCATATCCATCAGAGATGGAAAAGATTATGGGGCAGGCGACGATGGATGCTCGCGCGGGATTGGGCAACAAGCACGCAAACACACGCTAGTTACCCAGGTTCAGGGCCCTCCTTGAGGAGGTAAAACCCCTACGTCCTGCTCTTCTTGTTCTTATTGCTTGATCACAGAATCGGGCTACAATGATGCTCCTTGAGTTGTTTCGGGTGGCAGCCGGCTGGGGGTCCTAGCCGGCTGGAGGTTGAAGGTAATGCTACGTGTGCCTCTAGGTCTCTTCTCCTTTTTCTGGATGCCTCGCGCAGGAGGCTCTAGACCGCTTTATATAGGCAGCGGGCTAGGGTTTTAGGTTACAGGGAAGTTACAAGTTTGTCCCTATGACATCACTACTTTCTGAGCCGGCTAGAGCTTGTTGTCATGATTCGGTACAGGAGATGCCCGACAAGGGGTACTGTTCACCCAGAGCGGTTATACGGGCCTGGCCCACTCGTACGGAGTTGTCGGTTGGTGCGTCCGGCTCCAGCCCAGCCGGACGTCCGTATCCGGGTAGACGCAGGCGGCTGGATTCAGCCGGCAGGTTTCAGCCGGCACTCGTTCAACCGGCTCGAGGAGTTCTGAAGAAAAGGATCTCTTTGGGGTATCCGGGGTTCATATCCCCGACAGTCATGGGTGCATGACCAAGCACCACTTGTCACACTCTAGGAGACCGCCTAGTGGAAGGGCACATTGTCTGTTTGGCTTTTTCATTCCTTTTTGTAGTTTCGAATAAAAAATAAATATATTTAAACCAAGAGTATGAATCATGTTTCGTTTAGCTATGTTTTTGTGTAGATATGTTTATGAAATATTCTTGGTGCTCTGCCTTGAGTGCATGGTTTCCACTGCCTTCAGTTGCAATGTGTTTCAGATTTCCTGCCTTTATGCCCTACCTTTGCATTGTGTTTTGATGTATTGCTCTGAGTACATGTTTTGCATCGCCTTCAACTTTTCTACGTTCAAATTTCATGCCTTTGTTTGCATCGTGTTTCGATGTCCTACCTTGCACTACCTTTGACTGCATTTTGTTCTGTCTTTTATCATGTCTGCATGTTTTGCACTGTCATATGTTGCTCCGAGTTTGGATGTCATGTCTTTTGTCATGTGTCTAGTGCATGAGTTGCACTGTGTTTTTTGACTTTTTTTGTCCTATCAATAGTGATTTTCCTTAACTTCTAGTTCTATTGATATTTAGTTGCCCACCTTTAAGTTGTACCATGAAAAAAAAAAACATAACCAAATTGTTTTTATCAAAACATTTTGCCCCGCGCCCGCGATGGCACCCTCCTCTTAGGCCACCCAAGATCTAAAAGGTGATTTAAAAAAATGAATAGGAACTCCGACAATTTTTTCGCTCGCCGCCAACCACAGGAAGTACGTGGGTGTTGTGTAAAATAGGAATTGGCATCTTCAGGATTCTCTTAAAAAACAGTCTTTAGGCGCACAACTCTAGATATGTTAATTTCTCGTTCCGTGAACAACACCAACAATATACTGTGTCGTCGCCACTGTGGAAAATGAGGTTTTGGTGGCTAGGCCTGTCAACGAGCCGAACTCGAGCGAACACAGGCGGGCTCGGCTTGAGCTTGGTAGAAGTTCGAGCCGAGCTCGAGCGAGCCCAGGTTGACCTTCGAGCTACACGTTAGGCTTGAGTTTGGCTTGTTAAGACTTCGAGCCGAGTTCGAATCGAGCTTTTAACAAGCCGAACTCAAACAATTTGTCGAGGCCGAACTTTTTTGACAGCCCTACATATAGCTAAATATAGCAAGGAAAAAAAGTAAACTGCGATCAGGCATTCTTTTTTCTCTTTTTTTGTTCATGTGGTGGACCTGATCTATCGTGTCGTTGGTGTAGCACTTGGCTACATGGACATGGACTAGTTTTGGACGTCGCAAAAGACAAGCTGCATAGCCTAGATTTAGCCTATGTTCCTACAAAATGCGCATAGTTTAGCGATGCGTGCTCCATCGCATGTTTTTGACCGAGCTTTGCCGAACTGTTCGAGCTCGAGCTCGAATGGCTCGCGAGCTACACGTTAGGCTTGAGTTTGGCTTGTTAAGACTTCGAGCCGAACTCGAATCGAGCTTTTAAAAGCCGAACTCAAACAGTTTGTCGAGCCCGAACTTTTTTGACAGCCCTATTGGTGGCGCTCGTCCGCGACGCCGACCAGACACAAACTTCAACCCTGGTGCACAAACATGCTGCAGCTTCTCCCGCCAGCGCCGAGATAAACATTATCGGTCTCGCCTTGCGCGGTACTGGCAGGAGCCCGTCGTAGCGCGATATGGATATTCTTGATTTCTCGATTTGCACGAAGAACCGATCACCGATCGACGGATTCTTGGCACTGGCAACAGGCAAGTCGAGCAACGCATCGATGATCGATCGCCTTAGGCCCTACAGGAATATCTCTCCTGCTAGCTGGATAGTGGATCCTATCATGCCCGTGCCTTCCCCTCATCCTCACCTCACGCAGCACAGCTGTACAGGGACATGTTTGATGTTTCGCACGCCAAGTTTTGATCGTTCCAAAACGCGATCCGAGATTGAATGGAATTTCATGGTTGGCGCATGAGATGAGCGGATCGATGGGGCCAGCAGTTCATTTGTGAGATAGGCTGTTGCTGTACACACAACATGCGATGTGATCGAGCTTGTACTACAAACATTCCATACGTTCTGTCACCGTGTTGAGCAATGGGGATCCTCTGCAGATCATGCAGCAGCATATGATGGTGACCGGCCTGGAGATGTCACGCAAGAGGATCAAATGATAGGGGATCCATCTCTTCGAGGAAGAAGTAAATGGAAAGGAGCGTTCTGGCCGCTTATCCCCACACTGGAATCTGGGAGAGTGTACAAACAACAAAAATTGCAAAACGGCGAATGGCGAAGTGGCAAGTGGAGTGTCCCGCTGTAGCAAGCGATGCAAAGGTGACCGATCGCCTTGGAGTTTGCGAGCATAAGCTGCGGCCACCACCTCTCAGGAAACAAATCTTTGAACTCCACAGCACATTTCATAGTCTGCACATTCCTCAAAGACTCAAAGCACTTCAATTTTGCCTTCTCTGTCAGAGCCTTACTGGAGCTTGTAATGTCTCTTCCATGCTCTTGTACAGATGAGGCTCATCAGTTACGATGCAATCGAGGGACTATGGTCGATGGTTAACAAAATCATACATACATGAAACTCGGAAAGGGTACTCATTAATGTTTGCTTCTCGAATCTTCTCCTTGTGCCAATCAACAGAATGACTTTTCCCATTTGCAATGCAACTGAGAGTGTGTCTCTGAACGATGGTTAAGCAGATGCATACGCAAGTTATTGCGTATGGGCGCAACCCATAGCCGCGAAGAGTGTGTCTAATATTTCTCCATACTCCTACAAGATAGTAGTATATAGCAGCAGTGTGACCAGCACTGTCTTGTTCACGTATATTTTACGTTTTCTCTTCGGGGTACCTATATATATGATTGAAGATAGCTAGGGTCCCAAATCTAAATCTTTGGGAGTGCATAGAGACATGCTAAAGTTGGTATTCCAAGATACTACCAAAATCGCCGTCATGCATATTCAACACACAACGTAGAAAACTAGCTAGTGCTACCGGTATAAAGATTCCGAAGTAAATAATTATGCTAACTTATACTAGCTCTCCTAGTGCTACCGACACAAGGTCTCTTATAGTCAGGGTATCATTGGTGATATCAGTATCGCCTAAGCAAGAAGATTATGTGGTATCTCAATTAATGATTAAAGAGACTATTGTAGTATCATAATATGATATCGTATAATAGCACTATTGTGGTATTTTCTAATACAAATGTCACAAATGAGATACCAACATTATAATACTACTAGGGAGATAGTATCATACACTAGTACTATCACCTCACTATGAGAGGTCCAAAGATTCATCGGCTCATAATTCTGGTAACCTTGTAGCACTTCCATTTTATTGTTGTATTTGGGCATCAAAGGGGCATCAATAATCCTATTATAGTTTAGTAACATGGTTATTAACATAGTGAGATGGACGCCTTATTTTAGTATGACAACTTGAAAAAAAAATCATTTGAATTAGTCATGAAACTTCTCAAGCTATACTGGCTGAGATTCTAAAACAACATTTATAGAAGTATAATTGATAATTCATATAAAGTATAATACATAAATTCACTTTGGAACCAAACTCACATGCTCCTGCTTAAATACAAAATTACGAAAAATAGTAAAACATTTAAAAAATTCTAAAAAAAATTGGTGAACATATACATATCGTCTAAATACATGACAAATTTTGTGATGAAAAGCACTGATTTGTCTTTTTTGGACCGCCTTAGTGATGGCCTAGATGGGCCACTGATTATGAAGAAAAAGAGCATAACATCAAGGCGCACTTCATGAACATCATGCACAATGGGGGTAGCCCGCAACACGGATTTCAATTGGCAAACAATGTATTTTTAGCGCTTGTGACCTGTCTTCTTTAGCCGAGGATTTAACTTAAGAGGACGTATTGGCTGCTACCAAGGCCTTATCTAATGACAAGGCGGCGTTTCCTAATGTTTCCGTTGCTCTATTCTTCACATCGCCCCAAGATTAATAAAGTTTCACATGATGAAAGTTGTTTGTTTACAAGGTGGATACGGGATGTCTACTTCAATGATATTGTAGCACCACCATTGCTTCTAGCTTCCATGAGAGGGCCTAAGTGAAAGAA